>JAJOZX010001748.1:315000-397500 GCA_023014485.1 Bathynomus jamesi | reverse complement strand
CTCTCTCTCTCTCTCTCTCTCTCTATCCTTTGAAAATAATAAGCATAATAAAAATAATAATAATAAAGTGCGGTTTACGGTAATATTTTTCTTTTAGGGGCTTAGAGAGCGGGTACATAGACCAGCGTTCACAGTCAACGCAGTACGGGGATGAGTTGACTGTTTTATACGAAGATGTTTCCCGAAGCACAGAATGTGTGATAATCGAAGAAACGATGCAAGTTTTTCTTTTTTGTGCGTGTGTACGGGGTCAGGGTAAGAATAAACCAACTATTTTCAACATTTTATTAAATAATAAAACTATGGGCAATATTTTAAGTGTATTTATAAATTAATACATAATTTCGTTTATTGCATACACCACATTTTTTACGTAATATTGGCTTCAATTTTTTATCGCACATATACAAATAGGAGTGGCAATAATACATAATTTCATTATTACAAATTATACATTATATACAGGGTGTCCGAGAATTATCTGTACAATTTTTGACTGTTATTAAAAGTCAACCATGAAGTGTAGAAATTCCAGTGTTGTCCCATTTTACAGAGAATCTCATTAAGTTTTTTCTGATACCACGTTTTGACAAGTTTTTTAGAAATGTACGCGGGTGACAGATATTGATGATTTAAAAGCAAGAATCACAGCTGCTATTGAGCGAATTGATGTGGATATGCTGCAGCGTACATGGCAACATTTGGAGTATCGATTGGATGTTTTGCGAATAACTAATGGTGCACATATCGAATGTTTGTAACAACGTTACTTTAATAAAAGAAACTTTTGAAAATACAGATTCTAAATAATCTTGTTTAAGAATTTTACGTGTGTTATCAAGAATTTTATTAAAAGATGAAATTGTACAGATAATGTTCGGACACACTGGAATTTCTAAGAAACTTGTCAAAACTTGGTATCAGAAAAAACGTAATGAGATTCTCTGTAAAATGGGACAACACTGGAATTTCTACACTTCATGGTTGACTTAATAACAGCCAAAAATTGTACAGATAATTCTCGGACACCCTGTACAGTATATAGTCTTAACGGATATAAGATTAGGAACAAGATTTTTTATTACACTGATATAAATAACTAGTACAATTTTAACTATTAACACACACAGTTCAAGCTTATTTCTCTCCCGAGAATTACATAAGTATGACCTACCAATACCTGCACACATCGTTTCGAAACTCATTAAACTTTGCATCAAACACTGTAAATTCACTTTCAATAAAGAGTATTATCAACAGGTTTTTGGGATGGCCATGGGTAATCCTTTGTCGCCCCTCCTCTCCGATATTTATATGGAGTTTTTCGATATCACTTTCATTCCGAGAATCCTGGGGGTTGGCACCCCATGGTCGCGGTACGTCGACGATATTTTGTGTATCTGGCCCACGATGCGTGACCTGGATGACCTCCTCCTTCATTTAAATGATCAAGTCCCCTCTATTAAGTTTACTTTAGAAATGGAACAAGACAACACAATCCCGTTTTTGGATGTGCGTGTACATAGTGAAGGCCCAAGTTTTAAGTTTAGTATCTATCGAAAAACAACAAACAATTTGTCCTATGTACACTTTCACTCCGGACATGACACCCCTATTAAGAAGGCCATATTTTCTTCAGGGTTTCTCCGCGCTCTTAAGATCGCCAGTCCAGAATACATGGATGCTGAATTAGAAAAAAATCAACGGTATTGGAAGTGATCTGTGCTACCCATCTGCGTTCATGGAATCTTGTCTTAACAAGGCAAAACAAACCTTCTATCGCGTGAATAATAACACTCGCAATTTGTCAAAGAATATTTTAGTACTTCCATTTTTCCCAGGCTTTTAAGGCATTGCTAATGTACTTAAACTTTTGAATATTAATGTAGTATTTTCATACAACAATATTGTGAAAATAGCATAGTTAAAAATAGCCCTACCAATAATTCAGGCATTATCTATAAAATTGGTTGTCAACAATGTGATTCCTTTTACATTGGTCAGACGGGAAAGGATTTGCACACGCGTGTAAAACAGCATCAATATTCCGTTAGAACGGGACAGTCGTCCAGTGCCCTTTTTGTTCATTTGTCAGAGTTATCCCACTGTATTGATTGGAATAATGCTTCAGTTTGTTTCACTCTAGCAACATTGTAAGAGAAATATTCTTGAGTCTGCTATTATTCAACTTACAAATAATTTTAACATGAGCCAGGGTGTTTTTCCACTTGATCCTGTTCTGATTTCGTTCACAACGGATTTAGACAAGAAGGGCAACGTGCTAAAACTTTGGTAGTTTTCCCTTATAAGTTTATATGCTCCTTTTACAATTTTTATTTTTCAATTTATTTTTCTTCTTTATTTTTGTGACCTATATATAATTCAGGCATTATCTATAAAATTGGTAATAAACAATCCACTTGATCCTGTTGTTTGAATTCGCTCAGAACGGATTTAGATAAGAAGGGCAAAGTGCTAAAATTGGTAGTTATTCCTTACAATTTTGTATACTCCTCCCACAATTTTTATTTATAATTTATTATATATATATATATATATATATATATACATTTTTTTGTGACCTATATATAGTCTCGAACTTTTTATTTACTTCAGTGTTCCTGAAGATGTCATTAGACGAAAGCGCTTGAGCACCATTCTGTTTCCTTTCCTTCGTGGTTCTTTTCATCATATATATATATATATATATATATATATATATATACACAGGGTGTCCCAAAAAAACTATATACTCTTTATAGCATCATATATTTTATAATTAAAAAAAAAACAATATATTGTGCAATTGCCAATGAAAGGTAAATTAGTAATCTAAGTGATCAAAATGTTATAGCGAGTTGTTTGCATATAAAATTTAATTAACTACGCCAAGTGCTCAAAATGTTCTCCGGCGGCATGAATGCACTTTTGAATGCGTCGACTAACTGATTCGCAGACATGGACTAATGTGGATGCTGTGATGGTCCCGTACTTTTCCCTAATTGCATCCTTAAGGTGTTCGAGTGTTGCAGGTCTTGTACCATAAACTGCATCCTTCAGGTAGCCCCACAAGTAAAAATCAAGTGGAGTCAAGTCCGGTGAATGTGGAGGATACTCAACACTTCCTCTTCGTCCTATCCAACGCCATTACAAGGCCTTTGATAAAACAAGGCCAGGCTTAGTCAACGCATTCAAAAATGCATTCATGCCGCCGGAGATCATTTTGAGAACTTGGCGTAGTTAATTAAATTTTATATGCAAACAACTCGCTATAACATTTTGATCACTTAGATTACTAATTTAACTTTCATTGGCAATTGCTATAACAATATATTGTGTTTTTTTTAAATTATAACATATATGATGCTATAAAGAGTATATAGTTTTTTTTGGACACCCTGTGTATATATATATATATATATATTATATACATACAGTTCTCAGTTTATACAATTCGTGTGTTTGCCTCATTTACAAGGACAAATCTATTGACTACCTCGCTAAACACGACGTTATCCTTAGATTCATAATAGCACAAATTTAGCTTTTATAAGAAAGCTGAATATCTGTTCCCACGAGCCAAATGAAATAAAGCAGAGGCAATGATGTCCATACACATTTGAAAGAAAATTCGATAACGTTGTGGGTTCCACACGAATCGTGTTATACGTAGATGTTCTATAAAGCTCATAATTACGGGGTAGAGCCATAATTGTAGTGCTAAAGAGTAAAAAAATAGACACATTCTCTATTTTTAACAAATATCCCGAACCAGTGGGTACCATGGCTACCAAGTGAATCGGTGTTTACTTTAAATGCAGCATTTTTTTCGTAATCGGGTGTTTCAATTTTCATTTTTTACATAAGTCCCAACGAATATGTATTGTGTGAAATAATCCTGCATCATTACTTTGCGAATCATCATTTCATCCATTATTTTTTAAAAAAATCACCAGATACACTTCTGAAACGGTCAATCTCGACGATGATCTTACTTTCCAAGTAAAGCAGCACACTTATTGGGGTGGATAATGCTTCATCAAATCCAAATCTTACCCCAAGGCTGCCCTGTAACTCTGGGTTCAGATGTGTGCTTACGCCACCACATTGCTCAGGCGAAAGAACAAAAGCGTACAAAGCATGTCCAATAATGTCCATTTATAAACTCGTCTATAGTCAGACCCGCACCAAATCCATCACAGCCATTAATATCGCGGGCCAGATTATGGTATGTGCGGGAACATAAAGAAAACTCGGTGCCTGTAGAGTAATTCATTTCCAAAGATCCGTCAACAGATGCGCCATTAATATGCAAATTTACACTTTTCAAGCCGAATTTTGGAATTTGAAAGTCGAATTCTTATACTCACTAACCATAGCTTTATGGTCGAGCATACCGATAAGGACGCGCTGTGGAAGAATACCCAAGGCCACATTTTCTATCTGTTTGCCAGTTACACCGGCCGTGACTATGCATTTTTAAATACACGCATCTCGTTAGATATTTAACTGTATCTTTCAACAAACGTATCTCAATTTCCATTTGTTTGGTGGTGGATAGCTTTTCGCGTCGAACTCTAAGATACGTGTCTAATATGTTTATAACAGTAGGCTTAATAGATTGCTCGCTACCCTCATCCACATTTAAGCATATCTCGGGAGCTGTGCGTGTAATTTTGATTCTCATTTCAACACCGTTCAAAAGTAGTTTTTCTTTTGGCAAACAATCGGAGTGTAATCTTCTGTGACAATCATATATCTTTTTTTTTAGAGTTTTTAAATTTTTTTTAACACTGTTCGCCAATTGGGTCGTGCCCAATTGGCGCTAAATGTGTATCTTTTGCAACTCTCGTAAAGTTTAAAACAGTTTCTAAATAGGCTCTATAATGATGATGGCTAGCGCCTGGCGAAACGTTAGTTTGGTTTACGTGCACGTCACACTGACGTATTAGCGTATGTAGAAATTTGTTTTAAGGGTATACTGCGTAACCCTCTTCACAATCTGTGCCATCCGAATGTGCGATTCTTAGTTTAGTATAAAGAAACACGTTTGAAGGGTCAAAAAAATGGCTCACTGACGAAGAAACCAGGAACTCTATAGGGGCAGTCGTTGACCCAATAGCGTTGAGGATGAATTGTAGTGAATTCGGACTCCACAATACTGTTTTCGTTGGAGGCACATCAAAGAGAGCTACTTCGGATTTGCAACACTCCGAGCTGTGTGGGTGTATAAAATGGGCCATAGCAATCGTTAATGCAGCCTTCCACTTCAGTTGTACAATCACCTATGAGAGGCAATTGTATCAGATTTACCTAATATTAGTTTTTAAAAAAATAAGTCCACAACCGATTTCCTATGCTTAGAACATTTTTTTAAAGCCCTTTTCCACTTTACACCAAGAATTGCCTGTTTATCTATCCTTTTTTTTCTTTTTCCACGCCGTACAGAACGCTTTCTTCATCTTTGGTTTTTTCGTTCTACTTTTAAACCCCCGCCGCACATTTTTCTCTTCACATCTTCGACGATTTCATCCCGTGTACGCCGTAAATGTTTTCTGAAAGTTTCTTTAGGCTTAGTATCTAACATTATATCTTCAAATGTGTTAAGCCCTGATTGTAGGGCTTTCATTCCAAGATATCTGGCCCCACTTTTTAATAAGGGCACAGCGGTACCCAGTATAGCCGAAAAATTGACCCGATGCCGCTTCCACGTTGATACCTCACCCCTCGGTAGACGGAAAATGGCATCTGTGTCATTCTCTCGCAACACTCGGGAAGTGGAGCTTCACGGTTAAGCTCCCGATACCGAATAGAAACTTTTTACCCCTCAATCGTTCTTATATATATTGAGATACTTGTTAGCAGATTAGGTGCAACTTTGACATAATGAGGTTTATCGTATGTAATGCTCAAACTCTTTCCTCTATGAATGGGAATGTGCACAATGCGTAACAATCGAACCTGGGTATCCCCCAGAAATTGATGTTCCACAATGTCACTGTAAACATAACACAGAGGGGAGGAAGGTCCGCTAGTGTTCAAATTCTCCAATTTTAGTTGGTACAATGAACTGAACAGGTCATGCTGTGACACGTGAAAAGTATCTCTTTGGAAGGCTAGGCCATATCTGCCCTCAGAAATAAGTTTAAACTGTTCACTTTCCTTAATATTTCTACTAGCCCTTGATTTTAACAACAAAGTATGGGCCGGTGTGTCTTTGTTTACGACTTCAAAAAGTAAATCAACGTGAGGCTTGACCTTTTCAGACTCCCATTTAAGGCTCTCACAATATCCTCGGCTGTGTCATGATGCCCCGTCCCTAGTGTTACTTTTGTGTTGTAGTACAGCACCTCACCACGCAACGCTGAACGCATAGTACCATCTAAAGTTACACCTAATTTTTCACATTCATCGCGCCTTCTAAGAATCATTAAAACGGCCTCCTTCTCCTTAATACTTAAAAACTTGGTGGTCAATTGAAATTCACACAAACCTACCTCGTATGATTCACGTTCCAAATCGATAGGTCTATGGAGCTCTGTTATAAAGTTGGACAGGGCATTATCTGGATGCGTGCCCAAAGAGGAAGGAGAGGGCAGTGTGACGTAGAAGTGTTTGGGGAATATTTTGTATACTATTTAAGTTTAGTTATTGCTTGAACTTTTATATGGAGTTGAAGGTTTTAGGGTACCTTAGTCACTTCACTAGATGACTTTCTCCTCCTGTACCTGTGCTTCCTAATTTTTTTAAATTTTAAACACTTTTTTCCTAAATTAAACGCCACTTTTTGCAACTCTTCGCCATAGAGGCCACCCCTAACTTCTTCACCATTCAAATCTTCAAAGTAAGACATCATCACATCATCTTTAGGCCTCATAGATCTAACTTTAAAAATATCACGAGTCCACCCTTGCTCAAATGCTTTCACGAACTTATTTCCCGCTCATGACAGCCTTCCATAATCATTGATTTTGAAACACAGAGTGTGTGGCGATGCTCTGCGACTACCTTTTGTTGCCTCAGGCTCTGTATGCGGGCCTCTTTTTAAAAGATCATTAACAGATGTACCAATCATGCGATGGCGTGAGCGGTTATAGGATGAAGCCAACTGTACCAGAATGTCTCTGGGGTGGAGGGTGGACAACCGAGTCCAACAACATATGACACAGACATATATATCTAAAGGACAATTGAATGTGCAGTCATTGGCATACAGTAATTATAATGTAATGTCTGTGTTCATAAAGATAAAAAATTAATGTGATCGTGAACAGCGTTGAATTATGTAGTTTTCTAGTATTATACAGTAATAAGGTTCCATTATGATTACTGCAAATTTATATGAACAGCTACTACAATAGAACTTTTTATATGTTGGTGAATGCGAAATGTTAGCCTGCAGGAAATGTTCGCGTTTTTCGCGTAGGCTATAGTTTATGCGAAAATATCCAGCAAGCGAAAATTTGACAAATTAAACTAATCTTTGGAAGATAGTAAGAAAATAAAACTTAGAGCATTAAAATACTTTATTTGAAAAGTAAATTCAGTATATTGTAATAAATTGTAAAGTAAAAGCAGTAAAAACATTTTAAATTATACTGTATTATTACCGTACAACAAGAATGTCATGAATGCCGGTAATTTCCCAACCCCTCCGAATGGTCTCCCTCATTTTGTGTAGGTTATCCCATGCAGAGACAATCCATTTAGCATGAGTAGGTTTCAGTGTGGAAAGCTTCAAATCTATCTTACCGAGAGATTCAATTAAATTGAGTGCTACTGAAACTTTATCCCCATACCAACTTGCCTTGATATACGACCTCAACCTCGACGAATCACAGTCCAGAATAAATGTCGTTATTCATGACGTTATTTTAATCTGTAAGATTATAACTAGCAATTGTTGACCGCGAAAATATGATGCGCGAACTCGTCCAAGGATATGAAAGAACGAAAACTTGCTGCCGTGAAATTAACCTGGTTTACAGTATATATACTTATAAACTCATACAATATTATACTAATGTTTGTGAAATGACGTTGATGGGCCAAACCAAGGTGTTGTTGTTGTTGTTTAGCCGATGAACCCACTCTGATCGAGCTAGCCGGCTGCACGCAGGTAACCGATCGCCCTCTCCGGAGTGGACCAGAGGTTCAGCGCACTAGTGATGTTGTGTTGTGTTCGTTGTTGTGCTAGAGCGGTACAGTCTGTCATAATGTGTTCAATTGTTTGTGGTGTGTCCTGGCACAGGTGGAAGGTGTCGTCTGTAGAGTTGTCTAGTCTGTGTTTATATGTCCATAAGTTCGGGGTGATGTCCACATCAGAATCGTGCTAAGTCAACTCGATCCGATCTGCTCAGGCTGATCTCTGACCTGTTAATGGGTGGTGGCTTCGCACATAGGACCGCATTCGGACCTAGTCGTGTCAGTGCTTTGTGGGTTAGGTGTTTGCGTATGTGTTTCCTGTACTGTGTGATGTCTGTGGGGCGTGGTATGGAATGGAGTATTTGGTTATAATGTCTCTCTGGTGTTACCTTAATGGTGCGAGGTGTCGGTGCATGATTGTACATGTAGTGACAAGGGTGTGGTGGGTTAGTTGTCGTTGCTGCCATGAATTTTATTCCCCTCATGTCTAAATGTTCCCTAACTTTCAGTATTTTTGTTTCTGTGTGCAGGTGTTCTATTGGTGTTGTTTGAGTGCATCCTGTAATGATACGAAGTGCGTTGTTTTGTATTGTCTGTAAGGTGTTTATGTGTGTGTTTGAGATA
Organism: Bathynomus jamesi; assembly: GCA_023014485.1. Lineage (NCBI taxonomy): Eukaryota > Metazoa > Arthropoda > Malacostraca > Isopoda > Cirolanidae > Bathynomus > Bathynomus jamesi. Next base: position 388,731 of record JAJOZX010001748.1, on the reverse strand, counting down.
ATGGGTGCCCAGCATGGTCTAACATAATCCATGACTGAGCGAATATATTGTTTGTACATGAGTGATGTTGTTTCCCGCTGGTGTCCAAAGTTTGTGCCTGATAGTACCCTAAGCGTGTTAAGTCTTGATACATTTGTTTTTAATGTCCTGAATGTTGTTTGCAAAAGATAATGATATGTTGTATGTGACCCCAAGTATTTTCGTCCTGCGAGTATGTGGAATGTTGGTGTTGTTTATTGTAAGCTGTGGAGTTATCTGGTGTTCTTTTGTATTGCTTGTAAGCAAGGTGATGGTTGATTTTGTGGCCGCTACTTTGAGTCTGTTGTGTGTGAGCCAGTCTTGTATACTGTTTATGTATGATTGTAGGTTATTTGTAGCGGTGTCGATGTTGTTGTGAGTGGATGCGTAGTGATTAACTAGAATGTTAGCTTGTTGTGTATATGTTGGGATATTATTTTGGCTGCGACAGATAGCCGAGTGTGAGGTGTGAATGTAGCTGTTAGAGTGGGTAATGCTGTTTATAGTCTTGTATAGCCTGGATGTATCTGTGGAGTGGTTCAGTGTTAGGAATTCCCTAAATGTTTGTTTGTTTTTATTTGAGTTTGTTTATTTCTGTGTTGAGCTGTTGTATCTGCTGTTTTATGGTTTATGTGTTTGGTGTTTGTGTGTTATTTTTGAGGTTGTTACGTTGCCTTATGAGGTGGGCTATTTCTGTAGTGTAATTTGGGTTGTATTTCCTAATGTTGCCCTTGGGTATGTCTTTGTTTGCATTATTGATGATCTGATTAAATGTCTTGAGTGTTGTAGTGATGTTTGTGATGGGTGTGCTGTTTAATGTGGTGAATTGTTCCTCAGTCTGTATTTTGAACTGTTCCCAATCAACTTTCTTGTAATTTCTGTAAGTGTGCCTAAGGCTGTTGGGGCAGAGTGTAGAACGTGTTGTAATGATGATGGGAAGGTGGGCTGATGAAGGTTGTTTTTCTGTTCTCCAGTGTGTATGTGTTGCTAGTGAGGGGAAACAGAACGTTATGTCTGAAGAAGAGTTTGAGTATCCTGTTTGATGTGGTATGTGTGTATGTTCTGTATTGTTAAGAATGAAGAGGCTGTTTAGTTGTGCGGCTATGTTGGGCTTCTGGTGTTGCTTTGGTTTTGCAGGTACCAACTAGTGTCTTTAGCGTTGGTCTCCTCCTAAGATGACATTAGTGAGAGGCCAGATTGTGAAACTGTGGATTGTAATAGGCTGGCACCTGAGGTGAACTATCTAGTGGGATGTAAATGTTGATTAGTGTGGTGTTGTGTTTTGCGCGTGTTTTAATGTTAACTGCCTGTATTTCTATCGTGTTATCCGCTTGGATTGTGTTTGTAATGTTTTGGGTGGCATCAGTGTAGCTAATGCTTTTACGTATGTAAGTGATGAGTCCACCCCCGTTACCCCCAGTACGATCTTGACGGATCGCCGTGAAGTCAGGGATGGTGGGTGTTTTGTGTGCGCGTTTTAGTTTTGTTTCTTGTATACGTGCTATGTGAATGTGTTGACATAGTTACTGGCATGATCTATGTTCATATCATATTTCTACTACGTATGATGAACACCGACTCTGAAAATGAATCCAGATCAAGATAAAATTGCACAGCGAGGGCGGATAATTGGTATGCGGGAAACAGGCCTCTCTGTAGTTGACATAGGTATGGAACTGGGAATTTCGAAGCCTACTGTTGGACGCTGGGTGCAGAGGTGGCTTGAGACTGGGAATCTGCTAGATCGTCCTAAGTGTGGGGCACCAAGAAAGACCACCCCAGAAGAAGAACGAAGAATAATGAAAGAAGTGCAGAACGATCCTCTGAATAACGTAGTCGACACCCGGGAGACACTACATATGGGCGTGTCAGTGGATACCGTAAGGAGACGGTTGCATGAAGCAGGATATCATCACCGTACTCCTACCAAAAAAGAGAGGATCGAGGAACAACATCGTCAGGCCAGGCTCTCGTTTGCTCGCCAGAATATAAGTGATGATCTCGCACACTGGAGCAGAGTTATCTGATCTGACGAGAAGACGTTTGCGTCTACAATTCACGGCCGTCTTCGGATTATTAGAAGGTGGTTCTAGGAGCGGCGAAATCTAGAACTACTGCACTAGCATAGTAAGGGGTGTGACTTCAACCCCATTGAGAACGTGTGGGGAAATATGCTGAACTTATGGCTGAGTGGGAAATATTCCTAAGGAAGTCACACATCATACATAACCATGTTGCATCTATGCCTCACAGATTACAAGATGTAATAGAGAATAATGGGGGATGGATCAAATACTAAATATGAATCGTGTATAGCTGTGGCATTGGCAAATTGTGAACATTTTGTAAGATAAACTATTTATTAAAATATTTTCAACCATTGAATATTTGTTGTAATAAAGAATTCCTTGTTAAGGTATAATAATATCTCCACAATGATAATGCAACAGGAAATCTGTAAAACATTAGTGGGTTTATTTGTCCATCGTGATTAAATCATTAGCTCTCCACATTGATAATACAAATACACTCTGGAAAACCCTATTAATAGTGTAGGCATCAGCCACAAACCGGTGGTGATATCCTGCTTCATGCAACCGTCAACTGACATGCCCATATGTAGTCTCTCTTAGACGGCGACAGCAATTAACTATGTCAACACCACGGTTTGGCCCACGAACATCATTTCACAAATATTAGTATAATATTGTATGAATTTATAAGTATATAAATATGTTAATGCTAGTATAACCGTGGATTATTCTCATGTAATTTTGATAATCAGTAACTCTTATTCAGATCAAAACTGTTAACAAGTTCTTTGTGTAACAATCGATAAGCCATTTCCCACTAACTCTGCCCCTCTATTTCGCTTTCTCTCTCTCACTGTCTCAATCGTTTTCTCGCTCAATGTCAATATATATATATATATATATATATATATATATATATATATATATATATATTAAATATAAGTGTAGATTCGTAAGTTAGTAAAGGTTTAAAGCAGCACACGGACTCTACAAACAGCTTTCTTAGTATTGTTACATAATGATTTAATATAAGCGAAACTGGTGGGTGGGCAAGTGGAATGAGGGACTGGAGGTTCTACAGATCTAGAAAAGCTAAGGCTAACAAAGACCCTAAGATCCACTCTAATGTTAGCCCGAGAGAAAGAAGAGAGTAGGCGGTTAAAAGAAGAGAATAAGGGGTTAAGTAAGTAGCAAAACCTATTATTCGTGGGTTAACATTCATTCAGAAAAAGAGAGAGAAAGACTAACGATCAACATCCGCCAGCCACTGCCGACAAGTCGGAAAATAGTCGAAGAGAATGGGAAAGGGGTGAGAGATGAAAAGAAGTAAAATAACAACGCTTACAAACCATGCAAACACAGTCTTAACTCAAAACCCTCATACCATGCAAACTACAGACATGCAAATAAAGAGAGGATAAGGAAAGAACAAAAAAAAGTATGGAGAGTATAACAAAAAGTGGGTTAGTTTACGTTACGAGCTACATCTAAGTCCGTGTTTTCTAATTTTTTTTTACATACCGAGTGTCCCAAAAGTCAGTTTACCGAAATAAATGTTCTCGTAAGGTGAGTTTACTACAAAGAAAAAACTTGTTTCATAAATATATTTACAAAACATAAGAAAACAAAGAAAAAAAAATTCTGAAACATATTTACAAAACATGAGAATAGTTCTGGTTACAATAACTGTTCAAAATGTCGTCCATGTTGTTCGATGCACATCTTGTATCTGTCAAAGGTTGACCGGCAAATTGCTTTACATAGTTCCTTATCATTGCTTAAGAGCTGGAATTCTTCACAAATGTAGTCTTTAAGGTCCTGAAGACATGCTGGCTTTTTGCTGTAAAAAAATTGTCACAATGTTTAGAATAATCATCAGGAGAAAACATTTCCCTCGGTAAACTGACTTTTGGGACACCTTGTATATAATTTTGTTGCTGGCATATCACACGCTGGCATGTCACAAGCTGGCATTAATCGTCAACAGACACAAACCTCGACCACTACTCCTAGAGCTCCTGCTGCTAATTGTTTTATCATTTTAAACGACGACGTTAATATTTTTAAAATGCCCATCTAAACAGTTCTTAAACATATTAACACTGGTAGAGTTCACGACGGACGCGGGAAGATTATTCCATTTATCAATTACTTTAAACGTAAAAAAGTTTTTAGCGATGTTAGTAATGAAACGTCTGCCACGTAATTTAAATCCGTTATTACGAGTATTGTTATTATCGTAAATGAACAATTTGTCAAAATTTACGTTATCGATTTTATTAACGATTTTGAAAAATTCAATAAGCTACCCCCCTTAATCTCCTAGTTTCGAGTGAATGCAAGTCTAACTCTTTAATCCTATCTTTGTAAGACGTGTTGCGTAGTGATGGAATTAGTTTCGTGGCGCGTCGCTCAACACTTTCCAACCTATCAAAATCCTCACGCAAATATGGGCACCAAAACTGAACGGCATATTCTAAATGAGGCCTGACTAGGGACTTGTAAAGGGGCAGTATAATATTCTTCGATTTAAATTCGAAATTACGCGCTATGAAGCTTAACATCCTATTAGCTTTTGCGCAAGACTCTAGGCACAGGCTCTTAACTTTTAAATTCTTAGATTCGCGTGCACCTAAATCTACTTCCTCGTCAACGCTCGCTAACTGTCCATCATCCATCGTGTACGTGTAATTGTTGTTACGAAAACCTATATAGAAAACTTTACATTTATCTATGTTAGATTCCATCTGCCACTTATCTGTCCACTCCATAATCCTATTTACATCGTCTCGGAGCCTATTTCTATCGTCCACGTTAAGAACTTTATCGCCTATTTTAGTATCGTCCGCAAATTTTGACACGTTACTGGTCAAACCTACATCTATGTTGTTAATGTAGATTACGAATAGCAATGGGCCTAACACTGAACCCTGTGGGACACCGCTACCTACATCCAATCACCCCGATTCCCTACCATTAACAAAGACCCTCTGTTTCCCGACACGAAGCCATTCCTCTAACCAGTTAGCTACCTGACCGCGTATACCATGCGCTTTAACCTTCGCAATTAATCTTCTATGCGGAACTGTATCGAACATTTATTTAAAGTCTAAATAAATAACGTCAGCTGCTCTATGCCTATCGTGTTCGCGCACTATGGTTGTGTAATGTCTATTTTTGGTTGAAATTCACTAGTATATAAAAAATTGTATTGTGGTATCTGTTCATGTAGATTTGCATTAATCATAATGGAACCTTATTACTGTATAAGACTAGTAAACATGGAGTTCAACGCTGTTCACGATCATATTAATCGTTTATCTTTATGAACACAGACATGACATAATTAGGGGCTGTTCAAAAATTATGTAACGCTATTTTTTCCGAAAATTGACAACCCAGATCACCCAGGAAGGTTCTGTAACGCTAGACCAGGCACCCCCTAAGATGTTATATAACACTTCCTCCACCCTACACCCCACACGATACGGAACGTTACAGGGGGAGTGTCAGGTTTTAGGAAAAATAGCGTTACGTAATTTTTGAACGGCGCTTACCTGTATGTCAGTTTTACATATTGTTGGACTCGGTTGTCCCCCCTCCACCCCACCTTCCCCTAGTTGGGGTACCTTGATTATCGCTTCGATACGCCTTTGCCACATGTCCGGAGTCGCCTGTAAGGCGAGGAACATTACATATGCGGGCAACTGTATGTGTATGTATGCACTCTTTCGGTTAAAGATGCCTTATGTATAGAATTGGATGTGTAATAATTGATATTAAGCTCTGTCAACATGTTCTGAAAAGCTCGGCCTATAAATTCTCTGCCCAAATCTGTACAAAAATATCCGGGTACCCTATTCACCCTTAATATCATCGTCTTTGTAGCTTTAGCGACTGTTTCAGGCGATTTATTTTTTGCAGCGCAATTGGCTACAAGTATCTAGAAAATACTTCTATTACAAATAGAATGTGCCAGTGTCCGTCATTTTACACCGAATACCGGTGCATGTCCGTTAAGTCTGCCTGCCAAATAGAATCAATCGAGGCGGCTACTGTCTTGGCAGTTTTAAACCTCCTTCTCACCGGTTTATGAAGTGTATAAGCGTCCTACTCACGCAAAAACCTCTCAACATCCTTTTTCTCGATTTCCTCATTATAAACGCCTCTGTACAGTCTGTTAATTCCCCCGTAGGAGGCTGGATTAGAAATGTCATAATAACTTTTTCTTAATATGTTAGCCATTTGCGTATTTTAGAGGCGCGCGGGTAGGGCTGGGCGTTACTGTTTGACCTCTTCTTCTTCCTCTTCAGAGATATTACCGCCGTGGGCGAATGCGTGCTCTGGTGTGGTACATGCGTTGCTTTCCCCAAGTCTTTTAGTCTGTTCTGATTGACTATCAGCGTTTTTGGAGTGTTTATTTGCTGTAGTCTCGCTTTAATATGTTTCTACATGCTATGAAGAATATAAGGCGGATGGTGTAAAGCAGGGTTTTGAAACTGTGTTCCGCGAGAACTTAATGGGGTTCCTTGGGGCATGTCATGTGAGACTGAGAAGGAGAGAGAGGTAAGATAAAATAATATCAACTGGCAGGAATGAATTTACGATATATATTCTGCGAATTCAGTGATTGTGTTTTGAAAGGCGTAGGCAAAGAGAGAGTGGGCGAGAGAGAGAATTTTAATTCAAACGATGACATATCCAGAATAAGTGTTGCCCTCTTGCAGCCACATTAAGAAACAGGAGCCCATTTTGTAAACAAAACAAGCTAATGACCACAAGCACTGGTCTGATTGATTTGGTGAGTTTTTCTATGTTTTTAGGTTTAGTTTCCTCAGTTCACGGAAGTTATGATCACAGTCATGTAATATAGAACTTTCATCCAAAGAAAAGCAATCACATCGAAGTCATTGAACATTTATTTGTTTGATTAACTATTAAAATTAGTACTTAATAACTGTAAAATTCCTCACTTTTAACTATTTTGCATTGAAAACTTTAATTTCACACTAAACATGATATTTTTTATACTTATAATTTCTTTTATGCTGACAGTAGTGTGGGGAGGGGAATTTAAAATAAATAGGTCAATAAAAATAAATTGTATTTTTTTCTTGTAAATTTCTAAACATATATTTTTTTGGTGAAATTCATATAACTGTATATGTAAATTTCATAAATTACATAAATAAACTGCAGTGAGCATAAATTGTTTTATTATCATTTGCCTTATATCATTAAAATTTTACCTGTTGGTCAAGGTTAGTAGTATGGGCGCAAAAAGGTAGAGTGCAATGCAATTGCAAATGTTGCAAGAGTGCCACCCCACCCCCTTGTTGCAAGACACCCACAAAATGGGGTTGCAACAAGGGGTTATGCAACTTGGAGGCGGAGTTATCCCCCAAGCTGCAATGACCCCCCCAGAAGGGGAGACCTAACCTAAGAGAGAGGAGAGAGGAGGAGAGGTGTTCGCCTGGCAGCTGCCAAGCACATATTAAGACTTCAGCCGAGCCGCCGTTCTTCTATAGGACCCCTAATCAGCCAGTGCCTCCAGGCATCATCAGCCAGTTGGCTTAATCAGCCAGTGCTTCCGGGCGCCATCAGTCAGTTGGTTTAATCAGCCAGTGCCCCAGGCATCATCAGCCAGTTGGCTTAATCAGCCAGTGCCCCCCAGGCATCATGAGAAAAAAAATAACTAAAAATAATTACGGGGCTATAAAGCCCTCCATTCTGAACTTTTCTCACACACACACATATATATATATATATATATATATATACACACACAGTTAGATTTATCTTCATTGCATCCTTCCACGGTTCGTAGGGGCAGGACCCCGTTATAGCAACACTCGATCATGTTTATTTCTCTCTCTCATATATATATACACACTTCCCCGTTTAAAAGTATGCCTAAGGTGGAGCTGGGGTCGAGACCCGGTACGTCCTTCCACGATTCGTAGGGGCAGGACCCCGTTATTGCAACACTCGATCATGTTGTTTATCTGTTTATCTCTCTCTCTCATATATATATATATATATACACACACACTTCCCGTTTAAAAGTGGATCTAAGGTGGTGTGTAAAGATTCGAACAATTCGAACGGAGAGCAAAGGCGAGCCGATATATGTAAATTTCCGGAAAAAAGTCCATCAAAAAATTCGTGTAAGCGCTTCCCCGTCTAAAAGTGGGTCTAAGGTGGAGTGTAAGCTTCACCAGAAGGAACAATTCGTACGGAAAGCAAAGGCGAGGTTATATATGTAAATTTCCGGAAAAAAGTTAACCTAAAAATCATGATTGCTGGCCAGGGCGCCCTAATGATCAGCGTTTAACTGTAAGGTGGAGGGTGGCTCGAAACTTGGCGCGGTTGATAGTCAGGGTGACCTAATGATCCGTTCTAAACCGTAGGCCTAAGGTGGAGTGTAAATATCTTTCCACGGTTCGTAGGGGAAGGACCCCGTTATTGCAACACTCGATCATGTTGTTTATTTCTCTCTCTCTTATATATACACACTTCCCTGTTTAAAAGTATGCCTAATGTGGAGGCGGGGTCGAGACCCGGCACGTCCTTCCACGATTCATAGGGGCAGTACCCTGTTATTGCAACACTCGATCATGTTGTTTATCTGTTTATCTCTCTCTCTCATATATATATACACTACCCCGTTTAAAAGTGGGTCTAAGGTGGAGTGTAAAGATTCGAACAATTCGAACGGAGAGAAAAGGCGAGAAGATATATGTAAACTTCCGTACTGGGGGCAAAGGCTATCCTATATATGTAAATTTCCGGAAAAAAGTTCATCTAAAAATTCGTTTAAGCACTTCCCCGTCTAAAAGTGGGTCTAAAGTGGGATGTAATGGTTCGAACAATTCGTACGAGGAGCAAAGGCTATCCTATGCATGTAAATTTCCGGAAAAAAAGTTCATCTAAAAATTCGTGTAAACGTCAAACTACATTAATTATCTCACTCTCCGCCTGACTTAAGTCGATTATTACGGTCTTTTTCATCTGTAATTTGCTGATATATATATATATATATATATATATACCCACATTTTTATTACCTAAAAATGCGTTACCATACACTCATTCTTTTCCTCCCAACAAGCTAGTACCACATTTGAGAGGATCCAGCACCATTGAACGTTTAAGCGTTTTAATACTTTAAAATATAAAAAGTGCAAAGAAAAATGATAAATAAGGTATGATTGTTATGCTATGATGGGTCAGGCAAAATGAAGGGATCCACCTTTCTTAACAGATTTTAAAATTTTGGATACTAAGCTTGGATTGTACAGTACTCATAGAAAATTGTTATAGATTTTGTTCCAAGATAAATCCGAGTTTTATTAGCAAATCTCTGATTTCCAAGATTCGAAATAAGATACACGTTTAAATTATACCTCACATTCCAACCTCAGCTCTCTCTCTCTCTCTCTCTCTCTCTCTCGAATACAAGATTAAAATAACAAAACGTTTCACGCCTCTCCACGAATGGCAACATCTGATACATGCCATAAATCTTTACACCTTAGTTTCTTCGGTCAATTCATGCGAAATTAGGTTAAATTATGTTCCAATCTCTCTCTCTCTCTCTCTCCATCACTCCCTCCCTCCCTCTCCCTCTCTTCCTCACGCCCTCTCACCCTCTCTCGAATACAAGATCGAAAATCAAATCGTTTCGCGTCTCTCCACGAATGGGGACATCTGGCACGCCCTGGATTAACCCGCCAACTGACCTAGAAGGCCTAACCAGCCATTTGGTATAATTAAATAATAATAATGACGTTTTTATATACAACGAAAGAATTAAATAAAACGCCACCACATCACTCTTTATTTAGACAAATTATTGAATCCAATTTTACAAAATATATTGAATATAAATATACATTCCTATACAAGCGGAGGAATATACGCAGACTATTCATAAAAACATCACACGGATTTGTCCTGAAAAAATAAACAGCAGCAATCCGATAATCACCCCGAATTTGATCCAGTATAAATTAGTGTCTTTAACAAATATTTTTTACTTTAAGCCATACAAAACATCACACGGAGTTGCTGAAAGAATAAAAAATAAACCACAACAATCAGTACACCAAAAAAATATAAAATTTTGCTGCTATATATATATTATATAATATATATATATATATATATATATATATATATATATATATATATATATATATATTATATTATACATATATATATATATATATATATATATATATATATATATATAAACAAATGAAAAATGAGATACCACCCTGGAATCGAACCCGGGATCATCCGATTGTGGGTCAGATATGCTATCCACTACAACAATGACCTCGATCAATCAGAAGTCGTAATTCTCCTACATACGAGCAGAAACCAATCCCCTGAGGGGGCACCTTCGCATGCCGTACATATATACATTTTAACTGCAAACAACACAAGTATAATTAATGTAAAGCACGACGCTTGTGTGGAAGAGCGTTCCGCACAAGATGAAGAAGGAGAACGAACAAATAAAAAATGAGGTACCACCCAGGAATCGAACCCGAGATCATCCGATTGCCGGTCAGATATGCTATCCACTACACCATGGACGTCGATCAATCAGAATTCGTAATTCTCCTACATACGAGCAGAAACCAATGCCCTGAGGGGGCACCTTCGCATGCCGTACATAAATACATTTTAACTGCAAACACACACACATCTTGTGCGGAACGCTCTTCTACACAAGCGTCGTTCTTTACATTAATTATACTGTGTGTTGTTTGCAGTTAAAATGTATACCGGGTGCGGCAAAAATAACGCCCTTTTTAGTTTATTCTCTTTTATTGAAGGAAATAAATCAATTACAGCATTTTAAGAGAAATAATAAGGTTTTTAAGAAAAATACAGCATTTTAAGAAAAATAATAAGTACTTTCTCAGTAAAAACTAAAAAATAACTGGAATTTAATTAATTTTGTGGTTGGCTCAATACACCTTAAAAAAATGTACGGACGTTTTCCAGTTTATGTACCGTTTTCTACTCCAGGTGCTCTCTATCTGCTGAGTGTGGGCACCGGTCGCTGGATCGACAAAATTTTCACTGTGATTTATAGTGTAGTGACGAAAGTTATAATGTGGGATTTTATCAATTTGATCGTAAGATTTCCACATATCACTAATAATAGTAGATCCAGGCAGAATGTTGGCTTTTATGCAACTTTCTAGTGTTTCTTTGCTTCTGTTAGGCACAGCATAGAGTAAAACAGAAGGTTAGGTTACGTTAGGTTAGGTTAGGTTAGGTTATCAAGAACTTACCTCTCTTAAAAAGTTGTTATAATCGACGGCGGTTGTATGACCAATCAAAAATAAATTATATGAAAAACGGTACACAAACTGGAAAAGGTCCAAATGTACTCTACATACATAGTATTTACTAACCTAATGATCATGTTCAAAATGCTCCCCTTGGCGTTCAATACAACACTGAACCCTACCAGCAACACTTCTACAAACCTTTTGACACATTTCTACGTTAATTGTAGTAAATTTTTCACGAATTGTTTGTCTTAATTCAGGAAGTGTTTTCGGTTTGACCTTGTAAACAAGATCTTTCAGTACACCCCACAAGAAAAAGTCAGGTGGTGTTAGGTCTGGCGATTGTGCTGGCCATTCAATTGCTCCACGTCGTCCTATCCACCTCCCTTCGAAATTTAAATTTAACCATTCCCTAACGAGTAACCCATAGTGGGGTGGCGCACCATCCTGTTGAAAGTAAATTCCATTCTGATTTCTAACTCTCGGCCAGAATTCAGTTTGCAGCATTTGTAAATAATTATCTTGATTAACAGTACTATCAAAGAATATCGGGCCTATTATTCCCATGGAAGAGATGGCTGCCCAAACTGTCACTCCTGGTAGGTTAACGTCTTTTTCCAAGATAACATGTGGGTTAACATCGTTCCAGTACACACAATTATGGCGATTGATATGCCCGTTCAATTTGAATGTTGCCTCATCTGACCACCATATCTTATTCATATCTTTATTCAGGAAATTTTCGCAAAACTCTAATCGTCTATCTGCATCTCCATCATGCAAGCTCTGTAACACGCGAGGGATGTAAGGCTTCATCTTGTTCTTCTTTAAGAGTCTACGGACACTTCTGTCACTGATACCCAACTCTGTAGAAAGACGTCTACTGGATTTCTGAGGAGTGTGCAACAATGATTCTCTTAATTCATAGGACTTTTCTAAGGTTGTTGCTGAAACTGGCCTCCCTGATCTTGTGGCACCACTTACGCTTTCGGTTCTTTCAAATTTCCTAATTAGACGTGTGATATTGCGGCTCTGCACTTGTCGAATGTTAAATTCTTCTGATAATAAACGAGCGGCTTTAGCTCCATTGTTATTGTTTTGGTAATAATGTTTAACTGCTTTCACTCTTTGTTCTCTCGTCAATCGCAAGGCCATATTTATTCAGAATTTCTGTAAAAATAAAAGAAACAAAATGATACAATATAAAACTAAAAAATTATACTCTATAAAACTATAAAGATACAATTATTAAAAGGGCGTTACTTTTGCCGCACCCTGTATATGTACGGCATGCGAAAGTGCCCCCTCAGGGCATTGGTTTCTGCTCGTATGTAGGAGAATTACGAATTCTGATTGATCGACGTCCATGGTGTAGTGGATAGCATATCTGACCGGCAATCGGATCATCCCGGGTTCGATTCCCGGGTGGTACCTCATTTTTCATTTGTTCGTTCTCCCTCCTCATCTTGTGCGGAACGCTCTTCTACACAAGCGTCGTTCTTCACATTAATTATACTGTGTGTTGTTTGCAGTTAAAATATATAAATATACCCACAGTTTTTATTACGTAAATATTTTCAAATGCTCGCCTAACTAAAAGCTGAACAATAGGACAAAGATTTATGGAAAATAATATATAAATATTTATATTAATCCTCTTTCTGAAAATTTCGAGCTTGTCGGAAGTGGTAGATAATTTCGAATTAAAAATTAAAAAAATAATCTTCTTTTCGCAGATTATATCAGACCATAAAGATTAAATCTTCTTCAGCAAATGACCCATCGTTTAGTGACTATCTTCACTAATCGCTGTTTTTCTACAAAAAAATTAAATGCTGGGTATAAACGGATTTCCTTTCTGAACCTTTCTCTCTCTCTCTCTCACTGCCCCAAATAAGCCCATGTTGACCAAAGCTTTTCTTATCTTTCCACAAAAAAAATTTAATTACATGTCATAAACGATCTTCTCATCTGAACTTTCCGTACATACATATATATATATATATATATATATATATATATATATATTATATATATATATACATATATATATATATATATATATATATATATATATATAACAGAACACTTCTTTTCGTTGTAATGGACATGCACTCTCTGTTCCTGGAGGTTTGGTTAAATTTTATGTAAATAGCAGAAGCCCTAGCTTCGGTTTAATTAACATCACACATTCATATATATATATATATATATATATATATATATATATATATATTCCAAATGGGGGTATAACTAAGTGTTTGATGAATTGAGACAAATTTATCAGTGAAATCTAAAAATTAAATTACATAAAACTAAGAATGATGGAAAATTAAGGAATGAAGAATGAAGGCCGTGGATGAAATGAGGAGAAAAACGGGAATAAAGCTTTGGATGATAACTCTCGACCATTATTTTGACTTTCTTCTTCTCTTTTTATTTGGGGGAGGGGCGGTTATTACAAAACAGAGGTTTCTCGCTCCTCCACCAACCACTATACCGTTGAGATGCAATGTACAGCCGTGTATATATATATATATATATATATATATATATAGTGGTGGATGGATGTCAAGTTTTTCAACATCTGCGGATGCGAATATTTAGTTAATCTATCAATATAACATAGAATTATGAATATATGACATAATTTTTCAAATTTCGTGATAGTACTATTATGGCAGGCAATGCATAAGAATTAAAATTAATATTAATGTTTTTATTATGAAAAATAATAACAGGTGTTTCTCGCTCCTCCACCAACCACTATACTGCTGAGATGCAATGTATTTTTATATTTTAACGAGATAAACACATTCACAATCCGGCTAATTCTGCCTATTGTCAAAAATATTAAAAGCGTAGAAGATTGGGTTCTATCCATCAATAAAGAATTATGAAATGCTTCGATATATATATATATATATATATATATATATATATATAAGATCTACTAAGTCATTTTTAAACCGGTCGAAGATGGTTCAATCTCGTAAAATTTCCAACCTGAAAATGTTTTTTCAAATAACAAAAGTTTATTTTTATTTATTTATTTTTACTTAATTTATTTATTTTTATTAATTTATTTATTTTTATTTATTTATTTTTATTATTTTTATTATTAATATATATATTTTTTTTGGGGGGGGGGATAAAATACAAGAATTAAGTCGTTGAAACGAATTAACTTTTTTGCATCTATCTGTCAAGAGACCAACTCGCTCCTACATCAAGTCATAACACTAAGCCTGACCTAACCTAATCTATCTACCTATCAAGAGAACAACTCGCTCCTGCATCAAGTCATAACACTAAGTCTAACCTAATCTAATCTATCTATCTATCAAGAGAGCAACTCGATCCTACATTAAGTCATGACACTTAGCCTAACCTAACCTATTCTATCTATCTATCAAGAGAACAACTCCTTCCTACACCAAGTCATAACACGATGCCTAACTTAACCTATTCTATCTATCTATCAAGAGAACAAATCGCTACTACACCAAGCCGTAACACTAAACGTAACCTAACCTAATCTATCTACACCATGCCATAACACCAGGACTAACCTAACCTACCTAAACTAACCTATTATATATATATATATATATATATATATATATATATATATAATATATATATATATATATATACTGTATATATACAGGGCGTCCCAAAAAAATGTATACACACTTTAACAGCTGATAGCTCAATTGATGTTTCTTTCTTTCCAAGTTAAACCCATTAGAATTAATAATGGCAGTCAGACTAAGCTTTGAACAAAGGAAATTCATTCTAAAATGCTACTGGAAGTGTGAAAACGCAGTTGAAGTGCAAAGACAGTTTAGGAGGGAGTTTCAAACAGATCCACCAACGCGACTTACCATCACTCGAATTAGAGATAAGTTTGAAGCCGATGGAACTGTTCAGAATGTCCACAAGAAGCGTTCCGGAAGACCACGGACATCGACAAGCCCCACAAAGCAAGAAAGAGTACTGGAAACGTATCACCAAAGTCCAAGAAAATCTGTGCGGCAAGCGAGTCGTGAGGTAGGAATTTCAGAATCTTCTGTCCAACGCATTTTGAAGCGCTGTCAATGGAAAAGTTACATTCCAAGATTAGTCCATGCTATTAATGAAGATGATCCGGACCGAAGAGTGGAGTATTGCGAGTGGTACTTGGCACGATGTGGATGTGGATTGGACGAAGGGGTTTCGTAGAATACCCTCCGCGTTCAACAGACCTCACACCACTAGACTTTTTTTTATGGGGATACTTAAAAGACAAAGTCTACGCTATAAAACCTGCAACAGTCGCTGAATTGAGAGCAGCCATTGAACGAGAATACACACAAATACCAAACGAAATGTTTCGTGATGTTTGCGATTCCATTGCTTCGCGTTATCAGCAGTGCCTGGACCAGAACGGACGTCAGTTTGAAAACAGGCATTGAGAAAACAATTAAATAATGTCTGTAGATTCTATTACATTTTGAAAATGAAATGTATTTTAATAAACACTGCCTTTATAAGTATTTAAAGTGTGTATACATTTTTTTGGGACGCCCTGTATATATATGTATATATGGGAATGAACTCAGAATGGTCCCCTGAGTTTTTTATGATACGCACAGACAGTGCATGGAACAAGGAACTCTTCTGGGATAATTAAATCCACTATAGTCCGAATAAGTAATGGTAAATAACAAATACCATAGTTTTTCTTTTTCATGATGCTAGCCCGACGTGAGCAACGGGTCACTCGCAAAGAGGTCCCATAAATATAGCTTCCCTCACCAGCTATCTGCAAAGCAGACAGGATCCAGCTTTGGGACATGGATCTTGGGTTTAAAGCAGCCTATCTCTGCTTTAAGTTCACCTCAGCATAGAATTTAGACGAATTACAGGAGGGGTGCGGGGCTACGAAGTTCCCCCATCCCCTACCGATGTTGGAGGTGGAGTTTTGACACGTGACCGACCGATTTACCTGGCGAACGGCCTGTGATTCCAGTATCGGGCTAATGATTGTGGAAAAACCTTTCCATTGATCGTTTAGCCTATGGATAGGCACGCAGGAGAGTCCACACCTCCAGCGGCTATAGCGTCCCCCGGGTCGCAGGTTCGGTAAGAAGTTGAAATGTGGGCCGGGACACACCTAGATTTTTCCAGACGAGGCATGTAGCCGCGTAAAGTAGCCGCGTGTCGCCATTTAATTAAGTCTTAGTTTCCCGGGTTCCTATGTTAGTTTGGACGTGTCGAAACGCACCTATGGAGTGGGAGGACCGAAGGCTTGCCCGCCCGGCCCCGTGCTCCTCGACGACCTATGCGTTGACTTATAAGTAGCGCCGATAGGCCTTATGATTCGGCCAAAAAATTTCCATCAATGTCGTAACTAACGCCTAGTCACGCGGGAGACGCCTCCTCCCCGGTGCCTACGGCGGCCCCTAAGGGGTACGTTCGGCAATAAGTGCAAGAATGAAGGTCGCAGATTGGGCTCTAAAGGCGCCGTAATCTTGTGAGTTTCAATAAGTAGGTAACATTTATGCAAGGGGTGAGATTGTGAGTTTTAGACCCGCGCTTTTCACGAATCTACCAGCTGAATTAATCCCCGTAGCAATGTGATCCAGGAGTCTGCCTAATCGAATTCTCACAACTTACCCCATTGGGTGTTGTCGACCGTCCTACGTTCTCGGTCTTTCTTTACACAAACTGGAGCTAATTTAGCTCTCCCCTCCTCGTTACTGTAAGTATCATTGAGTTTTATCACCATTATTATTATTATTATTATTATTTATTACTTTTAAAAGTGTATATTTTCATACCATATAATTTTATTTTTATTTACGCACCTTATATGAATCACCTTTTTTTTTACATATATATATATATATACACAGGGTGTTTGAAAACTTTCTGTACAAATTGTAATGGGGGATAGGCAACACCAAAACAAACCCTTTTCGTCTATAAGTGTATGTCCGCTGACGTCACCATTCGGCGCGAGAGGGCGCCGCTGCAATTGGCTAAAAGGTGAAGTGGGCTAGACTCGCGCTTGCCGCGGGCATTCTTAAATCGGAAGTAGTACGCGTAACATGGAGCGCTTCACGACTGCTGAGATGGCTGACATGCATATGGTGTATGGGGCTGCCAATGGAAACGGAAGAGCTGCTGTGAGGTTGTACCGACAGCGCTTCCCAAACAGACGTGTGCCAAACCACCAAACGTTTGCGCATTTGCATCGGCGACTGCGAGAAACTGGAACATTCCATGCAAACATGCATGACATTGGTCGGGAGAGAAACGTGCGCACTCCTGACATGGAAGAAGAAATCCTACGGCGATTTGAGGACAATCCAAGCGCAAGCACGAGAGGTGTTGCACGTATCCTCGGTGTGAACCACGACCTGGTCTGGAGAGTGTTGCACGAGCAGCAGTTACATCCGTTTCATCGTCAGAGAGTCCAGGCATTACAACCTCGGGATTACCCTCTTCGTGTGGAATTCGCACGCTGGTTTCTGCAGCAGACAGCGGTCAGCCTAATTTTCCGGCTTATGTGCTGTTCTCAGATGATGCCTGTTTCACACGTGAGGGTGTGTTTAACATACACAATTCTCACGTGTGGGCGCACGCAAATCCACATGCTACACGGGTTTGTAATGCCTGGACTCTCTGACGATGAAACGGATGTAACTGCTGCTCGTGCAACACTCTCCACATCAGGTCGTGGTTCACACCGAGGATACGTGCAACACCGCGTGCTTGCGCTTGGATTGTCCTCAAATCGCCGTAGGATTTCTTCTTCCATGTCAGGAGTGCGCACGTTTCTCTCCCGACCAGTGTCATGCATGTTTGCATGGAATGTTCCAGTTTCTCGCAGTCGCCGATGAAAATGCGCAAACGTTTGGTGGTTTGGCACACGTCTGTTTGGGAAGCGCTGTCGGTACAACCTCACAGCAGCTCTTCCGTTTCCATTGGCAGCCCTATACACCATATGCATGTCAGCCATCTCAGCAGTCGTGAAGCGCTCCATGTTACGCGTACTACGTCTGATTTAAGAATGCCCGCGGCAAGCGCGAGTCTAGCCCACTTCACCTTTTAGCCAATTGCAGCGGCGCCCTCTCGCGCCGAATGGTGACGTCAGCGGACATACACTTATAGACGAAAAGGGTTTGTCTTGGTGTTGCCTATCCCCCATTACAATTTGTACAGAAAGTTTTCAAACACCCTGTATATACTCTTTTATATATTTTCTACCAGTTTATTATTACCGAATCTTATATATATATATATATATATATGTTAACCCCTCCGTCTATGGCCTGGGTTGGTTCGGAGTCGACGGGGGTTCTGGTTAGGAGGCAGCAACGGATATTTCTCGCGATAGTTTTCTTCTATAACATTCTAATATTTTCTCTCGCTATAGGGTCGACAGACTGTTAACCCCCTTTCTATAATACTCTGATACTTTCTCTGAAGGTTCGCCGATTTTCTTTTTATAACTTATCGGGAACTATTTTTCCCTACTTTATTTATTAAGTTCTCTGAAGAGAGAAAAAACTCGAAGGGGAAAAATAAAAAGTTTCTCTCACTGTAATTTACTTCTAAAAAATGTACAGGTAGTGCTCTGAATTTACAGGGGTAGAGGTTCGACCTCTTTCGACCATGGCTCAGGCCGGAATCTAAAAAATTTAAGGAGGCAAGGAGCCTCTGCCCCCTCCTCTGGGAGTGAAGTCTAAGAAGGAGAAGTCGAAGTCGAAGTCGAAGTAATCATTATTTTACAATTACATGCTTTATATATAATCTAAATTTTGGGGAGTGCAGTTTGAAGGTTAAGTTCCCCCTTTAAACACATGATCAAAATTTTGAAAGATTCCAAATAAAAAAAAAAAAAAATAATAATAATAATCGTATTTTCGCCGAGTATACATTTCTAAAGTGCGACATAATTTCGGAGTAGTACACTGAGTACAATCTAAGTACATCACTGAGTACACTGTAGTTTTGGCCGACAAGAACTATGATTATAATTACGGATTAATTCACATTCACTTATTATCGTCAGTTACAGTTTCATTAAAGTACATTAATTACATTATATCAAATTATTACAGTTACTTACAATTCTAGCAAATTGTTAAGTGACATATCTGATACTGAGATAAGATACAGAAGTACACGGACATTTATGATATTACATAAAATAATATAACATAACATCTTAACTTTATAAATTGGTAGCAGAAGCGAGAGAGAAGATTTCGAATTCAGATGCTTGCTTTTGGCGACGTCATCGGAATTCGAACACCTTGAATCAGCATGAATGAGCAGCTTGCGAGAGGTGAACGCACTTACTTAAAAGAAAAAGTGAAAAGAATACATGTGGAAGTATTTACATGTACGTAACTATGTACGTAATCATGATCATCAGGGGACATGTACGAATGCAGAAAGTATTGTGCACATATCGGTACCTAACACAATAGGTTGTGTGCGTAATATAGACACGAGTAAACATGAACTGATAGGTTGATAGACCATCAGTAGACAATAGGTAGGAGAATGAATAAGTAATAAAATTAATAAAGGATAACGGTCAAGATAAGATATGGACGTATGGATGAATATGGTCGAATAATAATATTGATACTACATAACACCAGACAGGACACAACATATAAATAATGACTTATTGAGAATCAAGTTTTTATTATTATTAAAGAATTTAGCATATATTGAATACGGAAGATATCCACATACTAAACACGTGATTCAGTGTTCAAGGTATGGAAAACGTGAAGGAAATTAAGTTACTTTTATGACGCCATAGTTATTTACTTTGTACGTACCGTATAAGTCATTATTGGGAGAAATTAAAGGAGACGAATTAGAGAGAAAGAGTGGGTATTAAGGACTAAGAAGTACAACTACGGGTTCCAATCCTGTTATATGCAATGTGTATGCATAATCTAATAAAATTTAGGGACGAGGGTTAGATGCAAGACAACTATAATAGAATAGTACGTTAGAAAGCACAAATCGAAATTCTATCCAAACTCGCTCAGGCGATTTTGGTGTCTCATGTAAAAATGAACATTCAAGCATAAAAACCGTACAACATAAGTACTGTATGAAGACAATGAATACAAGGATCCATATATGAATTATATAGGAATTATTCATTGTTCATTTTTACAGGGCTCTCTCCTCTAAAATGATATTAATACAATAATATAATATCCTAATTCAAACTAGATGATGACTTATGGTTTTTGTAATTACAAATTTATATACAACACATGAGTTGGGGTGGTTAAATACAATGTACAGTAATCAAATCTTTAACATTACACTTGGTTAGAGTTATTATAAAATTTAAAAAATTCAAATATTAATACTTTAATTTATGCAACAGAATAAAAGGATTAAGTTAGACAACCAATGACATTGTTAAATTTTTAACAAAATTTTATTTTTCTGTGGAAAAAAGTACATACATAATGAATAGTAGGTAAAAGGGAAAAACATAAATTTTAAAGTTCAGGAATTTTTCAAAGCTACCATGATCGTACAATCTATAAACTAATTTTATTGACTATTGTACGTAAAAATCGAATTATGTAATGGATGATGTATAGACCTGTGGTCAAGTGTGTATTTTATAATTTTGAGGGACAGAAAAGCTTAGAGGGTTGTTAAATTAACGGAATAAACGCATGAAAAAGATATATATAGTAAGTAACAATTATTACGCTGAAATAAATTTAAATGATCTTGAGTAAATATCATAGTTAGCACTTACACGCAATTAAATAAAGTTTATCGTGATATTCAATGATTTTAGAATAAAGTTTGTGTATATAGTATATATACAGTGTGCATACATGCGTATGTGTAGGGATTCGGAAAGTTTTCGAATTAACAACGTTTAAAATAATGTATAATAATTTAAAATGGGAGTAGGGTTATAAAATCCTTTAAGTTTAAGTGAATTATTATTAAATTCTAATACAGGTAGTATTAATGATGATGTATGCGTATGAGTTTTAATGTAAAAGTGACTTGAGGTATGGAAGGAAAATGAATTCGAATATGTGTCAAAAGTAATAAAATTCAATTAGGATTATAGACTTTACATAATTAAATCAGTTACACGTATTAATAATTAAAAAAAACGCACTTAGAGGATCTTACAAGTAATGAAAGTAATTCTCACGGTATTAAAATTGAATTTCGACACACAATTAAATTCGACTACTAACATTCATAGCCATATAGTAGTTTGTTAAATTGACCATAATTTTCGTTTGATACCTTAACAGATGGTATAATAATAATTTAACGACAATTACTCACGATTAGTGGAATAAAAAAATAAAAAAAAGAATTGAAAATGAAAATCAATTATGAACTATAATTAACTAACATGAGGTTATAGGGTCCATACTCTTAAAAAAAATAAAAAACACAACTTTGGAATTATCACGTTTGATACTGAGGAATGTTCCGCAGTACCAAAGAGGTTCCTGGTTGGTTTCTGGACCAATTGGGTGAAAGGAAACAGATGGTTAAACTGTGGTTTGACTGAAGCCAAAGAAGAATTAACCATGGTTGAACCATTTCTCTGGTTGACACTGGATTCAACTGGGGTTTGGGTGTTAAAATAAAATAAATATAAAAAACAAAGTTTCGAGTACTAAATTGGGGGAATTGAGTGACTAAGCGAGGAGATATATCTGAAATTGACAATACGTATTTTGAGCACTTTGCTCTTTAGGCAAACTTTGATCGTCACACTGCTTACAACAAAAATTAAAGGAGGTAAAACAAAATGGAGGGACGGCATGTTCCTCAGCATAGTAATTTAAAAAGGAGGTCATTGGGACATGATCGATTAATTATTACACAACTATTATCATCACATATACATTACAATAATGATCAAAAGCATTATAAACAATTGTAAATCTGTTCTTGTTACAACAAGGAAATATATAATTTCACCTATAGATTTATATACACAACAACTGCATGGAAAAAGGAGACAAATCGGTCAATTTCCTTCCTACAACAAAAAAAAAAGAAGGTTGAACTAAAGACACAAACCGGTCGATTCAGGTTGAATTTAATTTTCTCTTATAACAAAAAGAAAGGTTGAATTAAATTCTCTTAAATTACATTCTCCTAAATTACATTCTCTCAAACTAAATTCTCTTAAACTAAATTCTCTTAAACAACAAAAACGTTGAATTCAATTGACTGCATTGAAATGACTTGGGACTTGAAAACTGACTTGGGACTTGAAACTGAGACTTGAAACTAACTTCAAAATGACTTCAAATAAAACTGACTTCAAATAAAACAAACTGACTTCAAAACTGACTGAAACTGACTTCAAAGCTGACTGAAACTGACTTCAAAACTGACTGAAACTGACTTCAAAACTGACTGAAACTGACTTCAAAACTGACTGAAACTTGAAACTAAACCTGACTTTGATCTGAAACTGACTTTCAACTGAAACTGACTTGCAACTGAAACTGATTTGTAACTGAAACTGACTTGCAACTGAAACTGACTTGCAACTGAAACTGTCTGACTTGAATTCTATCAAGTATCTTGAAACTGAACTGACTGAAATTGACTGCACTTGAACTCTATCAAGTGGAGTCTATTATTCTCTGGGTTTGGTTGTCCCTCTTGGAAGCAACCAACTAACTGAAACTAACTGAAATGGACTGCACTGAACTGCTGTCAGCGGAATCTACTGAAACTGAAACTGACTTGCACTTGAACTGCTATCAAGTGGAGACTATTAATCTCTGGAATTTGGTTGTCGCTCTTGGATACAACCAACTGAAACTGTCTGAAAACTGATTTGCAACTTATTTTCAACTAAAACTGACTTGGAACTGATTTGCAACTGATTTGCAACTAAAACTGACTCGAAACTACTTCAAGTAGCTCTATAAATCTCTGGGGTTTGGTTGTCCCTCTTGGATGCAACCAACTGAAACTGAAAACTGAAACTGGAACTTGAAACTGCTTCACGTATCTCTATAACTCGATAAACTCTCTATAAACTCTCTCTTTCTTAATTTGCACGTCAATTCAATTCAATAATTTGAAAAAAAATTGTAAACAAAAATACGAAATGTAAACACATTTCATTCGAATGTACGCGAAGGTACAGTAATATTATGTTTGGTACATAAAATAAAATTATTCTATACTAATTATAATAGTGAAAATAACTCTGTGACATTTAACTCTATGACATTTAGCTCTGTGACATTTAACTGTGAAAATTAACTTCTGTGGAAATTAACTTCTGTGGAAATTAACTTCTGTGAAAATAACTGCTTCAATAAAAAAAATGTATCACTGGTGTCTGAAACGTTCACTGTGTTTCTTGTTAATTCTGACTTAATACTAGTTAACTGTTAATAATGCTGTCTTCTCAACTGTTTACAAATTACTTAAAAAAAAAAAAACTGTACTTACCAAAATTTCAACGTCGAAATCCTTAGAGACGTGTCCTGAAAACGTGTCTTGCTGGCTACTTCTTCGAGATGAGACGAGACGTGGATAACTTGGAGTCGTTACACACCGGTTCAAGGGTGGATGTGACGAACTGGAAGTCGTGACACGCTGGCCAAATGGTGGGTCTTATTATCTTAGTAGTAGGGTTGCCACAATTGTTATCCTGATGCAGGGTAATTTCTATCCTGACCAAAGGGTGGCCACTTGTTAAAATCCTGGCTATAGGGTCGCCACTTGTTAACTCCTCCGTCTATGGCCTGGGTTGGTTCGGAGTCGACGGGGGTTCTGGTTAGGAGGCAGCAACGGATATTTGTCGCGATAGTTTTCTTCTATAACATTCTAATTTTTTCTCTCGCTATAGGGTCGACAGACTAACCCCCTTTCTATAATACTCTGATACTTTCTCTGAAGGTTCGCCGATTTTCTTTTTATAACTTATCGGGAACTATTTTCCCTACTTTATTTATTAAGTTCTCTGAAGAGAGCCAAACTCGAAGGGGAAAAAAAAAAGTTTCTCTCACTGTAATTTACTTCTAAAAATGTACAGGTCTTGCTCTGAATTTACAGGGGTAGAGGTTCGACTTCTTTTGACCATGGCTCAGGCTGGAATCTAAAAAAAATAAGGAGGCAATGGGCCTCTGTCCCCTCCTCTGGGAGTGAAGTCGAAGAAGAAGAAGTCGAAGTCGAAGTAATCATTATTTTACAATTACATGCTTTATATATAATCTAAATTTTTGGGGAGTGCAGTTTGAAGGTTAAGTTTCCCCCTTTAAACACATGAACAAAATTTTGAAAGATTCCAAATAAAAATATAAAAATAATAAAAAATTATCATATTTCCGCCGAGTATACATTTCTAAAGGGCGACATAATTTTGGAGTAGTACACTGAGTACAATCTAAGTACATCACTGAGTACACTGTAATTTTGGCCTACAACAACTATGATTACAATTACGGATTAATTCACATTCACCTATTATCGTCAATTACAGTTTCCTTAAAGTACATTAATTACATTACAGGGCTATTCAAAATGATTCACCTGGTTTCAAATGAGAATATTTTTTAATGTTACAAATACAGAGTGATTTGTGATACATCAACCAAAAGAAAAACTGTCCAAATTTTGTGTCTCACCTCATAAATGCTCTATGTGACTTCCCCTAGTTACACGAGCAACGTCGACACGATAGTCGAATTCCTCCCATACTCGCTCCACTATGTCCGTTGTCACTGACTCTACGGCAGTAACAATGCGCGGTCGTCCTGTGGACTTGCCTTTACACAAACATCCTGTTTCCTCGAACTGCCGATACCACCGACGGATGCTCTGAGCACCCGGTGGATCTGTTCTGTAACGTCGACGAAACTCATGCTGCACTGTGACTACCGATTTACAGCTCGAAAACTGCAACACACAAATCGCCTTCTGTTGTGCAGATGCCATTTTCACACTGACTGTTTGTTGCTAGGCTAGGCCACGGCATGACTTTGGAGCCCTCTCGGTGATCTTGTAAAACCGGAGATTTCCTCTTTCATGTGGTGTATGCCCAGTTGATGCATGGTTGATAGGTACAGAAGTATTCTCAGTTGAAATCGGAGGAATCATTTTGAATAACCCTGTATATTAAATTATTACAGTTACTTACAATTCTAGCAAATTGTTAAGTGACATATCTGATACTGAGATAAGATACAGAAGTACACGGACATTTATGATATTACATAAAATAATATAACATAACATCTTAACTTTATAAATTGGTAGCAGAAGCAAGAGAGAAGATTTCGAATTCAGATGATGCTTTTGGCAACGTCATCGGAATTCGAACACCTTGAATCAGCATGAATGAGCAGCTTGCGAGAGGTGAATGCACTTAAAAGAAAAAGTAAAAAGAATACATGTGGACGTATTTACATGTACATAACTATGTACGTAATCATGATCATCAGGGGACATGTACGAATGCACAAAGTATTGTACACATATCGGTACCTAACACAATAGGTTGTGTGCGTAATATAGACACGAGTAAACATGGACTGATAGGTTGATAGGGCATCAGTAGACAATAGGTAGGAGAATGAATAAGTAATAAAATTAATAAAGGATAACGGTCAAGATAAGATATGGACGGATGGATGAATATGGTCGAATAATAATACTGATACTACATAACACCAGACAGGACACAACATATAAATAATGACTTATAGAGAATGAAGTTTTTATTATTATTAAAGAATTTACCATACATTGAATACGGAAGATGTCCACATACTAAACACGTGATTCAGTGTTCAAAGTATGGAAAACGTGAAGGAAATGAAGTTACTTTTATGACGTCATATTTATTTACTTTGTACGAACCGTATAAGTCATTATTGGGAGAAATTAAAGGAGACGAATTAGAGAGAAAGAGTGGGTATTAAGGACTAAGAAGTACATCTACGGGTTCCAATCCTGTTATATGCAATGTGTATGCACAATCTAATAAAATTAGATGCAAGACAACCATAATAGAATAGCACGTTAGAAAGCACAAATCGAAATTCTATCCAAACTCGCTCAGGCGATTTTGGTTTCTCATGTAAAAATGAACATTCAAGCATAAAAACCATACAACATAAGTACTGTATGAAGACAATGAATATAAGAATCCATATAAGAATTATATAGGAATTATTCATTGTTCATTTTTCCACACACATATATATATATATATATATATATATAATAGGTTAGTTTAGGTAGGTTGGGTTAGTCTTGGTGTTATGGCAAGGTGTAGATAGATTAGATTAGATTAGACTTAGTGTCATGACTTGATGTAGGATCGAGTTGCTCTCTTGATAGATAGATAGATTAGATTAGGTTAGGTTTAGTGTTATGACTTGTATGACTTGATGTAGGAGCGAGTTGGTCTCTTGATAGATAGATGCAAAAATGTTCATTCTTTTCAACGTCTTAATTTTTGTATTTTATCCCCCCAAATATATATCAATTAATTATAAAAATAATAAAAATAAATAAATAAATAAATAAAAATAAATAATTAAGTAGGTAAGTAAAAATAAATAATTAAAATAAACTTTTTTGAAAAAACATTTTCAGGTTGGAAATTTTACGAGATTGAACCATCTTGGACCGGTTTAAAAAGGCTTAGTAGATCTTATATATATATATATATATATATATATATATATATATATATATATATATATATATATAGTTTTGTTATTTTAATCTTGTATTCGAGAGAGAGAGAGAGAGAGAGAGAGAGAGAGAGAGAGAGAGAGAGAGAGAGAGCTGAGGTTGGAATGTGAAGTATAATTTAACGCGTATCTTATCTCGAATCTTGGAAATCAGAGATTTGCTAATAAAACTAGGATTTATCTTGGAACAAAATCTATAAAAATTTTCTATAAGTACAAGCCAAGCTCAGTTTCCAAAATTTTAATATCTGTCAAGAAAGGTGGGTCCCTTCAGTTTGCCTGACCCATCATAGCATAACAATCATTCCTTATTTACCATTTTTCTTAGAATTTTTTATATTTTAAAGTATTAAAGCGCTTAATCGTTGAATGGTGCTGGATCCTCTCAAATGCAGTGCTAGCTTGTTCGGAGGAAAGGAACGAGTGTATGGTAACGCATTTTTAGGTAATAAAAATGTGTGTGTATATACAGGGTGTACATAAAGTCAGGATCTATTTTTGTGAAGCACTTGGAAATTATATGGAATTCAATCATAAAATGATAAAGTGGTAACATTTATTAAATAATTAAGAGTAGGATTCGACGTGACGCCCATCAGTATCCCTGCACAGCTCAATCGTTCCGCAGCATTTCTGAACACATTCTGGAGCATTTGCGGGGTTATGTTATCTGCAGCAGTTCGTATACGTGTACGTAAGTTTTCAAGACTCGTAATCTTCGTCTGATAGACGTGCGATTTGATAAAGCCCCATGCAAAGAAATCTAAAGGAGTTAAATCTGGGATCTCGCTGGCCAAGGTCTGTTGCTTCCGCGTCCGATCCAGCGATTTGGAAAACGTCCATTTAGATAATCCTGAACAATTTTGGCAAAGTGACAAGGAGCACCATCATGTTGATAGACGACGGTACTAACAATCCTATCCCCAATCAGCTGAGGTTCAAGGAATTGCTGCAACATGTCCAGATAAATAAGCCCCGTAACTGTACCTTCAGCAAAGAAAAAAGGACCATAAATCTTAGATTTTGTTAAACCCATCCAGACATTAACTTTAGGTGAGTTTCTTTCCCAGTTTTGGACGAAATCATTCGGTCTTTCATCTGCCCAAATTCGACAGTTATGGCGATTTACTTTTCCACACGTATGGAAAGTGGCTTCATCACTAAAGAGAATGTTGTCCATTAAATTATCACTCCAGATTTGTTCTACGAGATCAGCACACACAGCACTTCGTCGAGGGAAATCTTCCTCATGTAAATCATGTAAAACCTGCAAATGATAGCTTTTCTTCTGCAAATTAACTTTCAGAATTTTGTGCACAGATGACGTCGGGAGGCCGAGTCTGTGTGATGCAGCACGAACGGACGTACGTGGCTCCTCAGTGATAATTCCGCGTACTGCATTCACGGTAAGATCTGACATACACGGTCGTCCTGATCTTGCTTCATCATTTACAGATCCCGTTCGTTTAAATTTGTTCACCAAATTTCGTATTGTCTTGTCTATTGGTCCCAGCTTATGAAATCTCCTTCTAAACTTCTCTCTGATGTCATTGTATTTCTTTCCCTCGATTCGCCAAATTACTATTGCCACACGCTCTTCTGTATTCATTCTAATGGCTTCTGAAAAGAAAAATAGAAAAAAAATAATTATTTCACAAAAATAGATCCTGACTTTATGTACACCCTGTGTGTATATATATATATATATATATCAGCAAATTACAGATGAAAAAGACCGTAATATTGGACTTAAGTCAGGCGGGGAGTGAGATAATTAATGTAGTTTGACGTTTACACGAATTTTTAGATGAACTTTTTTCCAGAAATTTACATATATAGGATAACCTTTGCTCCCCGTACGAATTGTTCGAAACATTACATTCCACCTTAGAACCACTTTTAGACAGAGAAGTGCTTACACGAATTTTTAGATGAACTTTTTTCCGGAAATTTACATATATTGGATAGCCTTTGCTCCCCTTACGAATTGTACATTCTGGTGAAGCCTACACTCCACCTTAGACCCACTTTTAAACGGGGAAGTGCTTACATGAATTTTTAGATGAACTTTTTCCGGAAATTTACATATATCTTCTCGCCTTTGCTCTCCGTTCGAATTGTTCGAATCTTTACACTACACCTTGGACCCACTTTTAAACGGGGAAGTGTATATATATATATATATATATATATATATATATGAGAGAGAGAGATAAACAGATAAATATGATCGAGTGTTGCAATAACGGGGTCCTGCCCCTACGAATCGTGGACGGACGTGTCGGGTCTCGATCCCGGCTCCGCCTTAGGCATACTTTTAAACGGGGAAGTGTATATATATATATATATGAGAGAGAGAAATAAACAACATGATCTAGTATTGGTATAACGGTGTCCTACTCCTATGAACCGTGAAAAGATACACCGAAGATAAATATAGCTATAACTATATATATATAGTATATATATATATTTTTTTTTTTATACATGAGAAATGTTCAGAATGGGAGGGCTTTATAGCCCCGTATTTATTATTTTTTGTTATTATTTTATTTTCTGATGATGCCTGGGGCGCACTGGCTGATTAAGCCAACTGGCTGCTGATGCCTGTGGCACTGGCTGATTAAGCCAACTGACTGATGGTACCCGGAGGCACTGGCTGATGATGCCTGGAGGCACTGGCTGATTAAGCCAACTGGCTGATTAGGGGTCCTATAAGACAACGGCGGCTCGGCTGAAGTCTTAATCTGCGCTTGGCAGCTGCCAGGCGAACACCTCTCCTCCTCTCTCCTCTCTCTTAGGTTAGGCCTCCCCCTTTGGGGGTTTCATTGCTGCTTGGGGGATAACTCCGCCTCCAAGTTGCATATCCCCTGGTTGCAACCCCATTTTTGGGGTGCCTTACATTAAGGGAGATGGGGGCTGGCACTATAGGGGGTGTGGTCTGGCACTATGGGGGTGGTACTCGTGCAACATTATTCAACATTTGCAATTGCATTGCACTCTACCTTTTTGCACCCATCCTACTAAGGTCCCGTGAATTTTTTTTTTTTAAATAAAGGTTCCGTGGCTCAAAAAAGTTTGAAAAACTCTGGTGTAAAACACGTATGTTATATGAAAAATGCGAAACCTAAAAATAAGCCTTGTATAAACGTGTATAAAAATTTACACAAAACTTACACAAAAATTTACGCAAACCCAGAAACAAAATAGGTTATCCCGCATTTACTCGTAAGTCAGACTATTTGTGATGAATGTATGAACACTAAGTGTGATGAATGCCGCAAATGTGGTAAACGGACAAACATTTTTAAGGTGTCTGCAAGAGATTCCCCGGTGAAACTGTTTGTGAACTATATTGTCAAGCTAGCGGACCAGTTCAAAAACATGACTGTGTATATTCTTGCCTATAACGGGGCAAAATTTGACACTCACTTCCTTTATAAGGAGCTACTTGAGCATGAGTTCACAGAGATATTCACAGGTGATCCCTTGAAAAGAGGGAACAAACTTATACAGATGCAGATAAGAGGAAATGTTCAGTTTGAAGACGCCCTGTTATTCACACTTTGTAAACTAGCTTAGCTACCCAAGGTGATGGGCGTAGACGCTGAAGTTTCAAAAGGGTATTTCTTCCTTAGACATTCCTCACTCACGACACTTTAAATTATGTAGGTCTATCACCCCCTAAACATTACTTTAACTATGAATGCATGAGTACAAGCGAACGTGAAGACTTTGAGCACTACTACAACAGATTTAGTGAAGATAAACCTTACAACATAGCGTATGAATGTGAATGTTATTGTGTGAATGACGTGCGCGTCCTTAGAGTATGCTTCCAAGCCTTTAGGCGTGTGTGTATATAAAGCACGCTCGCAACATGGGAAAAATGACAATCAAGATCAATGGCCGTGTTATTTGGGTGGATGGGCACAGAAATTAGGAAGCGTGAAGTTGCTTAGGGGTACGACGATGGGTCGTAACACTTACAGGAAACGATAGCAGGTGCCTGGCACCTACGACACTGTTCCATTTGGATACCGCGGTACATGAATATTTGTTATATAAATATGTAGTTTGTATTGGAGTCTATTTACTTCTTGACGATATTTTACAGTTTATTTATTTTTTCTATTTATTAGGTGTATTTAAAATAAATTATGTTTCAGTTAGCGTTTCATTTTCTCCTTTGTGTTTGTGTGTACAGAAAAATATCTAAGCACCGCCCACTATACGATGCACACCAATCAAAAGAGTCACGTGACTCCTGCTATTAATCCATTTGGTGGGATATATCTCTTCCCTGCGTGTTCAGTTAACCTCAGCAAGCCCTGGTTCAGAAACGTATCTTTTACCTGTTGTAGAATTCTCGCGTAGACGAAAAATAGCGATGGCTACCTCTGATATTACATGCTCTACATTCCTCAAGTGGTACTCGATAAAGTCTACAGATGTGGTGAACACTCGAATTTCTAGTCAGCCCTCCTTTGAAACCTTTAAGGACATTAAATCTTGCGAAGCATTAGTGCCAAGACATCCAAATACTCTATGGATATTCTGTTGAGAGCATTGCCGAGATTCGCGGTTCAAACGATGTACTAGAATATGTTGGAGGATTAAACTGTGTTAAAGAACACATACACCGTGAAGTGAAAGAATCAACGCTTGCAGAAGAGAAACAGAGGATCTGGGTTGTGAACCTTTTGATGATTGGTGTGACAAGAGGTATTATGCCATGTTACATCATACCGAGTACGCGTACACTACGACGGAGAATGTAAATCTTGTGATTATGGACAGTTTAAAATATTTCCACCACTCCATCCATGTATATCATGATGAGGTTCACAGTGAAATTGTAACTAAAGGTTTATGCGAGTTTTTAGTAGAGTTTAGGGATGAGTATCGTTTGTCCAACAAAAAGGACAAGTATTGACACATGTTCCTCTCAAATAGATCGCCAGAGTGTTAATAAAATTTATATGTGCATAATTCTTACTTGAGAAAGTACAATGGTGAATACAGTTACCCCTGAATGTTGTAGAAGATATGTGTGTGATAAAACATTAAACCGATATTACTTCATGTGTCGCAGATGGAAAAATTCCCGAAACACCTACCCAGTATAATGAAATACGATTTTAAATATTCGGATGATTCACCATTGCGCCTTGATTCTTTCATGTTAGAACAATCTCGTACACGAATCTGTATTACTAGCGCTTGGCAGCGTCCATGACGCAGCCCGTGACTCATTCCACCCCACACCTTCCACCTCCCCAACTACCCCGCATCATTTGAACCCACCCTTAACTCAACGCCTCACAACCGCTTCAGAGATTGACCCGACAGGACGTTAGGGTGTATCATGCTCATTGAAGCGCGAATTTCAAGATTGGCAGTATGTATTTATATGTAAAATAAAATTGTAGGAGGGGTTTGTTTACTTGAACGTTTGCTAAAAATCACGTTTAAGTGTTCAAATTTCCACTTTTTCGTTTTCTGGTTATGTACAGAATAGCTGTGCAGGACATACACTGTAGTACAAATGTAACATACCTGTTTCTTACCAAACAAAACCATTGTAACAACTGTTATAGGTACTAGAGTTTCACTGTGATTATTTTCTGTTTCAGATACCAAGCTTAGTGAAGATTGTGTAGCCACCATAGCTAAGCAAGGACGAAAGACCAGAAAAAGTTCTGGTTCAAAGCTGAGTGATCTGGTGGGTCCAGGCAAGCAGTTATTTCCCACAGAAGTTCCAATCCAGGAAGAGAAGCTGCTTCTGGATGACATGAAGAGAGCTCAGTACCCTCTGCAAGATTTGGCAAGGACTTGGCATCACTGGTACTGGCACAGTGGCGCAAAAGCAATGCCAACTTCACTCCTCCTGTGATCATTCAAGCGAGATCCATTGCCAGGAAGATTCTTGTCAAGTAGAATGAAATGATTGACCTAGTTAATGGTAGAGTGAAGGCTGCAAAGAGAGAGAAGAGAATATCTGAATTTGATACATTGTTTGCCATAACAACCTGCAGACATGATATCACTCTCTGTGGAACTGAAGCATCTGGCTGCTCTGGCTGTGCTGCTAGAATTCATGTCTACTTTGACTGTCCTCTGCCTCAGAAGATTCCAAAGCTAGAGCTAGAGTGGCTCCATTACCAGAGGATCAAAACCTCAGAAGTTTCTGGCTTCCGGATGGCATCTGTTGATGTGAAGGAAACAGTGAAGCAGGTGATGGCTGCTAGGAGGAAGAACAGAAGGCAGCTGAGAAGAAAAACAGAAAAGAGGTAGAAGAAAAGGAGCTACTGCTTAGAGCTGATGATGGTGGTGATGATGAAGATGAGGTGACTTCCTTGCAAGAGTCTCCAGGCAGAGCAACTCCTACTGCTGACACAGATTTTTCCAGTACTGCACCAGGCACAAGCTCCAGTGTCAACACTGGCAAAGTCTCCACCTCTGCCAGGAGGAACTACATGGATATCTCAAGTACTGCTGCAGCTGCAGTCAGGTTCAAGGTAGTAAACACTCCTGAAACAGCCATTGCAACTGGTTTCTTGCAAGATCTCATCAAAGCTGGCTATCTATCTGCTGATAAGGCATATCTAGCTGTTGATAGGATGAAGATGTGGAGGGGCAAAGTCTGTAATAGGTGCCTCGGTGGAGGCCCTGGAGAAAAGGACAGAGAGAGAGAGATCAGGGGAATTTTCTTTGTGGGAAAACAAGATAAGAAGACAAAGATCATGAGGTACAGTGAAGAAACTGGCTGCCTCCATCCTGATATTATAACTGAAGAGCACTACAGTGTTACCTGGGAACCTGAGGGGAAGTATCTCTTCCATTGTACACCAGAAGAACCTGAAGGAAATGAGAAGCCTGCACTGAAGATAGCTCAGGCTCTGTTTGAGTGGATTAGTGCTCATGGTGCTAAATATACTATTGTGGTCCTTGGTGGTGACTCCACTAACACAAACAAAGGACCTGATGAAGGAGCCATCACTCACTTGGAGAGACTGCTAGGTCACAAGTCTCACTAGCTGATATGCCAGTTGCATATTAATAAACTCAGCCTCAGGTACATGATCATCAAGCTTGATGGTCCCTACACGCACAAGTCTGGGTTCAGTGGCCAATAGGAAAACTTTTAAAGATCAATGACATACCTGTCAACTTTGCTTCAAGGCTCTGCCAGGAGAAGATATAATTGAACTCCAGAAGACATTGTACAAAAACTTAGCACTTACCAGAAGAACTGCTACCTACTGATCAAAGCTCTCAAGACAGGAGATTTGAGCAAGGAAGTTGCTGGTCTGAAGTGTGGTCCACTAAATCAGTCACGCTCGCTGACTACAGGTGAGAGACTGTTGATGCTGTGAATGATGCAGCATGGTCTGAAGGGGAGGTGTTGAAGAAGCTGGAGGTGCTACTGAAGTTCTGCCTGGACTTCTACTTCAAGATGTATTTTGAGATCAAGGTGAAGCACCATTTGAGGTATGGACCTTACCATATTGTGACCGCTCTGGGACTGCTGAGAAGCCAGACCTCTGAAGTCAGGAACATAATCACTCATGTGATAGTTCCTGGAACATATCATGCTCACAGTGAGAACCTCATTGCCTCTCTCCTCTGCAGTGGGGATGAAGAGGAGAGGGCATGGGGAGTTGAGATGATCAAGAAGATCAGAGGTAAGTCTGAGTATGGAGACATGAGTCTGAGAATTCATAGAAAACCTAAACTGAATTTTGATGCCATTTCTCGAATTACTCTGATTAATTGGGATAAGGAGAAACTGTATGAGCCACTCTACACTTGTAAGATGTCAACAGGAGAAGTTGATGAGCTTCTCAGGTCTCTACTTGAAGCTTCTCAGTTCACACTCAAAGCTGTGAAAGGGCAGGCCAGGAAGTTTCAGCTGCAGCTCATGCAGTGTACAGGCAAGAGAGAAGAGATGGTTTTGTTCGTGCTAGGATCGATCACAGAGAACTGTTGCCAGTTTTCAAGTCAAAGCAAGACATTATGAACATGTTTTAGATCTCTAAAAGACCTGCTAGACAAATCAAGATGCTTTCAGAAGAAAAAATCTCAAAACATTCAGTTCACCAGCATATTATTACAAGCTGGGGGTGGAGTAGGGACTTATTACAAATATTAAAGAAGAATTACAATGCAAGAAAAAAGTTGAACGTCACAGCAGCTTGCGGAAAGGTGGGGGCAGCTGCCATCACACTTAGTGATGCCGAAAAGAAAATAAATAAAAATTGATGGAGGCGTTTCTAAAAAAAAGAAAATGCAAGACCAAGAAAGAAGGGCGAAAAGATTCTGCCTGATGAAGAGAACAGCCGCGAAATGTGGTGTATAGGAGACTAAAAATCATACAATTCCTTAGTTTTGGGCCATTTCGGTGAATTTGGTTATTTTAGGGGTTATGAACCACTTTGGCTGATCTTAAATGGGTCCAAGCCTGCCCCTAGAAATGCGATGTTTCGCAAAAGTTGCAAAAGACGAACCCCTCTTAAAATTCAATTTTACGTAGGAGTACATACTGCCAATCTTGAAATTCGAAGTTTTTCAATATTCGGCCTTTGCATGATACACCCAACAGGACGTGCTCTCCTCACAGAATCAATAGAAAAATATTAAAAGATGGAGCTTCCATTGAAGAGTATCCTCAATGCAGTATACGACGTGTCCGTGTTGAAGTCTGTGCGTGTATTCAGGCGTGATACCGGTGCTATTAATTATGTACTTGAAACGAAATGTAGACAATCAAACTCTGGTAAACGCAGTTATTTATTTAAGTGTTGAAGAGATGAACAGAATCTTCGTGGTGGTTGAGAAGTGGGGTGAGGGCGGTTATAAAATACCTGTAGGTGTAGGCACAAAGAGAACAGATTAGTGATGCAACATCATACGACGTTATTTGTACGTTGTGCATAGATCGTGATACAACCAACCATGCGTTGATATACAGCTGATGTGGAAGAATACTGCTGACAATGACGCCCTTATCCCCAGGCGAAACCGTTTCATTCTCGACAGAATGTTTGAATTCGTTGGTTTCCGTAAACTAAAACCTATATTAGACGCCTGTGCTGCTGATATGCGTTATTTTGACACGGTGTTTGAATACGCGTACACCACCCTGCTCGATGATTTTACCAAGTGTCGGGACGAACAAAGCGAGAATGGTTTGGAACTGGATACGTATTTAGAAGGTACAAAGGACGAGAACAGTACAGGGCTGATCTCACCTTCACTGAAGACTTATATTCTTATATAAAACGCAGTTGTCGGCACGATTTAGAAACATACTTCAGTTGCCGTTATGAGAAATGAAGATTTTACAGTTGAAAAAGTCAGCGAGAAAAGATTAAATGCACGTTTGGAAAGGAGTGTTTAGAAACTTCATTTTAATGGTGATGTTGTAGCAAGAGATGTGATCTTTGTGCGTGCTTTTGATTGTATTCTATCCGTGTTTAAAGAGTGTCATAGTTTTACTCCTTATTGTAAAGTGGGTACAAAAATAGTGTTAAACGAGTTGAAAGTCCTTTATATTGAATATAGACCCCAGCATACTTTGAGTGGTGAATTAATTTTAAATCGCATTTATTGTGTAGTACAAAGCAACGAGGCTGTAAATGTGACGGCTATTACATGTGAGTTTTCAATTTTATTTAAGCGTGGTAGAAGCTGACATTGAAGTTTGTATCCTCATTTTATACCTGATGTGTGTATATATATATAGATATACATATATATATATATAATAATATATATATATATCTATATATATATATATATATATATATATATATATATATATTAGTGGTGGACCAGATATCCGCATAATTTTTACATCCAAATCCGCACTTCTGACTGCGGATGTTATGCGGATATTACCTCTAATAAATTATGCAATTTACAATTAAATTAGCTTATAAAGTAGCTAATAAGGCCCAGTCATGCACATTTCATGTAAAGTATTAATTACACTGGTATGCATCAATTTTGCTGTTAAGGGTTTTGTAAGTGATTCTTATAGAGCTTTTCCTGCTGATTTCGAATCTGCAATCCGTTTTTTCTCAATCAGCTCAGGTTATCCGGCTATGGCTCATAAGTAAAATAGAATTTTTCGTGATTTTGTCAAAGCGGAATTGGAACAGTAACATCTATCATCATTTGTTTCACTTGTATAATATCTTTTTTTACTTTTCAGGCATATAAATAAAATATTTCATAATGAATAGAGGGTGTAAAGATGACCCCAATAGATTCTGCTACATATGTGGGACGGTTACCATGCCAAATAACCAGTCCCAAATCACTAAATTTGTGAAGACAATGTATAGAGCATACTTTGGAATTAAGCTAGGGGACCAGGACAAAAATTTCGCCCCTCATATGTGCTGCAAGAAGTGCATTGAAAATTTGAGAAGATGGAGCAAAGGCAGAGCGAAATCTTTGCCTTTGGAATTCCCATGATTTGGAGAGAAGGAAAGGATCACGTGACAGATTGCTATTTCTGCATGACAAACCTCCAAGGTGGGCTTATAAATTTATTTTTCTTAAATATTTTGAAATTCTCGGATGAAACTTGACATAATATTCACCATAATGTAATATTCACCATATATAGCATAATATTCACCATAATGGTAATCATACATTTACATATGCATATTGTTATAGAAAATACATTTACACATACATATTGTTATACAAGTTACATTTACATATACAATGATTGTATATTTTCTTTCTTTTTCATTCATATTGTCCCCGAAGGGACAATATGAATGAAAAAAAGAAATATACAGACTCCATCGACCTATTTCATATCTTACAGACCGCAGCCTTCCCTCACGAGCCGCCACTGTCTGAATGCTTCTTCTATTTCATATGCAAGTTTTATATCCATGCTTCTGTGTTTCTATTTTCAGGAGTTAACAAGAAGAATAAACACATTGTTTTATACCCTGACATTCCTTCTGCTATGAGACTTGTACCCCATGGTCCTGGAATTCCAATACCCGACCCACCTCAAACCCTGGACTTCGATGATTCTGATGATGAATCAATGACCAATGCCAATGACCAGTCCCAGTCGTATACCTCAAAATACCGCTTCAAATGAGCCGAGGCCTCTCAACCAGGCCAAACTTAATGATCTTACCAGGGATTTAGGACTTTCCAAATTAGCTGCCGAGATCTTGGGCTCACGACTTCGAGAGGACAACTTGCTGGCTCCGGGAACAACATTCTCCTGGTATAGGAAACGAGAGGAAGAATTCCGCAAGTTTTTGCAGTGCACGAAAATACCTCTTCCTTAGTGTACTGCTGCAAAGTTGAGGGGCTAATCGAATCCTTGGGCCTGCCATATAACGCATCAGAATGGAGGCTATTTATAGACTCGTCTAAACGAAGTTTGAAAGCAGTACTTCTCAACATTGGGAATAGGGTTGCATCAATCCCTGTAGCACATTCCGTACAACTTACTGAGAGCTACGATAACATGAAAATTTTACTGGATGCTCCCGTATACGACCAACATAACTGGAGGATCTGTGGAGATTTGAAGGTAATACTAATATCATAAGTAAACTATTGCTATTGACTATGTTGTTTTTCCAAGGTTATTTGAGAGCGTATAAGAACACTTAACTTCCCCACAGAAGTGATACAGTCCAATGCATAGATTTTTTTATCTGATAGAACAAATTCTCTAAATTCTTTAAATGTTTTCTTCATTTTTTTTCAGATTGTGGCATTTATATTGGGAATGCAAGGGGGATACACGAAATACCCATGTTTCCTCTGCAAATGGGATAGCCGAGCGGATGAGAAGCACTATGCACAGCGTGAATGGGCATCCAGAGAGAATTTGGAACCTGGGTCGCATAATGTCGTTTCAGTGCCCCTTGTACCACCAACAAAAATTTTGCTCCCACCACTTCATATTAAAAATTTCATCAAATCAATGAATAAGGAGGGTTCAGCATTCCGATATCTCGAGAGTAAATTTCCTCATATATCTGATGCTAAACTAAATGCTGGGGTTTTTGATGGTCCTCAAATTCGAACTTTGATCAAGGATACTCAGTTCGAAAACGCAATGACTCCAACTGAGAAGAATGCCTGGCAGGCATTCAAATCAGTTGTCACTGATTTTCTTGGCAAGCGTAGAAGTCCAGAATACGAGTCCGTTGTCGAAAACTTGATGGAAGCTTTCAAAGCTCATGGGTCGCGCATGTCCATAAAAATGCACTTTTTGTGGTCCCACTTGGACTATTTTCCTGAAAATTGCGGGGATTATAGTGAGGGACAGGGTGAACGATTTCACCAAGATATCAAAATAATGGAAGAGAGGTACCAGGGAAACTGGGATATCAATATGCTGGCGGACTATTGCTGGTGTTTGAAGCGAGACGTGCCCGAAGAAAAACACAGACGGAAAGCCAAAAAAAACTTAATTCCTTCCTCAATAAACTTTTTTCCATATTCATTGTATGAATAAAAGTATTTATTCACACAATGTTTTCATTTTTCACGAGTGTTCTTATAATATTACTCGTATCTACAGTGTTTAAGCTAAAAAAATCAATAAATTTGGGATAAAATTGGACTTATAATAAATGGCCAATAGAGAAAAACCTGACCTGATTGAGGAAAACCAATGTCATTTTCGAATTCAGCATGGTCGAATTATATAATATGAGTTGAAAATACCCTCACAGCAGACAAAAAATTTCATATGCATACCAGTGTTATTAATGAACAAA
Source organism: Bathynomus jamesi (assembly GCA_023014485.1). Classification (NCBI taxonomy): domain Eukaryota; kingdom Metazoa; phylum Arthropoda; class Malacostraca; order Isopoda; family Cirolanidae; genus Bathynomus; species Bathynomus jamesi. The sequence goes on along the minus strand of JAJOZX010001748.1, from coordinate 348,829 downwards.
CAATATATAAACCTCAAAATATAAATACCTGGTAACAGAAAATTGAATGAAACTTGTTTCATTGAATTTTCTGTGGCTGAAACTCTTGAGAAGTTATTATTTTTATCATAATGAAAATATTAATATTAATTTTAATTCTTATGCTTTGTTTGCCATAATAGTAATATCACAAATTTTGAAAAATTATGTCATATATTCATAATTCTATATTATATTGAGAGATTAACTAAATATCCGCATCCGCATCCGCGGATATTGGAATTCAAGATCCGCATCCGCAGATGTTGAAAAACTGACATCCGGTCCACCACTAATATATTAAATAGGTCTTGTATATTCTGGTATTGTTGTATATACAATTCTACTCTACAGGACGGATTGTTAATTTAGCTCGTCTTTACTGATTGGTGGCTTACTTTATGGTTGATGCAGGAATATATCAATAAACAAGATCGCTGTAATTGTATTTTAATTCTTCTTTCAAGCCAGAAAATAAAAAGAGTACATGGAAATATCCCAATATATATATATATATATATATATATATATATATATACACACGGCAACCTGAAAAATAAAAAAGTACATACATGGAAATAACTTTATATAGTCTGTACTAGCAAAAGATCGGCGCTACGCGCCGATTTTACTAGATCTGCGGTGCTTGGACCTTCGACCCAAACGGAATTGTGGGCCTACGGCGTATTTTATTTTGAACATGAATAGCCCTTTATCTGGATATCGTTCCCATTCCTCTCACCTTGGGCCTCAGTAATTGGGGTGCCTGTGGCCCTCCAATTACTGGCGAACCAATTATTCGGTCAATAAAACTACAGAAAAGAAAGCAGCCATGAAAATCTAAAACTTCACAAATCTTGATACGATGAACTCGGATGTGAAGCTCAAGATTTTCATGACTGCGTTCTTTTCTATAGTTTTATTGACCAAATAATTGAACCGACAGTAATTGGGGGGTCGCAGGCCCCTAATTACCAGTAATTGGTGGTGGTGGTGGGGGGGGATGGTCACACATATATTTTCGTTCATTACTCATCACCCCCATCCACCATACGAAGTTTGGTCGAAATCGGTTCGGAAACGTAAAAGTTTTTCTGCGGACAGACAGGCAGACACATTAGGTTAATTAAATGGCCGGTTAGGTCAACTGAATGCCCGATTAGATTAATTGAATCCCGGGTACGTTAATTGAATGCCCGGTTAGGTTAATTGTACACCCTTGACGATTGGTTAGGTTAAGTCATGATATTTTCGTTAAAGCCAACGAAACTATCACGACTTAACCTAACCAATCGTCAAGGGCGTACAGATGACCTAACCTGGCATTCAATGAACCTAACCGGGTATTCAATAATTTTACCATAGGTTTCGTAATAATGTTATAATGTTATAATGTTTCAGACCAACAAAGACTCTAGGATCCACTCATGATCTTGATGACGTCATTTAATGTTTTAAAATTATTTAATTGCTATTTTCTTACTTACAGTGACAGACATAATGATAGTAGGATACCAAATAGAAATTTTGTAATATTTTAAAGTGGGGAAAATAAATAATTTTCTAAAAATGATCTTCAACTATATAAGCGCATCTAATCAGATAACTTAATTAATATATTTCTATGACAACTAAAAAATAGAATGATAAATCAATATCCTATCAAATTGTTTGTGTATACGTAAAATTATTTGTACAAAAGCCACAGTAATAAAACGCACAAAAGTCACGGTAAATAATTTCGAGTGTGGCTTGTTTAACTTTAAACTCGTGTTTATTTATATTGCCCGTTTTAATTATGTAATTTTTTGTATTGAATCGATAAAGAAATCTTTTGTGAATCGAAAAATTTTAAAATTATAACATATCAAAATATTTTGTATAAAAATATAAAAATCATTGAATTTTAAAAATGCATGTTTGTTTTTAGTTTTTTGCAAAAAGTTCTTCATAAATTTTAAAAATATATACTTTTTTAAAATTGAATCGATATATAAATCTTTTGTGAATCGAATGATATTAAATGTTTAGTAAATATTGACTTATTTTGTGCCAAAATTATGATTAAAAATGAAAAATTAAAAAAATGCGCGTACAGGCATGGGAAGAACTGTACCTCTAAAAGAGGGAAGGAATTATGTTATGGAATTTTTTTTTAGCATGGGCACTGCACAATAAAAAGACGCATCAAATGGTGAAAACCGCATTGTTCTACAACAATTGTAGCGACCTGTAGGTGTGCGCAAAAAAACTGTTACATATATATATATCTATCGATCTATATATATAAGGCTTCATTTCTGAAATAGTATATTAGATGTCAATGCGCTTAGAAAAAAAGGCCGCCTGAAGGATCGGGGGACCAACATTTCAGTTCAAAAAGTTATTGTCTGAAAAAGTGTTGTTTTATATCAGTATATATATATATATATATATATATATATGTATATATATATATATATATATATATATATATATATATATATATATAATATAAATTATATATATACCGTATATATATATATATATATATATATATATACCTTTCAACATTTCAAATGTTCCGCGCGATGATTCCTCATTTCACGAAGGTCAAACTTGTCGCCCCTCCTCTCGAGTTGGCCTGGTGAAATAGTGAGTTGGTTTCTTGTACACTCCACCACACATAGCCAGGTACGCCCGCCTCATTGGGGATTGTTCTGAGCCAAGCGTCTAATCTTCTTTTGAAGATGTCCACTGCAACATCACTGGTGTTCGTGTATCTCTCTCTCCTCCTTTTCAGTGAATATAGCTTTAATTCGCGTAACCTTTCCCAGTACTTTAGTTCTTTGCACCCCTTGCTCTTGGCTGTGAAGCTTCTCTGGATCCCTTCTAGTTGTCTCATGTCTTATTTTTTATATGGAGATGTTAGGACCCAGCATTTTTCCGATTTGGGTATGATCAGTGTTTTCAGTAGAGGAATCATTATATTCCTATCCCTTTGTTTAAAGTTTCTCAGTATCTGCCCAGTCACTCTCTGTGCTCTGTTTACTGCTATCTTATTTTGTGTTTCAAATTTCGCATCATCAGTCATTACAACCCCTAAGTCTCTTGCTTTAGAATTTCTTTGAATTTCCTTTCCATCTGGGGTATTCATATTGTTGTCTTCCGTGAACTTGTAGATTCTGTTCGTGTCTGTTTGTAGGGATCGTATATCTTCTGGGTTTCTTATTTTTCTACTGATCTTTGTGTCATCCGCAGAGGATGTTACTATGCTGTCTCTGGTAACGTCCTCATCTATGTTCGTTAGCATGATTATGAAGAGTAGTGGAGCTAATACTATTCCTTGTGGTCCTGAGTTGAGGACCTCTGATTCTGATGAAGATGCTCCTTCTACTGTAACGACTTGCCGCCGCTCACTAAGGAAATTATATATCCATTTCCCTACTTTTCCTGTTATTCCCATATGCTTCAGTTTATGTATTATGATTGCATGGTCACACTTGTCGAACGCTTTGGAAAAGTCTGTGTATATTACATCATAGTTTTCATTACTTTCCAGTGCATCAATAATGTTGTTGTAGTGTTCCATTAGTTATGACCGAAACCCATGCTGGTTATCATTTAATTTTTTCTGAGTTTCCAAAAAGCCATAGATTTTCTATCTAACTATTCTTTCAAATATTTTAGTGAGATGAGATGAAAGCGACACTGGCCTACAGTTTTTGGCCTCGGATCGATCTCCTCCTTTATATATTGGGACTCTGTTCGCGCTCTTCAGGATGCCCGGTATTTCTCCCATGTGTCTAGTGATCGTCTCCATATCGAATATAGGTGCTCAGCGATTGCATTCTTGCAGTTTTTGATCAGTGTGGCATTCCATTCATCCGGTCCTGCCGCTGAGTGTGTTTTTAGTTTCCCTATGGCTTGTGTAATACGTATCATCTGTCGTAAAGTCGAAGTCTGTTATACTTTCCCCTTGTAGATGTTCTTCAAAGAACGCGTTTCTATCACATATCAGTTTGTCAGTTTTTGGGATATTGAAAGATGATTCGTACTGAGCTCTTGATATTTCGGATACTTCTGTTAGATCATCAGATAAAATGCTGTCTTCATTTTTCAAAGGTCCAATAGTGGGGGAGAGAGGGGTTATGGGGGGTTAGCCTCCAAATTGCATAAAAGGGGGTGAGGGGTATGGGGGGAGAGGGAGAATGACCTCCCCGCAAAGGGGTAACCTAGTTTTTTGCCAAGCACAAGCAGTGCCCGTAGGGCAGTGAGCAAAATTTCTATATTGGAGAAGCAAAATTTCTATAAATTTGAACAGACGTGTTTTAGCGAGTGTCGAGTGTTATCAATTGAAACAGTGTTTAGTGCATTCCTAACTAAATTACTTCGTGTTACTAATCATTCATTAACGAATATATTTCATCTATTGACTTTATTCAGTACTATATTATTTGATCAAACTAAGGATAGTGCACGTGGCTTGCCTTGTTTGTTTTTCAAATCTATCAGAAAACGAGGAGTCATAAGGTTCATTTTCCCTTCCTTAGGGAGGTCAGGTAGAGTGTGGTCACACACCGTGGGAAAAAAGGAAAAAAGTCGGTCGAATCGCGGACAGATAAGTACTATAATACTCTTTCTTTTACAGATCTTTCGTCGGTAGCTTAATTATATATTCATTTAGTATAAATTTGTGTTACAAGAATCTGTTTCTGCGTTTCAGGAACATTTTTGCGGGTTTGCTCAGGTGACGGCGCAATAAGCACGCGGTAGACCTACGTTGTAATTTATTAATTTCCAAGCGCTCGTTTTTTGTTTTTTGTTTTTTTAACTAATTAAGAGCATGGCACCCCGTCAAGTACTTGCAGTCGCTGTGAAGGGAAATTTGCCGCTTACGCGTTTACAATGGCTAATAATGAACAGTTAGTTTGCAGGTGGTGCTCAAGCATGGAAGTGCTGAGGAACGAGTTAGAACGTGAGAGGGAGGCCAGAGTTAGGCTTGAAGAAAGCGTGATGCTCCTGACGGCAAAATTAGAATCCCTTGAGACTCCAGTTACGACCCCTCCTGCCTCAGTTTCTACTAATAATATAAATAGTACTAATAGCCCTCTCTCTTCCCCTAGTTCCCAACCCTTCGTTCGAGTGCGTAATGGAGCCCCATTGAGAAAACCTAAGACTTGTCTACCAGTAATAACAAACAATAAGTTTTCTGTTTTAGGTTTCGAAGATGCTGATGAACCGGAAATACGACTCGTTGGCGATTCCATTGTTCGAGGGCAGCTCGAGGAATTCTGTGGGAGAAACCCTCGTCGTAGGCGCCGTTACTGCTACCCTGGTGCAAGGGTGGAGGATATAACTAATAGTGTTGACCATTTTACAGACGGTACCGCCGAGGACACAACGTATGTTATTCATGTCGGTACTAATAACGTTTTAAATTCTAGATCGGAAGAACTGCTGGCTAGGTACAGGGACTTACTAGAGCGATTAAAGGAAAAAACTAATAAGATTGTTTTAACAGGTATACTTCCTCGAATTATCCAACGTAACGATTTCTACAGCAAGGCGACCTATATTAACAATAACCTAAAGTCTCTTTGCCAACAGGAAGGAGTGCATTTTGCGAATTTTTGGAACAGTTTCTACGGCAGGAGGGACTTGTTCCTCGGAGATGGACTTCATCTTAATGACGTTGGAGCTGCGCGTTTAGGAAGACTATTTCATAATACTGTCTCTTCTTTTCAGGCTGCCGTAACTCGAACGGTCCCAGCGTAAATTCCACAAATTTCCCCTGCGCTCGCGAAGGTGTCGCAATTACAAACAATTTGAAGGTTCTATCCTTAAATGCTCGTAGCTTAAGAAATAAAATAAACGAATTTTTTTTTAATTGCTTGTAAAGACTGATTTAATTGCGATAAATGAATCGTGGCTTAGCACTGAAACACGTGACTTTGTAGGGGAGTATCAAATTAGAGGTTATAGACTTTTTGTTAAAAACAGAATAGGTAGGCGAGGAGGCGGTGTTATGTTGTATATCAAAGATAATATTGCGAACGTTATAGAAGTAAAGCACACAATTCCAGAACCAATAGATTCGACTATAGCAGAACTTAAATTGAACGATTTCAAACTTGTTGTTGCGGTTATATATAGGCCCCCTAATCAAACAGCTGATACGGACGAAGCGTTATATCGTGAACTAAAGAGAATAATAGGTAGTGAGCAGGCTTTAGTTATGGGTGACTTTAATTGCGCCAACGTGAATTACGATACAATGCAGGGAGACGCGGAAGGTAATCGTTTAGTTAATTTTCTCGAGGATAGCTTTCTTATTCAAAAGGTTGGGGAACCTACGAGGTTGGACAGTATTTTAGATTTAGTAATAACTACGGATGATAGGCTAATTACTGATCTTCAAGTAATAGAACCGTTAAGCAATAGCGATCACAATATGGTAGAGTTTGTCCTCTCAGTAAGTCACTCGAAACCAGCTAACTCGACTAAAATTCCTAACTTCCAGCACGCAGACTTTTGTAAATTTCGAAATAAATTGTCACACGTCAATTGGGAAAACGTAATGGGGAACTCCAACGCAAAACTAATGTGGGAATCGTTTGAAACAGTATTTAGGACTATAAATGAGGAATGTGTACCGTACAAAATTAAGCGTGCGAAAGTAAATAACAAGCCCTTGTGGTTTACTTCTAGAGTAGGAGACATTATAAAGAGTAGAGATAGGGCTTATAGGCTACATAAGTGCGATAAAGACAATTTGTGGTTACGAAACAACTACATATCTCTAAGGCGTGAAGCGAAAAGTGTGATAAAAAAGTCCAAGCGCGAATTTGAAATCTCCATAGCTCGTGACGGTAAAGAAAACCCCAAGCGATTCTTTCAATACGTCAACAATAGAAATCCAGTAAAAAGTGTCTTGGGGCCGTTGAAAAATGTTAACGGAGATCTAGTTTCTGAAAACAAGGAAATGGCTACCTTGCTAAACGAATTCTTTACGTCAGTTTTTACTATAGAAGATGTAACGAATATCCCTACGGTCATAGACATAATACCTTTGATAATGGTAATATTTTGGATAATATTGTGGTTAGTGAAGGGGAGGTAATGCGCTATATTGATAAAATGAAAACGCGTAAATCACCGGGGCCGGATTCCATATATCCCATACAACTAAAAGAATTAAAAGATAGCATTGTTGTGCCGCTAACAAAGATTTTTAATGCGTCTATTTCTGAGGGGTGCGTACCAGATAATTTCAAGTTAGCAAACGTAACACCTATCTTTAAGAAAGGCGATAAAGGTGCGGCGGGAAATTATAGGCCAATCAGTTTAACGTCTGTTGTAGGTAAGCTACTGGAATCAATAATTAGGGATCGTATAGTCGAACACTTAGAATTGCATAACTTAGTTAGAAATACGCAGCACGGTTTTAGGCGAAACAAATCTTGCTTAACTAATCTTTTAGAATTTTTTCAAAGCGTGGTTGACGTTTACGATAGTCATCGGGCGGTTGATGTAGTGTATTTAGATTTTCAAAAAGCGTTTGACACCGTACCGCACAAAAGACTCATTGAGAAAACTAAGGCTCATGGAATCAGGGGTGTAGTAATAAATTGGATAGAAGAGTGGTTGCGAGGTAGGAAACAGAGGGTGGTCGTTGATGGAGCGGAGTCGTGTTGGGCTAATGTAGCGAGTGGCGTTCCTCAGGGTTCTGTATTGGGCCCCTTGCTTTTTCTTATATATATTAACGATTTAGATGTCGGCCTAGTCAGTACAGTTTCAAAGTTTGCGGATGACACGAAGCTGGGTGGTAGGGCGATTAATGACGAAGATAGAGGTAAAATCCAGAATGATCTGAATAAAATCGTTGATTGGTCAGTCACATGGCAAATGAGATTTAACGTCGATAAGTGCAAAATTTTACATATAGGTTCGCGTAACGGTAATTTTGCGTATAGTATGTCAGGGAAAGAGTTGATAAGCGTAGAGCAGGAAAAAGATTTAGGAGTTATAGTCACTGGTGATTTAAAAGTAGCGAAACAAAGTACAGCAGCGGTCAATAAAGCGAACAAAGTGTTAGGTTTTATAGCTCGGAATTTTGAGTACAAATCGCGCGATATTATAGTTCCTCTTTATAAATCATTAGTTAGACCCCATTTGGAGTACGCGATCCAATTTTGGAATCCGCATATGCGCAAAGATATAGACAAAATCGAAAGAGTTCAAAGACGAGCAACTAAGATGATTCCGTCGCTTAGGTCAAAGTCGTACGAGGATAGGCTTAAAGAGTTAAAATTGACTACACTCGAGACTAGGAGGCTAAGGGGTGATCTAATCCAGGTTTTCAAAATTATGAATGGGTTCGATAACGTAGACAGAGATAGCTTTTTCGAAATATCTCAATATAATAGGACTAGAAATAACGGGTGTAAGTTGACAAGTAGAAGGTTCGAGACAGCAGTTGCCAAAAACTTTTTTACGCATAGAATAGTAAATAGCTGGAATAGTTTGCCGGTAGAAGTAATTAGTAGCACGTCTATAAACATGTTTAAAAATCGATTAGACGCATATGTTGATAGATTGGGTATAGTTTAAGGTAGTAAAATTAAGGGTTGGGTAAGATAGATTTTGATTCTGTTTTCATTAAAGATCACAACAACCAGACTAGAGGTCATAGTATGAAATTATTTAAGCCAAGATGTAGAATAAATTTAAGAAATCATAGTTCTACAAGTGTTGTGGGATATAGGGAGGCAGCATCTTGGGTTAGGGGATACTCTCTGTCCTTACACACCCCATTTAAAGAGATTCCTCTGCAGAGCGGTGCCTCCATAGTACTGTGAGATATTAAAAAACTCATGATCTTCACTTGCCCCACAAACACCTTTAAATGGAGACCCAAAATGGGTGCACACACATTTCTACATTAATGTAGTCTTTACAGCCACACCTACACTTTTCCTCCTAAGTATATATATTGTAATGTATATGGTTGTAAATTGTGACTTGGTCCGCAATTGATATGGACCGTGACTTATTTTTGGTTGGCAAGGTACAGTTGGCAAGGTACTGGTATTGATGGATACCGTAATGAAACTGACTGGATTCTTTGGATCTGATATATTTGCATGTCGGCTGTAAATAGATATAGAGTGCAGCATATTTGTGGATAGTATTCTATTATGACATGATCCTCTGGATCAAGAGATTCTATCTTTAGTTTTAAATTGATAATTAATTAGTTTTAAATTGATAATTATTTAGTTTTGTAAAAATTGGTTGTTGCCAATGTTCAGGCAGTTTTTACATAGTGGAGCCGCCTTGATGGGCCGACTTGGCCCCTAGTGTGCCCACTATAAAAATTTCTTGTGTTCTTATGTTCCTTGTGGTTCGGAACCCAGGTAAAATTGTAGGTCCCCTCCGCCACCATGGAGGACATGCATAATACACAATTACGAACACAGTTAGGTAGACCAGCCATGAATGGATCCTAGGGTCTTTGTTGGTCTGAAACATTATAACATTATATCATAATGTAATTTAAGTCACCTCATAGGCACTGATTTTATTCGTAAAATTAATGCTAAAATTAATTCGTAGCATCCCTATGTAAGTATTTCAAATTACAATGAAAGTAACTCAATGGAATGACACCCAACTTCCCAACTGTGGTCCCGGTTAAGTTAACTTTTGGATGTGACACCACTGGTTTACTCTCACGCACTGTCATTCCCATTCGATTCCGCGCCAAAGAATTGAAAAGTGAAAAAGTGAGAATCTAAAACGAGGCATTTTCAAATCGGTGTATTTCCAATTCCCAGTTCCCAATTCCCAATTCCCAATTCCCACCCACGGCCTTTTCCACTTTGGTCCGGGTTAGGTTAGGCTATGATAGTTAGGATACGACAAGTTAAGTTCTAATTGGTTAAAATAAGCTAGGTTAGGAAATATTAAACATTCCCACTCAGCCACGTTTGCCGTAAGTGGGAATGTTGTGACATTGTTTCACAAATCAAGAAACGCTTTTTCGAAATGTGGATTTTTTCACTTTTGTACATTCTCACGTGTGGACCACGCATGCGAATGGGAATGTCATTGAGTAGGCAGTAATCACTTCATTCGATTCCATTCTCATTTAATTCCATGCCCAAGAGTGGGAAAGTGAAAAGTGAGAATTTAAGAGAGCATTTTCAAATCGGTCTTTTCTCGATCAGGCATAGGGTAATTGTAATTAATTTATTATTGTAATTGACTGTAATTAATTGCATTTTTTCACGTAACTAGTAAGTAATTGTAATTGACTACCTAAAATCTAATTGTAATTAACTGCATTAGGAAACCAAGGTAATTGATACAGTTACATGACTATTAAAGTTAATGGGTCATATTTGTAGTTTAAACTACTTGCTCATCCTGTCTTAGGGAGCTTTCTTTTGAAATAAAATATTCCATTTATTTCAAATGTTCCTAACTAAAGTAGCAGTTTTTGCTCCTATTATTTTGATAAAATAAATGCCAGTTCTTTCGTCTTATATTAATATTTTTTGAGTGCCTTATCTTTGGTTTCATTAGACCATATCACATAAATATGTCCACTGTCCAATTGTCCATATTGACCTAAACTTTTTAAAATGCATCTGTGAAATCTGCCTTGATATTATAAAATGCAATGTACCAATGAGGGCCACTCAGACGTCGCGCTTACGTCGTTACAAGAACATAATACGCACACTCGCTCGTAAAAAACAGTGTAGGGAAAAAAACGAATTATTGTGCAAAGAGGCGGTTCGTTCCTCCCTATTTTGTTTTCAGTTTTGGGGTCCTTATTGTTTAGTATAATATAATGAAGAAAGTGGGATAGGCCTTCACCAACAGGATGGAAACATATTAAAGCGAGACTACAGCAAATAAACACTCCAAAAAACGCTGATAGGCAATCAGAACAGACTAAAAGACTTGGGGAAAGCAACGCGTGTACCACACCAGAGCACGCATTCGCCCACGGCGGTAATATCTCTGAAGAAGAAGAAGAGGCTAAACAGTAACGCCCAGCCCTACCCGCGCCTCTGAAATACGCAAATGGCTAACATATTAAGAAAAAGTTATCATGACATTTCTAATCCAGCCTCCTACGGGGCAATTAACAGACTGTACAGAGGCGTTTATAATGAGGAAATCGAGAAAAAGGATGTTGAGAGGTTTTTGCGTGAGTAGGACGCTTATACACTTCATAAACCGGTGAGAAGAAGGTTTAAAACTGCCAAGACAGTAGCCGCCTCGATTGATTCTATTTGGCAGGCAGACTTAACGGACATGCACAGATACACAGGTATTCGGTGTATAATGACGGATACCGTTACATTCTATTTATAATAGATATATTTTCTAGGAAAATTGTGGCCAATTGCGCTGAAAAATAAATCGCCTGAAACAGTCGCTAAAGCTACAAAGACGATGATGTTTAGGGTGAATAGGGTACCCAGATATTTTTGTACAGATTTGGGCAGAGAATTTATAGGCCGAGCTTTTCAGAACATGTTGACAGAGCTTAATATCAATTATTACACATCCAATTTTATACATAAGGCATCTTTAGCGAAAGAGTGCAGCGTAACATAAAGGAATGTAAGCATCGTTATCTTACGTATAAAAATACATACACGTACAGTTGCCCGCATATGTAATTTTCCTCGCCCCAAAGGCGACTCCGGACATGTGGTAAAGCCGCAGCGATAGTCAAGGTACCCCAGCTGGGGGAAGGTGGGGTGTAAGGTGGAAACCGAGTCCAACAACATATAATATTGGCATACAGGTAAGGCGCCGTTCAAAAATTACGTAACGCTATTTTTCCTAAAACCTGTCACCCCCCTTAACGTTCCGTAACGTGTGGGGTGTTGGGTGGAGGAACTGTTACATAACATCTTAGGGAGTGCCTGGTCTAGTGTTACGGAACCTTCCTGGGGGATCTGGGTTGTCAAGTTTTGGCAAAAATAGCGTTACGTAATTTTTGAACGGCTCCGAATCATAATGTCATGTCTGTGTTCATAAAGATAAACAATTAATATGATCGTGAACAGCGTTGAACTGCATGTTTACTAGTCTTACACAGTAATAAGGTTCCATTCTGATTAATGCAAATCTATATAAATATATACCACAATACTACTTTTTATATACTAGTGAATTTGAACCAAAAATAGACATTACACAACCATACTGCGCCAATACGATAGGCATAGAGTAGCTGACGTTATTTATTTAGACTTTAAAAAACGTTCGATAGAGTTCCGCATAGAAGCTTAATTGCGAAAGTTAAAGTGCATGGTATACGCGGTCAGGTAGCTAACTGGTTAGAGGAATGGCTTCGTGCCGGGAAACAGAGGGTCTTTGTTAATGGTAGGTCATTGGGGTGATTGGATGTGGTAGCGGTGTCCCTCAGGGTTCAGTGTTAGGCCCATTGCTATTCGTAATCTACATTAACGACATAGATGTAGGTTTGACCAGTAACGTGTCAAAATTTGCGGACGATACTAAAATAGGCGGTAAAGTTCTTAACGTGGACGATAGAAATAGGCTCCAAGACGATGTAAATAGGATTATGGAATGGACGGATAAGTGGCAGATGGAATTTAACGTAGATAAATGTAAAGCATATAGGTTCTCGTAACAACAATTACACGTACACGATGGATGGACAGTTAGCGAGCGTTGACGAGGAAGTAGATTTAGGCGTACGCGTATCTAAGAATTTAAAAGTTAGGAACCAGTGCCTGGAGTCTTGCGCAAAAGCTAATAGGATGTTAAATTCAAAGCGCGTAATTTCGAATTTAAATCGAAGAATATTATATTGCTCCGTTGCAAGTCCCTTGTCAGGCCTCACTTTGAATATGCCGTCCAGTTTTGGTGCCCGTATTTGCGTGAGGATATTGATAGGTTGGATAGTGTTCAGCGACGCGCCACGAAACTAATTCCATCACTACGCAACAAGTCTTACAAAGATAGGATTAACGAGTTAGACTTGCATTCACTCGAAACTAGGAGATTAAGGGGGGGAAGCTTATTGAATTTTTCAAAATCGTTAATAAAATCGATAACGTAAATTTTGACAAATTGTTCATTTACGGTAATAACAATACTCGTAATAACGGATTTAAATTACGTAGCAGACGTTTCATTACTAACATCGCTAAAAACTTTTTTACGTTTAAAGTAATTGATAAATGGAATAATCTTCCCGCGTCCGTCGTGAACTCTACTAGCGTTAATATGTTTAAGAACTGTTTAGATAGGCATTTTAACCCTTTGAGGTCCAAGGGACATATTTGTCCCAACGGAAATAATAATATAAATTGTACAATGCTGCAACGTTTCCACAAATACATCTACATGTTTATATAGGTATCGTTTAGTTCTCGGAAAATTAACCCAAAAATGGGTCACTTAAGTGGCAATGGTTACTAACATAGCTAATTGTAAATAACAATAAAAATTAAACTTTTAAGTTGAAAGAAACGTATGCTGGTCGTTAAAGGGTTAAAAATATTAACGTCGTTTAAAATAAAAACAAGTAGCAACAGAAGCTCTGTGGGTAATGGTCGAGGTTTGAGTCTGTTGATGATTAATGTAGCTCGTAAACTAACCCACTTTTTGTTATACTCTTCATACTTTTTTTTTTGTTCTTTTCTTATCCTCTCTTTACTTGCATGTCTGTAGTTTGCATGGTATGACAGTGTTTGCATGGTTTGTAAAAGTTCTTATTTTACTTCTTTTCATCTTTCACCCCTTTCCCATTCTCTTCGACTATTTTTCCGACTTGTCGAATGTGGCCGGCGGATGATGATGGTGAGTCTTTCTCTCTCTTTTTCTGAATGAATGTTAACCCACGAATAATAGGTTTTGCTACTTACTTAACCCCTTATTCTCTTCTTTTAACCGCCTACTCTCTTCTTTCTCTCGGGCTAACATTAGAGTGGATCTTAGGGTCTTTGTTAGCCTTAGCTTTTTTAGATCTGTAGATCCTCCACTCCCTCATTCCCCTTCCCCACCCACCAGTTTCGCTTATATTAAATCATTATGTAACAATACTAATAAAGCTGTTTGTAGAGTCCGTGTGCAGCTTTAAACCTTTACTAACTTACGAATCTACACTTATATATTATATATATATATATATATATATGATGAATAAAACCACGAAGGAAAGGAATCACAGAGTGGTGCTCAAGCGCTTTCGTTTAACGACATCCTCAGGAACAGTGTTCGTGAGGATGTCATTAGACGAAAGCGCTTGTTTCCTTTCCTTCGTGGTTTTATTCATCATAAATATTTTTCACGTGTTAGTTTCGTGAAATAATTTTCATATTATATATATATATATATATTAGGGTAGGTTGATTTTGGAACTGTGATCTTGGACTAGTCTAGATAGAAAGGTATTAATGTATAAAAAACGTTGCACCAACTCATATTTGTGAAAATGAGTGTATTTTTTGAGGATTGTTAATTATTTTTAAGTTGTAAAATTGTCGAATTTTACGCGTAAAATCGCGCGCGCGGCATTCGCGCAATGTAAACAAAATATCGGACCTTATTTCATCAAAATAATCAATTAAAATTCGGCTCTTTTAACAAAACGATGCTTGAAACTTATTGTAAATGCATTATAGATGTTTATTAGTGTGTTATTTTGTATTTTAAAGATATTTACCTATAAAATGTGTATTAAATTAAGTTATTTTATGATGCGTTCATTTAATTGTGTTTATTTTCAGATATTTCATAAAAATGGGTAAAAAACGGAAGTCTGCAGTGTTAACTCGAAGTGATAGTGCCAAAAAATTCAGTGACCAGCCTTCCCCTTTGGATAAAACAGAGCCTCCTACCCTCCGCCAAGTTATTCAGTACAGTTATTTCCTCCAAAACAGCCACCCGGACTTGAAAGACTATGATATTGCTAAAATGATAGCAAAGGATGTGATTGAGATCTGGCAGGCAGTGAACCCGCGGCTGCCCCTGTATAAGGAATATTATGTAGTGAAATTGGTGGATAAAGGGTGCTTCAAGAAAGCAAAAGAGATAAACAGGAAATCTCTTTCTACAGTCCAGGAGCAGAATCTGGAGGAAAAGCTGGATAAACTTTTTGACATTTCTGCTTGCACCTGAAAGCTACCTGTTCGTCCCTGTGATGACAATGCTGTGAAGTGCAAGAAAGAAAATTGTCAAACACAGCACATAATCTGCACTTGTCCTCCCAGTGAGAAGGTAATGCTATTATTTTTTTAACTTTTAACTGGCTTAACTTAGTGCGATTAGGTGCCTTTTAAATGGAAGGAAATTCAATGCTTGTAATTGAAAAATATCCGCATTTTCCTCCTGTAATCTTCCTTTCCCCCCCCCTGGTAATAAAAATTAATAATCAATTTTTTTCAGGATTTTATCTCTTATTTTAGATCCGCTATTTAATATACTTTAATATTTCAGGTTCCAGTAGAGGAGAGGGAATACTTGAGAGATCAGAAGGCCAAAATAGGACCCAAGGGCTCTTTCCAGCTGAGATCTGTGGATAAAGCTGCTGTGAAGAGTGACCAGAGGGCTGCAGCTGAGGCAGAAAGATTACAGAGCCAGATTCAACAGCAGCAGGAAGTGGATTTGGCCACTTTTGCCTCCACACCTTCACAAGATATTTCTTTTGAATCCAGCTCAGGAGAATCAGGAGAGGTAATATATTTTTTTTCTTATATCTTATACCATTTTTACCCAAATTTATCCCTACTTTTTTTCCCTGTTTCCCCCCTTTTTTCCCCATTTTCGCTTTAGTAATTTATTCTTATTTCCGCCCATTTTCATCGATTTTTACCCATATTTTTCCCTACTTTTCCCCCATTTTCCGCCATTTTCGCTTTAGTAATTTATTTTTTATTTTCATTTCAGCCATCTGGTGGTGAAGCTGAAGAGTTCAAGCCAAGGAGGCACCCAAGTGTAGGTTACACTTTTGGAAAAACCCCAGATATGCCATGGAACTGGTCAGGGGTGATGTTTCTTCCAATCTTGGGGCAAGTCTTGCTAATGCCTTCCTCCTGGCTTACGAGCTATGGACCTGCTTAAGCCTGGCTTTGATGTGAAACAGATAATAGTTGATAAATCGAAAATGGACAGGGAAAAAGCTAGAATGAAAGTGAAAAGTGATGAAAAGCACAATGAGGGTCTGGAAAAGTTAGTCTGTATTGGGTTGATGGGAAAGTTGACAAGGACACTTTGCTGTACAGAGAAGTTAAGGATGAAAATGGGGAGACTAAGCTGAAGAAAGGAAAGGGACAAGAGCACCATTTGACTTTCACAAAGGAGCCGGGAACTGAAAGTAGAACATATCTTACTCACGGAGTCATCCCAATTAAAGGTGCGACTGGAGTTCTTCTTGGGAAAGAAGTTGCTAGTGTCTTGGAGGAGTTTAACAGTGTTCATACCCAGAAAGCTGTCCTCCTTGACAACACAAATACAAACACTGGCTGGGAGGGAGGTCTTGTAACAGCTCTGGAAAATAAAATTGAGCAGAAATTGCACACCATTGGCTGTTCACTCCATCAGAATGAGTTTCCTTTCAGAGCTGTTTTCAAGCATCTTGATGGCAATACCAAAAGTCCCACTGCTTTCACTGGTCCGCTGGGAAAACTCTGTGAAATGGACTACCAAGATCTGCAACAAGTGGAGTTCACCAAACTCAGTGGCCCCCTGGATGACATGGAATTTGCTGAGGAGACACTGAATGATCTTAGTAGCGACCAGAGGCTTCTTTTGGAGTATGTGCTTGGAATTTCCAGGGGCAAAGTCAACCCAAGATTTGCTGCCTGGAAAATTGGACCATTAAACCATGCAAGATGGTTGACTTTGACAATTAGATTGATGTGTCTGTGGACCAGAGGTGCTTACTCTCCAGAACTACAGGATAAGCTTTACCAGGCCATCAAGTTCATTTGATGGAAGTGTATGCAGTCAGTTGGTTTGAGATCAAAAGGGACAGCAAGTTCCACAATCAGCAGCTGTACATCTTCAACATGATCCAGAGGATCAAGCAGCAGTCTGAAGAAATTCAGGGTGTTGCTTTCAAGAACCTGAAGTACAATGCTTTTGCCTTGCTGCCCGAGAATGTGCTGTACTCCATGATGAAGTCTGATGACTTGGAAGTGAGAGAAGCTGCCTCAAGAAAATTCTGTCCATCAGGTAAGCATTTATTAATTTAAAAAAATGTGAAAAAAAAATTTGATTATGGGGATTTATTTAATAAAAAAAAGGCCCGAGTTCTATAAATCCCCATAATCGAATTTTTTTCACATTTTCTTATCCCAATTTCCCCCTTCCCCTCTGATAATGGAAATAATCTTACCTTCTTTCTGAAAAAAAATTCGATTATGGGGATTTATAGAACTCGGTTTTTTTTTTTTTATTTAAGTTTAATTTAAATCAGCAATTCTGAGACTAATAGGGATTAAATCTTAAACTGGAATAAAAAATAAATTAATTATTATTCTTTCAGTAGTGGGAAGCCAGCCAAGAAGAGGCTGAAGAAGATCACAGCCATCAACATTGAAGCTACCCACTGGTCAGACTAATCAACCTTTCTCAAAGTGGCATTTGTGAACTTGCTCTCACAGAAGACTTTTCTGACCAGGAGCTTCAAGAAGCATTGCTGAATGGCACCAAGCTGGAGCTGCCTGATCTGCCTTCACATTCTCAGTGTTGAAAGGGCCGTGAAGCTGACATCTGAGGCTTCCCATACTGTTTATGGACTCGAATCAAGGCACAAACACATTCTGGCCAAAGCCCTAAGCCGCCAGATGAGGCCTTTCTTTGCTTCTAAGGGCTCTTACAGTGAAAATTATGATGATCTTGGGATCTAAATGTGTCTATTTGACTCTGTATATGTTTTTTTTACTTTTTTTTCAGTAAAATTGTAACTTTTTTCAGGATTTTTTAATGAAAATAGCATGTTTTTTCGGCCGAAAATTGCGAAAATGCAGTATTTTTCGGTACGATTTTTTGACGATTTTTGAAACGGTTTCCTCAAAAAACGGTTAAAGCTAGGGATCTGAAATATTTTGTCAGTTATTATCATATTAAGCCCTGACTATCTCGACTAGTCCAAAGTCGATATCTAAAAAATGTGGAAAATCAACCTACCTTAATATATATATATATATATATATATATATATATATAGTATTGACCTTGAAATAGCGGGCATACGAACGAATGAGCGAGTGAGCCGTTTAAAATTACGAACGAATGAACGAGTAAATTTTAACTACATAAACTGTTCAAAATATTTTCAAAAGGCCAGGTAAAGGCTCTGAAATCTTAAATGAAAGACCAAGCAAATAAATAGGTTATACTGTATTACTTTAGATATATTTACAAACTTACACGCTTACATGATTTAAAGGGACAAGGAGTGGGCACTTCTTTTAGCATCCGCATCCCTTTCCCCTCTCCCGCCCTACCCCCACCATATATACTGCGAATTTTCCGTTTAATAGTCAAAGTTTTGACGGTGATCGCGGGAAATGTATGTTTCATTACGGTATAATCGCACAGTGACTCCGCGTGTATACTTTTTGTGTCATAGTTAGTAATAGTTACATAATTAATGTGAAAAGATGCCTGAGCATCGAACCGTTGGTATCCCGAGCATTATTTAAAGGGACGAGAAGTGGGACCCCTTTCGGCGTTCTCCCCCATATCCACCCCCAACCACCCACCATCACCTACGCTCTCCCGCAAGCCGTTACAGGTACAATGGGGTCGTCTGCTGTAAATCTTGTAGAAAATCCATTGTTATGTTTTATATTTGACAAAGTAGATCATATTAGGTCAGACCTTCTTGTATCTGTCTATCATGATTTTTATGATTCAGAAGAAATAGAACATGCGAGGGTACAATTAAACACCCTGTTCAGTGCTACCCTCCCAACTCGTAGAGGTAATTCTAGAAACGAGAATACCCTGAAAGACATTATAAATAAAGTGTCGACCCTCCGGAATAATGAGAACAATATTACCTTTTACGTTACTAACTTCCATAGAGTACCGGTAATCTCTATGGGTAACGGAGACGTCTTGGTGCTCCTCAAACAGTATAATGAGGTACAAAAGTCGATAGTTGAACTGAAACACCAACACGTGGTGTCAAATCAGAAAAACGCGATTTCGCTAGAACAATTCCGGTCAGAGTTAGATGCGTTGAAAGAGACGCTCCTCCCAAAGCCCAGTTACTCGGAAGTAGTTCAGCGGGCCAGAACTCCAAGAAGCGCGTCGGGCGGCGAGGGAAACGAAATCCCCGCCCCCAACTCACCCACTGAAGGTGGGGTGGAAACGCAGCATGCATGGGTAGCGGTCAACCCCCCTCTCGTTCAGGAAAGGACCCCTGCTCCCGATTTCACAATGAGGAACAGGGACGGTCCAATGCCGAGAGACGAGGCATCATTGCCCTCTTCCCTGCCTCCCACTGCAGAGGAGAGGTGTTCGACTACGCCTCGCTCGGTGCGCAGTTCCCCCACCTCCCACCGAAGGTGGAAATTTGTTAAGAATCAGAAGGGGTGTCAAAAGTGTCCTCCCTCCGACAATCGATGGGGTGTCGGGGGAGGATGAAATTGCAAAGCTGTGGAAAAACCACTATTCTAACATTCTTAACAGTGTGAGTAGGGATAATCTTAAGATAGATTGCAGCGAAACGATTGTGGGAGGGACAAGGGAAAATACTTTGATATCATTTTCTGAAGTAAAGAGGTTAATTAAAGAGTTAAAGACTGGTTCTGCGTCAGGGGTAGATGACTTATCGAATGAGCACTTAAAATATGCAAATGACGTAGTATGTCTGCATATATCATTGCTCCTATCAGCCCTGCTGGCTCATAGCTATATCCCTGCAGAGTTCATGAGGGTATATATGTTTCCCCTGGTCAAAAATAAGTACGGAGACATTCTGTCCAGCAATAATTACAGGCTTATTGCTGTCGCTTCCTGCTTCTCGAAACTACTACAAAAACAAATGCAAAAACTTCACTTTTTTCTACGTGAGGGTCAAAATATGATAATCAAAACCCACTCCGATAAACAGAGTTTATTTCCACAACAGTTTCGATGCCCACTGGCATCCTCTTCGGGTGGATACAGAAAAACGAATGAACCAAAAGCGAGTAAGGAAACAATCCAGAGACCTTTAAGAAATTCACACTTAGTTTAGAACCTGTTCACCCGACTCCGTAAGGGATTTTTTGACCAAGAATCTCATTAAAGGGTCCAACTTTCAAGTACTTTTGCGCAAATTAAAATTATCTTCTTGTTCTATCCATGCAGATTCTATTATTTTTCTTTTGACATAATTATTACATTTATAAAGTATCTTACTTGATTCCCAATCTATAGCATGATTATTTTGGCTGGCGTGATAAAAAATGGCATTATTAGTATTTGTGTCCTTTAATACGGGTTTCAATATTTCTTCCAGTTTCTCCTACGTATACTAAATCACAACTTTTACAGCGAATGCGTTACTTAGTGATGAATTCACCTACACCAATGTGAGATCGTCTCCCCTAAAGCGTCTTTCTGCTGAATTCAACAAAACTATCAGGAACTTATTAAAAGATGTCCCGGCGATTGACCCTAATAGGTTTCTACAGATTAACCCCAAACTTCCCCACATTTACGGGTTACCCAAAACCCATAAAATTAATATACCACTCCGTCCCATTATTTCACACAGGGGTTCCTTTAGTTACAGGTTATCTACATTTCTAGCAGATAAATTGTCCCCATTAGTTGGTAAATTTTCAGGCTCGCACATCACTAATTCCTGTGACTTTATTAACAAAGTTATGTCCTTAGATTTAAAACGGGGAAGAATGATCAGTTTTGACGTTGAGTCCTTGTTTACGAAAGTTCCCATTGATGACGTACTTAGTTTTTTAGATAGAAAATTGCCAACATGTAACGTAGAACAGAACTAGGCATGCCCACATCTGTATTTTTAGAACTGATAAAACTCTGTGTCACCAATAATGCCTTCTCCTTCGGTGAAGAATTTTATTTGCAGCGTTTTGGTACGGGAATGGGGTCCCCTTTATCCCCAATACTGAGTACATTATACATGGAATATTATGAGTTGAAATTGTTGCAAACAATATGTCCCAGGAATCTAATTTGCTTTCGTTATGTAGATGATATTTTCTCATTTTGGCCTGACCACTGGAACAACTTTGACACTTTCTTTCAGTCATTAAATAATCTTGTTCCCTCTATTAAATTTAAATATGAATGAAAGAACGACAAACAATTACCTTTTCTAGATGTTTTGGTCATTAGCGAAAGCGGAAAGCCCAATTTCACGGTCTATAGAAAACCTACTCATTGTAATTCGTACATTCATTATTTTTCATATCATGATGAAGGGGTTCAAAGCTGAATTATTTATTCCATGTTTCTAAGAGCACTCAGGATTTGTAGCCCACATTTGCTGGACCCGGAAAATTCAAAGATTTTGAACATTTTTAAGGATTTAAAATATCCTGAGTGGTTTATCAGGACGGCGTATTTTAAAGCCAGAAAATCTTTTTATGACCCTCGGGAACCTTCAGTTAACCAAAAACAATATGTGAGTTGACGAAAGATTTTAAGTTTGCTTTGGCGTTCAAATATTCGTCTACCGTGAAAAGTAAATTGGTTAGGAATAACGTTGCAAAAGAGGACCAAGCCTGTGTCTACAGCATTCCCTGTAAAAGTTGTGATTTAGTATACGTAGGAGAAACTGGAAGAAATATTGAAACCCGTATTAAAGAACACAAATATGCCTTCAGAAGTTGTAAAACTAATAATGCCATTTTTTATCACGCCAGCCAAAATAATCGTGCTATAGATTGGGAATCAAGTAAGGTACTTTATAAATGTAATAATTATGTCAAAAGAAAAATAATAGAATCTGTATGTATAGAACAAGATGATAATTTTAATTTGTGCGAAGGTATTTATAAGTTGGACCCTCTAATGAGATTTTTGGTCAAAAATCCCTTACGGAGTCGGGTGAACGGGTTCTAACCTAAGTGTGAATTTCTTAAAGGTCTCTGGATTGTTTCCTTACTCGCTTTTCGTTCATTCGTTTTTTTTTTTCGGTAAAATGTAAATGGAATAATAAACGTAAATGCAAATGTAATAATGGAAGTAATAAATGTGGAAATAAATATAAATGCAATAAATGTAATAATAAAGGTAATAAAATAAATGTAATAATTAGTGTAAAGGTAATAATAATAAATGTAAATGCAATAATAAATACAGTAATTATGTCAAAATAATAGAATCTGTATGTATAGAACAAGATAGTTTTAATTTGTGCGAATTTACTTATAAGCGGGACCCTTTAATAAAAATGCCCTTCTGGGGTGGGGGGAACGGGATCTAGCCTAGGTGCGAATTTCTTAATGGTCTCTGGATTGTTTCCTTCTCGCCTTTTTCATTCGTTTTTCGGTTTATAATTTCTGTATAATAAACAACAATGTAATAATCAATGTAATAATAAATTTATAATTTCTGTAATAAATAATAATGCAATAATAAATTTATAATTTCTGTAATAAATAATAATGCAATAATAAATTTATAATTTCTGTAATAAATAATAATGCAATAATAAATTTATAATTTCTGTAATAAATAATAATGCACTATTAAATGTAATAAATTTAATAATAAATGTAATAATTATGTAAAAAAAATAATAGAATCTGTATGTATAGAACAAATAGATAGTTTTAAATTTGTGCGGATGTACTTATAAGCGGGTCCCTTTAATAAAAATGTCCTTCCAGTGTAGGGAGAACGGGATCTAACCTAGGTGCGAATTTCTTAATGGTCCCTGGACTGTTTTCCCTCTTGTTTTTGGTTCATTCGTTTTTCTGTATCCACCCGAAGAGGATGCCAGTGGGCATCGAAACTGTTGTGGAAATAAACTCTGTTTATTAGAGTGGGTTTTTATTATCATACTAGAAAAACTCTTGTTACGTCGATTAAATGATTTTCTATGGACATCTAATCAGTTTGGCTTTAAAAGGTCCCACTGAACTGACCTGTGTATCTATGTATTTAAAGAAACAATATTTAAATACATTGACAGTAATTCAACTATATATAGTGTTTCTTAGATATAAGTAAGGCATATGATAGGGTGAACCACAATATTTTATTTGCAAAACTAGAAGACAGGAAGGTTCCCATGTACATATTAAATTTATTGAAATTTTGGTATTCCCACAAATCTTTCACTGTTAGGCGGGGCAATGTACTATCCGAGTGTTTTGGCTCCTCTTGCGGGGTGAGACAAGGCTCTTTGCTCTCCCCTATGCTGTTTAATGTGTATATCGACGGATTAATTGCTTCACTTAAAGAGGCAACAGTGGGATGTTGTATAGATAACACAAGAATAAATAACTTAGTTTATGCCGATGATATGGTGTTAATAAGTCCCTCTGTTAAAGGTCTGGATCGGCTACTAAAGTCTGCGAAGTGTATTCGCAGGAACATGATATTCTTTCTAATGTTACAAAAACTAAGGTTATGCAATTTCATCCTAAAAGCTGTAATCAACCAGATGATATAAGGTTTAAAATGAATGGTGAAGTAATTGAGGAAGTACAAGAGTTTAAGTATTTGGGTCAAACTATTACCAGCTCCTTGAGTGATGACTCGGATATAAGAAAACAATCTCGAAGCCTGTGTGCTAAAGCCAATATGACCATAAGGAACTTTCGATTCTGTACACGTGAAGCAAAAGACACTCTCTTTCGTACTTTCTGCAGTAATATGTACGGACAGCAACTGTGGGTGAATTATAAAAAAGGTTCTGGCAGAACTCTAAATTTGCTGTACAACAGGTCTTTTAGACTCTCACATAAATTACCCCCGAGATGCTCAGTTCGCAAATGTTTGCTACTCGCAATGTCCCGAGCTTCCCGGAGGTAACAAGACGTGCTCAACACAGTCTAATGCAAAGAATTAAAAAATCAACCAACCCGATCATCCAAGCTATCCATGAGTCCTGCCAATTATTCTCTAAGCTATGGACTTCTTGGTACGAAAACGTCTGTCTGTAGCTCCATTTAACTTCGACATTACAGTATTATTTCTAATCAATTGTATGTATTTCTATCCATAATATATGAACTATCATTGTATTAATAATATTTGTCATATGGACTATAGTCTGCCAATAAACCTTTTCATTTTCATTTTCATTCATTCATATATATATATATATTGATATTGAACGAGAAAACGATTGAGACAAGAGAGAGAGAGAGAGAGCGAAGTAGAGGGGCAGAGTTAGTGGGAAATGGCTTATCGATTGTTACACAAAGAACTTGTTTACAGTTTCGATCTGAATAAGAGTGACTGATTATCAAAATTGCATGAGAATAATCCACGGTTATACTCGCATTAACGTATTTATATATACTTATAAATTCATACAATATTATACTAATGTTTGTGAAATGATGTTCGTGGGCCGAACCATGGTGTTGACATGGTTAATTGCTGTCGTTGTCCAGGAGAGACTACATATGGGCGTTTCAGTGGACGGTTGCATGAAGCAGGATATCACCACCGGTTTGTGGCTGATGCCTATACTATTAATAGGGTTTTCCAGAGTGTATTTGTATTATCAATGTGGAGAGATAATGATTTAATCACGATGGAAAAATAAACCCATTAATGTTTTACAGATTTCCTGTTGCATTATCAATGTGGAGATATTATTAGACCTTAACAAGGAATATGTATATATATATATATATATATATATATATATACACACACACAATAAAACACCAATTCTTTATTACAACAAATATGCAATGGTTGAGAATGTTTTACTAAGTAGTTTATCATACAAAATGTCCACAATTTGCCAATGGCACAGCTATACACGATTCATATTTAGTATTTGATCCATCCCCCATTATTGTCTATTACATCTTGTAATCTGTGAGGCATAGATGCAATATGGTTATGTATGATGTGTGGGTTCCTTAGGAATATTTCCCACTCAGCCATAGTGTGATCCAGCAGCTAGCGGCTGGTCCGCTCCTGCCCAGGCTCCCACGAGTTTAGCACATTTCCCCACACGTTCTCAATGGGGTTGAAGCCACACCCCTTACTAGGCCAGTCCAGTAGTTCTAGATTTCGCTGCTCCCCGAACCACCTTCTAATAATCCGAAGACGGCCGTGAGTTGTAGACGCAAACGTCTTCTCATCAGATCAGATAACTCTGCTCCAGTGTTCGAGATCATCCCTCATATGCTGGCGAGCAAACGAGAGCCTGGCCTGACGATGTCGTTTGTCGATCCTCTCTTTTTTGGTAGGAGTAGGATGGTGATATCCTGCTTCATGCAACCGTCTCCTCACGGTATCCAGTGACACGCCCATATGTAGTGTCTCCCGGATGGCGACTGCGTTGTTGAGAGGATCGTTCTGCACTTCGTTGATTATTCTTCGTTCGGATAATATGAGTATCGTCACGTTCAGAATATCAAAAGCAAATATAATTATAAAATATTAAAGCATAATTTTCTCATCATTTTGATATAAGTCACTATGTTCGCAGATGCGTCCTTACCAAATTATGTAGATTTGAATATTATGACATTTTTGCGGCATTTTTTTCCAGCCCTTCTAATATTTGCCTGGTGACGTCATGAAAACATGATATATGAGCTAGGCTTTTTAGGTTACTACTTCCACTTATGTTAGTTTTTCATAGATGTTGGTCGCGATGACATGTGAAGGGTGAAAATATTAATTTGAGGATTTAATATACGAAGTGCATTCTATGACTCCCGAGCAATAAAATATTGAATATGTTATTACATTATCATTTGTATAATTTAGGTCTCGGGGGTACGGGGGCACAGCCTCCATAAAGATCACGCATCACAAATTGATCGATATAGGGTTTTATATTTTTTATTTTTGAATTTCCGACGCTAAAATGCCGATCAATATCGATCAATTTGTCATGCGTGATCTTTACGGGGACTCCACCCCCGTACCCCCGAGACCTAAATTATACAAATGATAATGTAATAACATATTCATGTTAGGTTAGGTAAGGTCAGGTTAGGTAAGGTTAGGTTAATTAATACCAAAATACATTTTTCTAGTAATATTTGATGTGTTTTGCTTAGATTCTGACCTCCATTTCCCTTGAAAATGAGCCAAACTTCAAAGTACTATAACTTTGTTGGATCTCATTTCCGAAGGAAATGGAGGTCAGATTTGAACAAATCGCATCAAATGCTACTAGAAAAATGTATTTTGGTGTGTAAAATGACTGAACGTGTCAATATACATAATTACCCTTCGTTCTTATTCTGGGGTGGTCTTTCTTGGTGCCCCACACTTAGGACGATCTAGCAGATTCCAAGTCTCCTGCTACCTCTGCACCCAGCGTCCAACAGTAGGCTTCGAAATTCCCAGTTCCATAGCTATGTCAACTACAGAGAGGCCTGTTTCCCACATACCAATTATCCGCCCTCGCTGTGCAATTTTATCTTGATCTGGATTCATTTTCAGAGTCAGTGTTCGTCATACGGTGTAGAAATATGATATGAGCATAGATCATGCCAGTAACCATGTCAACACCTCGGTTTGGCCCATCAACGTCATTTCACAAACATTAGTATAATATTGTATAAATTTATAAGTATATATACTGTAAACCAGGTTAATTTCACGGCAGCAAATTTTCGCTCTTTCATATCCTTGGACGAGTTCGCGGCATCATAATTTCGCGGTCAACAATTGCTAGTTATCTTACAGGTTAAAATAACGTCATGAATGACGACATTTATTCTGGACTGTGATTCGTCGAGGTTGAGGGCGTATATCAACTTAATTGAATTTCTCTGTACGATAGATTTGAAGCTCTCCACACTGAAACCTATTCATGCTAAATGGATTGTCTCTGCATGGGATAACCTACACAAAATGAGGGAGACCATTCGAAAGGGTTGGGAAATTACCGGCATGCATGACATTCTTGTTATACAGTAATAATACAGTATAATTTAAAATGTTTTTACTGCTTTTACTTTACAATATATTACAATATACTGAATTTACTTTTCAAATAACGTATTTTAATGATCTAAGTTTTATTTTCTTTACTATCTTCCAAAAATTAGTTTAATTTGTAAAGTTTTCGCTTGCTGCATATTTTCGCATAAACTATAGCCTACGCGAAAAACGCGAACATTTCCTGCAGGCTAACATTTCGCATTCACCAACATATAAAAAGTTCTATTGTAGTACTGTTCATATAAATTTTCAGTAATCATAATGGAACCTTATTACTGTATAAGACTAGAAAACTACGTAAGTTCATCGCTGTTCACGATCACATTAATTTTTTATCTTTATGAACACAGACATTACATTATAATTACTGTATGTCAATGGCTGCACATTCAATTGTCCTTTAGATATATATGTCTTTGTTATATGTTGTTGGACTCGGTTGTCCTCCCTCCACCCCAGAGACATTCTGGTACAAGTGGCTCCATCCTATAACCGCTCACGCCATCGCATGATTGGTACATCTGTTAATGAGCTTTTAAAAAGAGGCCCGCATACAGAGCCTGAGGCAACAAAAGGTAGTCGCAGAGTATCGCCACACACTGTGCGTTTCAAAATCAATGATTATGTAAGGCTCTCACGAGCGGGGAATAAGTTCGTGAAAGGCTTTGAGCAAGGGTGGACTCGTTGTATTTTTAAAGTTAGATCCCTGAGGCCTAAAGACTATGTAATGTGTCTTACTTTGAAGATTTGAATGGTGAAGAAGTTGGGGGTGGCCTCTATGGCGAAGAGTTGCAAAAAGTGGCGTTTAATTTAGGAAAAAAGTGTTTAAAATTGAAAAAAATTAGAAAGCACAGGTAAGGGAAGAGAAAGATTCATCTAGTGAAGTGGCTAGGGTATCCTGAAAGCTTCAACTCCTATATAAAAGTTCAAGCAATAATTAAACTTAATAGTATACAAAATGTTGCCCAATCACTTCTACGTCACACTGCCCTCTTCTGCCTCTTTGACCACGCATCCGGATAATGCCCTGTCCAACTTTATAACAGAGCTCCACAGACCTATCGATTTGGGACGTGAATAATACGAGGTAGATTTGTGTGAATTTCAATTGACCACCAAGTTTTTAAGTATTAAGGAGAAGGAGGCCGTTTTTATGATTCTTAGAAGGCGCGATGAGTGTAAAAAATTAGGCGTAACTTTAAATGATACTACAACACAAAAGTAACACTAGAGCTGGGGCATTATATGACAGCCGAGGATATTGTGAGAGCCTTAAATGGAAGTCTGAAAAGGTCAAGCCACACGCTGACTTACTTTTTGAAGTCGTAAACAAAGACACACCGGCCAATACTTTGTTGTTAAATTCAAGGGCTAGTAGAAATATTAAGGAAAATGAACTGTTCAAAATTATACCTGAGGGCAG
Organism: Bathynomus jamesi; assembly: GCA_023014485.1. NCBI lineage: Eukaryota > Metazoa > Arthropoda > Malacostraca > Isopoda > Cirolanidae > Bathynomus > Bathynomus jamesi. Next base: position 320,271 of record JAJOZX010001748.1, on the reverse strand, counting down.
ATATGGCCTAGCCTTCCAAAGAAATACTTTTCACGAGTCACAGCATGACCTGTTCAGTTTATTGTACCAACTAAGATTGGAGAATTTGAAAAATAGCGGACCTTCCTCCCCTATGTTTTATGTTTACAGTGACATTGTGGAACATCAATTTCTGGGAGATACCCAGGCATCGACTGTTACGCATTGTGCACATTCCCAATCATAGAGGAAAGAGTTTGAGCATTACATATGATAAACCTCATTATGTCAAAGTTGCACCTAATCTGCTAACAAGTATTTCGATATATATATGTATAAGAACGATTGAAGGGGAAAAAGTTTCTATTCGGTAACGGGAGCTTAACCGTGAAGCTCCACTTCCCGAGTGTTGCGACAGAATGACACAGTGGCCATTTTCCGTCTACCGAGGGGTGAGGTATCAACGTGGAAGCGACATCGGGTCAATTTCTCGGCTATACTACGTACCGCTGTACCCTTATTAAAAAGTGGGGCCAGATATCTTGGAAAGAAAGCTCTACAATCAGGGCTTAACAAATTTGAAGATATAATGTCAGATACTAAACCTAAAGAAACTTTTAGAAAACATTTACGGCGTACACGGGAAGAAATCGTCGAAGATGTGAAGAGAAAAATGCGCGGTGGGGGCTTAGAAGAAAAAAACCCAAACGGTACTATAAGATGAAGAAAGCATACTGTACGGCGTGGAAAAAGAAAAAAAGGATAGATAAACAGTCAATTTGTGGTGTAAAGTGGAAAAGGGCTTTAAAAAAATGTTCTAAGCGTATGAAATCGGTTGTGGACTTATTTTTTAAAAAACTAATATTAGGTAAATCTGATACAATTGCATCTCATAGGTGATTGTACAACTGAAGTGGAAGGCTGCATTAACGATTGCTATGGCCCATTTTATATACTTACCAGTGACGGCTCGTGACTAAAAATTCTAGGGGTGCTGTCTCTAAGAATGGGTTGAAATAATTACTGAAATAAAAGGATGAGCATTGAGCAATGAATAAAAGTTTCAAAAGTTATTGAAAAAGTTATTCAGTGAGCTCATCCTTATATTGTTCTTGATTATTTTAATTGTAAATAAAAAATTTAGGGGTACTGCAGTTCCACAGTTCCTACCGACGAGACGCCACTGATACCTACACAGCTCGGAGTGTGGCAAATCCGAATTAGCTCTCTTTGATGTGCCTCCAACGCATACAAGTATTGTGGAGACCGAATTCACTACAATTCATCCTCAACGCTATTGGGTCAACGACTGCCCCTATAGAGTTCCGTGGATTCTTCGTCAGGGAGCCATTATTTTTTACCCTTCAAACGTGTTTCTTTACACTAAACTAAGAATCGCACATTCGGATGGCACAGATTGTGAAGAGGGTTACGCAGTATACCCCGAAAACAAATTCCTACATACGCTAATACGTCAGTGTGACGTGTACCTAAACCAAACTAACGTTTCGCCAGGCGCTAGCTATCATCATTATAGAGCCTATTTAGAAAGTGTTTTAAACTGTACAAGATGCAAAAGATACACATTTAGCGCCAATTGGGCACGACCCAATTGGCGAACAGTGTAAAAAATAAATTTAAAAACTTAAAAAAAAAAAGATCTATGATTGTCACGGAAGTTACACTCTGATTGTTTACCACAAGAAAAACTACTTTTGAACGGTGTTGAAATGAGAATCAAAATTACTCGCACAGTCCCCGAGATATGCTTAAATGTGGGTGAGGGTAGCGAGCAATCTATTAAGCCTACTGTTATAAACATTTTAGACACGTATCTTAGAGTTCGACGCGTAAAGCTATCCACCACCAAACAGATGGAAATTGAGATACGTTTGTTGAAATATACAGTTAAATATCTAACGAGACGCGTGTATTTAAAAATGCATACAGTCACGGCCGATGTAACTAGCAAGCATATAGAAAATGTGACCTTGGGTATTCTTCCACAGCATCTGTTGACGGATCTTTGGAAATGAATTACTCTACAGGCACCGAGTTTTCTTTATGTTCCCGCACATACCATAATCTGGCCCGCGATATTAATGGCTGTGATGGATTTGGTGCGGGTCTGACTATAGACGAGTTTATAAATGGACATGCTTTGTACGCTTTTGATCTTTCGCCTGAGCAATGTGGTGGTAAGCACACATCTAAACCCACAGTTACAGGACAGCCTTGGGGTAAGATTTGGATTTGATGAAGCATTATCCACCCCAATAAGTGTGCTGCTTTACTTGGAAAGTAAGATCATCGTCGAGATTGACCGTTTCAGAAGTGTATCTGGTATCATTACCTGGCATCATTACCTGCAAGGTAATGATGCAGGATTATTTTACGCAATACATATTCGTTGGGACTTAGTAAAAATGAAAAATTGAAACACCCGATTACGAAAAAAAAATGCTGCATTTAAAGTAAACACCGATTCACTTGGTAGCCATGGTAGCCATGGTACCCACTGGTTCGTGATATTTGTTAAAAATAGAGAATGTGTCCATTTTTTTACTCTTTAGCACTACAATTATGGCTCTACCCCGTAATTATGAGCTTTATAGAACAGCTACGTATACCACGAATCGTGTGGAATCGACAACGTTATCGAAGTTTCTTCTCAAATATGTGTGGACATCAGTGCCTCTGCTTTATTTCATTTGTGGCTCGTGGGAACAGATATTCAGCTTTCTTATAAAAGCTGAATTTGTGCTATTATGAATCTAAGGATAACGTCATGTTAGCGAGGTAGTCAATAGATTCGTCCTTGTAAATGAGCAAACACGCGTATTGTATAAACTGAGAACAACTGTGTATATATATATATATATATATATATATATATATATATATATATATATATATCATATATATCGACGCAGTAAGCGAGAACTGTGTGTGTTAATAGTTAAAATTGTACTAGTTATTTATATGAGTGTAATAAAAAATCTTGTTGCTAATTTTATATCCGTTAAAACTATATACTGTATATAATGTATAATGTGTAATAATGAGTATTATTGCCACTCTATTTGTATACGTGCGATTAAACATTGAAGCCAATATTACATAAAAAATGTGATGTATTCAATAAACGAAATTATGTATTAATTTATAAATACACTTAAAATGTTGCCCATAGTTTTATTATTTAATAAAATATTGAAAATAGTTGGTTTTTTCTTACCTTGATCCCGCACACACGCACAAGGAAAAAGAAAAACTTGCATCATTTCTTCGATTAGACCGGTCTGCATGAAAATCGATTTCTTTATTTTGAATTGTGATTCTGAAGCAGTTCGCTGCGCTGAATTCAAAAATGCTACCAGTTTTTTTCTATCACCCACAGTTTTAAAGTTATTAGCAAAAGATTTTGGGGCGTTTTGTAATTTTTTACCTTTTTAATCTTTAATTAATTTCGTTTTTTCACATTTTTCAGATAGATAATTCTAACATTACGTCTTTAAAATTTTAATAATGGCTTCTAGAGGATGTACCCATAGTCCAGACATATTTTGTTATAATTGTGATCGGTATGTTGTAAAACAAAGGACAAATGTAACGACCTTCATTAAGAGAACTTATCATGCTTATTTTGGAATTAAATTAGGAGATCAAGAAAAAAGTTGGCTCTACACAAGGTTTGTTTTACGTGTGTTGCGGCACTAAGGAATTGGAGCAAAGGTAAAAAGAAAAGTTTGCCATTTGGGATCCCTATGGTATGGCGCCAGCCCAGAAACCATACCGACGACTGCTACTTCTGTTCTTGCAATGTTAAAGGTTATAATGCAAAGAATAAAGAGAGCCTTCAATACCCAAGTCTTCCATCTGCAATATGGCCGGTACCCCATGGTCCAGAAGTTCCTATTCCCCGCCCACCCGAGAGTCTGGATCAATACAATTCAGATTCTGATTCAGCTCCAAATCCAGACAATGATGATGTTTACGAACAGCCAACAGCTAACCGAGATCCTAAACCATTAACCCAAGCCGAACTAAATGACTTAGTCAGGGATTTGAATCTGCCTAAGGACTCTGCAGAACTTTTGGGGTCTAGATTGCAGGAGAACAATTTATTGGCACCCGACACATACTTCGCTTGGTACAGAAATCGTGAGAAAGACTTCGTGCCTTTTTTCGAAGATGGTCCCTTGGTATTTTGCAAGGACATCACAGGATTAGTGTGCAAGCTAGGCATCGAATACCAAACCAGTGACTGGAGGTTGTTTATAGATTCCTCTAAAACCAGTCTAAAAGGAGTGTTACTGCACAACGGTAACAAATATGCATCAATCCCAGTGGCCCATTCTACTCATTTAAAAGAGACCTATGATAACATGAAACTGCTTCTGGAAAAAATTCAGTATCAAATCACAGATGGATATTGTGTGGGGATCTCAAAGTCCTTTGCATGTTACTTGGGCAGCAATCAGGATACACTAAGATGCCATGTTTCATCTGCGAATGGGATAGTCGAGCACGTGACCAGCACTGGAAGAGGAAAACTTGGCCTCCTAGAGAGAATCTTACCCCAGGATCAAAGAACATTTTACATGAACATCTAGTTGAACCAAATAAAATCCTCCTACCACCCTTGCACATTAAGTTAGGCTTGATGAAGCAGTATGTCAAAGCATTGAATAGAGAAGGTGAGTGTTTCAAGTACATTTGTTCAAAATATCCAAAGATTAGCTACGAGAAAATAAAGGAAGGTGTTTTTATAGGTCCTCAGATTAGAAAGTTATTGACAGACGATCATTTCCTGAACACAATGACCAATAAAGAAAAGGAAGCATGGCTTGGTTTCAAAGATGTTGTTGAAAACTTCTTGGGAAACTACAAAAGCCAAAATTATGAAAGACTGGTGGAAAATATGCTTAAAAAGTTTGCGCCTTAGGCTGCAACATGAGCCTGAAAGTTCACTTCTTATTTTCGCATCTTGACCGTTTTCCCGAAAATCTCGGAGATGTCAGTGAGGAGCAAGGGGAACGATTTCACCAGGACATCAAAACCGTGGAGAGAAGATATCAAGGAAGATGGCATACAAATATGATGGCGGATTACTGTTGGTGTCTGCAACGAGATCAGCCTAACGCACAGCATAAGAAAACATCAAAGAAGCACCGGTTTAGTCGTCATTAGTCAGATCTACCTTCGTAGTCTTAAGTCTTTGGAATAAGTCCTGAAATGTTTGCAAGAAGGTAAATATATTTTGTTTCTTTCAGTTATTTTTTATTCTTTCATAAACAAGCAATATGCTTG
>JAJOZX010001748.1:12500-310000 GCA_023014485.1 Bathynomus jamesi | reverse complement strand
CGTCAGAGTGTATCTGGTTATAGGCTTGTATGCAACAAATGAAATGCTTCTCCAACACAAAATGATTCACATATGTCACTGCTATTTTTTTATAGGGCAGAGATAAGACCCCCTCTGAATGGGGTATGCTGAAGAAAACACTTCCCTTCCCCAGCACTTTCAGAAAACAAAACATTCATTGGCTAAACGAATATTTGTGGGCGGTCCTTAAGTTTTTACCAAGCCGTGAGTGAGAGAGACCCAGGATAAATAACTTAGTTTATGTCAATGATATGGCGTTAATAAGTCACTCTGTTAAAGGTCTGGATCGGCTACTAAAAGTCTGCAAAATTTTTAATAATTTTAAGAGAGAGAAAGAGTTACAAGGAGTTATAAGGAAAAGTATTACCTCAAAAGGCACTGCGGCCCATACCGAGGAGCTACCAATGGCAAAGGGTGACAGAGAAAAATTCATACACCCTCAAATAGTGTGCAAGATTCGGTCTAACCTTTTCTTGAACAGATCCACGGAAGAACTGTTCACAACTTCTGAAGGTAGCCTGTTCGACATGTCACCGTTTCAAATCCAACTTCCAACCATTGTTGCGAGTTGAGTTACCATTTAAACTAAACATGCTTCTAAAATCGACATTGTTGAACCCACGTAAGAACTTGAAAACCTCGATGAGTTGACCGCGCAGCCTCCGGGTTTCCAGCGAAAACAAATTCAGGGCGCGCAAGCGTCAATTGTAGCCCATATGCCAAACGGAAGGGTTTAACTTTGTGGCCCTCGCCTGCACTCGCTCCAGCCTCTCAATATCTTTCCTGAGGGAGGAGCGAACCAGAACTGCACAGCATACTCCAGGTGCGAACAAACCACAGAATTGTACAGAGAGAGCACAATCTCCTTGTTCCGAAATCGAAATTGCCTCCTGATACAACCCAACAACTTCTGGGCTTTCTTTTCCACCTCTACGCACTGTTTGGTAAACTTAAGGTCGCTGCTAATTAGCACACCCAAATCCTTTTCCAAATCAGTGGCCTCGATATTACTCCCCAACATGAAGTAGTCCGACTTGGGATTGGCGTAGCCAATGTGCATGACCTTGCATTTACCCAAGTTAAACGGCATTTGCCATTTTTAAGACCACTCTCCTATCCTACCTAGGTCCGCACGCAGTTGCTCGATCGCCTCGGGCGTCCCATCATTGGCCCCAAGCTTGGTGTCATCAGCGATTTTGGCGATCCTACTGACGATGCCACCGTCGATATCATTTATATAAATGATAAACAACAAGTGGCCCCAAAACGGAATCGTGAGGAACCCCGCCAGTGACCGAGGCCCAACCCGAACTAGCCCCTTTAATTACAACCCTCTGCTGCCTATTCTTCAGACAGTTTTCAATCCCCTACCTACTTCCCCACCAATACCCAGCGCGCGGACTTTCGTCATGAACCAGCGGTGAGGTACCTTATGAAAGGCTTTCTCAAAATCAAAATCGCCCTACTCTTATCATACTCACTCAACATGACGTGGAAAAAGTGGAGCAAGTTCGTGAGACACGACCTATGCCGTCTAAACCCATGTTAGGAGTCCCCAAGCAGCTTGGAGGAATCCAAATGGTCAACGATCCTATCCGCTATTATCCCCTCTAATAATTTACCTACAACCGAAGTAAGACTTATGGGACGATAGTTCCCTGAACTTTCGTGATCCCTTTCTTAAAGATAGGGGTCACGTTGGCTTTCCTCTAGTCACCAGGCACCTGGCCTGTCTCCAACGATTTGTTGAAGAATGTAGCCAGGTGGGGAGCCACCTGGTCGCGCACTTCCCGCAACACTCCGTGGAGGAACTGGTCTGGCTAAGGAGCCTTAAACGCGCTCAGTTTGTCTATTCTATCGGCAACGACTGTCGCGGTACACCGAACACTATCCAGGCCAGCACCTTCGTGCCTGACGCCTGGCTCTAATGGGCTTCCTACTATTAACATAACTGAAGAACTCCTTAGGGTTCCCGTTGCAGAGGCTTGCCACCCGGAGTTCTTCGTTACGTTTCGCTAGCCTAACCTTCGCCTTCACTTCTCTGCACAGGCGGACATACGACTCAGTGTTCTCTTGGGAATGATTGGCCTTCGCCCTCCTATACGCAGCTTTCCTATTTCGGATAGCCGAAGCGATGTCACGACTGAACCACTTAGGCTGCGTTGAAGCAGAGGTGACCGATTTTGAGGGTATGGCAGCAGACTGCAGCACCATAAACTGGTCCGGAATGCACTCCATACTTCCTCAACTTCGCCACCGACCTCTAACCCCATCTCACCTACGCTATCCCGGAGGCCAACAAAGTCCGGCTGCCGTAGATCGAGCTTACTCCCTCTAGAATCACTATGCTTCACCCGAGGGACGCTCACACAGTACCTAATCAGACTGTGATCACTCCCGCCCAACGATTCGTCAACGGTGAGGCCAGTGACGAAGTTGTCTTCGGTCGTGAATACTAAGTCTAGAACGCTTTCGCCTCGTGTAGGCCCATTGACCCACTGAGTGAGGAAGTTCTCATCAGCAAAGTCAACTAGCCTCCTCCCTTCAGCATCAGCAGTCCTGTCTTCCCAGTTTATGCCGCAACAGTTGAAGTCTCTTAAAACTACACACACCCTGTCCCCTAGCAGGCTACTGAGTTCGGTGTACAGGGCTGTTCTCTCCTCGAGGAGGAGATGCGGAGGTCTGTACACCAAGATTAACCTATAGTTCGTCCCTCCCACGTTCAGATCGACGCCAAGCCTTCCCTATTCAGACCGCCCCCTAGCTCGACCCGTTTCTCGAACAGAGAGAGAGAGAGAGAGAGAGAGAGAGAGAGAGAGAGAGAGAGAGAGAGAGAGAGAGAGAGAGATTTTGGCATTTTAATTATTTTTGTGTAGAAAGTAGAATTCTTTTGATTTGGTGAATTTTCATTTTAAATGGTTAAATAATTTGGCTGCAGAGAGAATATATTTTAGGCATGAAGAATGGATAGAACCATAGTACGGTTTAAAATGGTAGAAAGATGAAAATTTGGTATTAAATTAGCATGCAGTTGTACTTCCATAATATAAGTTGAGGGAGAGTTATCAGATGTAACGGCAGAAGTTTTAGGAAATTCTTTTTTATTTTTTAAAATGGTGGAGTGAACAAAACTATTAATATTTGAACAGCTGTACATTTTAACTGAATTGAAAAAAATTGGGAAACACCAAGATTCTAAAAGATTTGCCGTGACTAAGAGTTTATAAACAGTGCCAAGTTATGTAGGTTACTTCGATAACATAGATTATGTGTGTTTTGTATGTGATCATAGTCTGCACAGAGAAAACTCTAGGAGTTACATGATGGTGTTACGGCGAGATTTACTCGTGAGTTGTCAGAAACTGCATTTGTTTGTAATGTGTAGGGGTAAAAATATGGTATATTTATTTAATATATATTTTCCGTTTGCACTTTTGAAGGTATATATATATATATATATATATATATATATATATATATATATATATATACATACAGGGTGGGCGGAAAGTAGCTCCCTATTTTGGATTGGTAAAAAAATACGTATATTAATTATCCATTTATTTCAGAAGAAATAATATGAAAAGGTAGGCATACATGGTAGGTTTTCTCTAAAATTCAATGTGGGCTCCAACTCTTTCCACCAGCTTCTGGAGCCGCCCAGGAATGGCGTCCACTGACTTTAGCAGGAACTCCGGCGGGATGGAGGACATGGACTTCCCGAATTCGGTCCTCCAGTTCTTCCAATGTCCTCGGTTTGGTGCGGTAGACCAAAGCTGGGCACTTGCGGTATTTTTTGCGGTACTGCGGTACTACCGCACTACCAAACGGTACCGCATAACGCAGTACCGCAAAGGATCGCTGAAAGTACAGCAGTACCGCTACCGCATTCAAATTTCCCGCGGTACTTCCGCGGTACCGACAAAACACGACTTTTCAACAAATTAACACTTTTTTTTGAAGTAAACCTTATTACAGGAGTACAGTAAGACGAATGCTGCGTGTGTTGCATCAGCCTAACTCTAGACACGTTAAGTTTTCGTTCAGAACATGTTACGTTGCCATCCTATCACAAGCCTCAGTGCAGTGCTTGCTTTTGAGCCGGTTGCACGTGTGTTACATTTCTGTGACAAAGATCGATTTTTAGCCATTATGCAGAAAGTTCAGGTGCGAAATCGCCGATATGCAATTACTGAAAAATATGTGCTATTACTTGTGTTGTTCTTGTGTGCAGTACCGCAGTACCGCAGTCCGCGGAACGCACCAGGGGGACCTGAAAAAGTACCGCAGTACGCGTAACGCACTGGCATGCTGAGGTACCGCAGTACCGCGTAACGCACCCCCAAATTTTGGTACCGCGCCCACCACTGCGGTAGACATCTTCCTTTACCCACCCCTAAAGAAAGAAGTCGCACGGTTACCGCTGAAAAACGGCAGAATCGGTTCAGTGTAACGGTGTGGTGTGGTATGACCTCAGATCAGGTTGTGGGCCCGTTCCTTCTGCGCAACACCATGAATGCTGAGCGGTACCTTTGCTATGTTGCGAAACGAGGTCTGGCCGGTTGTCAGCACATGGAGAACATCGACGATCTGATATTTATGCAAGATGGCGCCCCTCCGCACTTCGCTCTTGTTGTCCGTGAGTGGCTGGATGCCCACTTCCCTGGGCGTTGGATGGGTCGTCGTGGTCCACATCAATGGCCAGCCAGGAGCCCCGACTTGACACCGTGCGACTTCTTTCTTTGGGGGTGGGTAAAGGAAGAAGTCTACCGCACCAAACCGAGGACATTGGAAGAACTGGAGGACCGAATTCGGGAAGTCATGTCCTCCATCCCGCCGGAGTTCCTGCTAAAGTCAGTGGGACGCCATTCCTGGGCGGCTCCAGAGCTGGTGGAAAGGTTGGAGCCCACATTGAATTTTATAGAAAACCTACCATGTATGCCTACCTTTTCATATTATTCTTCTGAAATAAATGGATAATATACGTATTTTTTTACCAATCCAAAATAGGGAGCTACATTCCGCCCACCCTGTATATAATTATATATATATATATATGTATATAAAATAAGTATGTATTTAAAAATAAATAAAGCTGTTATAATGATTAAACTCTTAGTCAGGTCTATTGAGGGGGATTGATATCGCTCTGAAAATAAAAAAGTACATGGAAATATCCCAATATATGCATATATAATATATATATATATATATATATATATATATATATATATATATATATACTGTACTATGTGTACAGCGCTCTAAATTAGCACGGATTCTACACGGCAGCCTGAAAAATAAAAAAGTACTTTATATGCAGTGTCTCTCTGTCAGTGTACACAGAGAAAAGACCGCCTGAAGGATGGGGGATCAGTATTTCAGTTTAAAAAGTTGTCTGAAAAAAATGTTGTTTTATCTCAGTATAATATATATATATATATTAATATATATATATATATATATATATATGGGATGAATTTTACAATTAAACACGTGAAATGAATAAATGAATGATGCAAACCCACAAGAAAAAAGAAAAATTATTCGAAGGTCTTTCGTGTATTCAGAAGTACACCTCGTCAGGGAATGAAGGGAGAAGGCGAGATGACAAAAATATATACATTTGCACAATGGACAGAAAAACAAAATGATTAGCACATGATTAACAAGAGTTAATTCGAGGCAAAAGGTATTTTAACAGGATATTGTCAATTGTATACATTCTCGCACTGTTATTGACATTATTTTTAAAATATGATAGATAAATGCACATTCTAGAATATTTCTTTCAATTATATCTGTTTTTAACGAGCGCTTTAGAACTGTCCCACTTGATACTACGATTACATCTATACATATGGTTAAACAATGCATTAGAATCATTTGCTGTTCTACACGCATATTTATGCTGTTTTAACCTAATATCTAACGTTCTACCGTTTGGCCTATATATACTGAATTACATTGTGTACATCCGATCGAATACACACAACCAACCACATTATCCGGGCTATTCTTTATTAGGTGTGATTTAACAGTATTATCATACTTAAAGACCACATTGATACCAATAGAGCAAGTGTAGTTTACGTCCCTCTGTAGTGTCTAGTGTAGTTTACGTTCCCCTACATTATCCTAGTGTAGTTTGCATTCCCCAACTTTGTCCGTCCGCGTATACCTAACCAAATAAAACGTTAAAACTAACGAAAATATTACAAATTAACGTAACCAATCGTCAATTTATATTATATATATATAAATTGACGATTGGTTAGGTTAAGTCGTCATATTTTCGTTAGTTTTAACGTTTTATTTGATAAATTAATTTAAAAATGTCTCCTAAAGATCCTAGTGTAGTTTATGTTCCCCAACTTTGATCTAATGTAGTTTGTCCCCCTTTTTGCGTCAGGGGGAAGCAAACTGCGCTTGCTCCATACAAATTGTTTTGAATAAAGTCGGAAGATATTGTAAATTAACATGGTAAGGTAGGTTAAGGATACTTTTACGCTCAAATTTCCTTACAGTTACAGTATTATAATATCTTGGCTTTCCTAAGGCAGTTATCTAAAAATGAAATAGGATAACATAATTTCGTACCAATATTCATGATATTGCATAACTCGGAATCTAAAAATTCATGACTGACAACTCTCAATGCTCTAAGAAACATAGAGAAAATAAGATTTAATCGAGGGATGATGGTCAGAATAAAAATGCACATAGGACTTATTATTAGTAGGCTTACGATAAACTTCAAATTTGAACTGATTAAAGTATTGGGTCTTTTCGGTTTTAGGTCCGGCATTGGATTTTTTCCATGTTTTTGGTATAGACGTAGATTTTTACGATGATTCCATTCTGAAATCCGTTTCTTGGAAAAATAAACACGAAAAAAGTTATGGCCCAACACTTGTATTCAAATATCTACCTATACTTAACCTACCCTACCCTACCCAAACCTAACCTAACCTAACCTATGTTCGCTAGGGTGTGACCGTTGCCCTCCAAAAATCAAAAAATGGTCCTACAATGCTGTTCAAAGTTTTAGTGTTGTGTATTTATCTAGGAAACACCCCTGTAAATTTTCTTGGAGATCGGCGCATGTTCGAGCTAGCACCGTCGTACCAGCAAGTATTGCTATTTCAGCTTATGAACTTCATAAATAAGTGTGAAAATAGCACATTTTATCAGATTTTCATTTCCGGGTCTGGAACGCTGACCCACAAATTTTCCACGTATTATTTTATTGCATTTAATTTTAATGATGCTCTTTTCTTTTCCCTTGACAGTGATTTGATGTTGTGAATAGAGAATTTAATCATGGATACACGGCAAGATGATGAGTATGTCAGAATGTTATTGGGCACCGTACCCCGAGAAGAAGAAAAGGAAATAAAGGGCTGCAAACTGCCAACTAATAGGCAGGTCTTACTGTGTCTGTTAGCAAACCTTCGGGATATGCATTGGGACCAGGCTTTATCTGCCACCATTGACAATGTGCTTTTGCATTACCAGAAGGCGAATGTCCCGACCATTACAGGCAGGAACAATATTGGCCGAGTGATTAAAACTTACGATGACAAAGACTACAGGATGCTGTGTTCACAGTCGCTGTTTATGTCCCATGGTGGATTGTTTGCCCCGTTCCAGCAAGTGCGCCACTGAATGACTTGAATTTGGTCGAAACCTTGGCTGAATTTGCCCCATATGACGCCACAATAGTTGACAAAGCACGTGTGGCACTCGGTAGACACACTTGGTACCTAACTGAGGAATTGGCCCCACTGGCTTTGTTCTCGTCCCAAGTACAAGAAAGGACAAAAGAGGATATGAGGAAGGCCCTTCTTTGCCATGAAGGCACTGAAGTTACTAAGAGAGTGGGGCTCAATCATGGGGGCTATGGAAAGCCATATCTTCCCCCTGTCCCAGAAAGTGGCACTGCCCTGGTGGACCTAATTGGGCCTGACTCAAGCCGGTTCTTCACCATTTTAGGCATGCCCTATCAGTTTCTCCACAGTCCAGCCAGTGAATGGGCGGATCATGACGACTACCTGAACATGAAACGGGTTGTGGACAAGCTTCAGGTCGTCAATGAGGCTGCAGAGCGTGGTGTAAACTTTGCCATGACTTTCTTAATGTTGCCAGGGATGAGGAGCGCTTTCAAGAAGTCCTTCAAGTAGTTGAAAATGACAGACTCCGCGTTCCTAATCAGCGCAAACGATCATCTGTTTCCGAACAAAAATCATGGCTTCTTGCTCTAGAGAAATAATACCTTGTGAATATATGATAAAACCCCTTAATGTACCATGAGAGAATAAGAATGATTAACTTTTTTGTATAGTGATAACAGCTTTTAATTAAGACAGGCAAATGATTTGTGTTAATATCCCTTATGATGGTTGTGTAATCTCATATTAGGCGCGTATGCCGTATAAGCAAAATCGCTATTTTTCAAATTGCTGGTGCTCACTCGAATATGCATGAATCTTCAAACAATTGCATGTGGGTATTTTTTATGTCAATATGCAACACCAAAATTTTGAACAGCATTGTAGAACAAAGATGGGGCAACTGTCACACCCTAAATTGTTCGCGCGGCGAAAAAAACCACGTTGGAAGGCAGTTTCCTGAACAATGGGTGTTCGGCAGAGTATGACGCGAAACCAATGAACTATTTTTGTATGCTGTTCCGAATTGTTCGCATCAAATGCTGGAGGCATGCATCAAAGCATGCATTCGACCGGGAACGACGATAATGAACGACAAATGAAAAGCGTATGAACGCATCGAACAGCTCGAAGGGTACAGCTTCAGTCACGAAACAGTGAACCACAGCGAAAACTTCGTGGATCCTTCAACTGGAGCACACACGCAACGGATAGAGTCGACGTGGAACCAACTCAAACGCGGTAACAAGCACCGGTGTGGTACACACCGTTCCATGATCGACTTGTATCTCTGCGAGTTTCTCTGGCGTCGCCGACACGCAGGCAAAGATCTAGTGCGAAAAATGCTGAACGATATTGCTCAGTTTGGCAAGTAGAAAACTTTGGCTTGTGTTCCGTTCTGTGTTCTGGAAACCTGTAAACGTAATAAACTTGCACATAACTTTTTTCGCGTTTATTTCTCCAAGAAACGGATTGCGGAAGTGAAATAAGCGTAGAAATCTACGTCTATACCAAAAATATGAAAAAAATCCAATGCCGGACCTAAAACCGAAAAGATCCAAAGCATCTCCGAATTTTTAGATCCAGAAAAGATAAGCTTCCATCATTTTCTCTTCCAACCGTGAACTTGGAGTTTGGAGTCTTTCACCTAACCCCGGGGAGCAGCCAGGAAGGCTATGTCTTCCGGGGGAGCTTCCGACCGAAACTCCACCGTGAACTTAATCTATATAAATCAAAAGCTCGTGGGATATCAGAGTCAGTTATAAATTGGATAGAAAAATGGCTAGGAGAGAGAGAATGGAAAGTAATTCTAAATGGTCATGAATCTGGGTGGCAGAAAGGGAAAAGTGGGGTACCACAGGGATGAAACCAACTCACAGATTTTTGGACAAATGTCATGCAGTGAGAGTTGAGGTTGCATGCGTGTAACGACCATTACGCTGTGTTTATTTCACTTTAAAAAAAATACATATTAAAATTTCAAAACAAATATACCCCTGTATAGCCCTAGGTCTACTGCAACTATATGTGAAGCATCAGTATATTCAGATCAATACAATATGATCTACTGGTAAAAGTTTAACCATAACTTGCTTCCGAATGTAACGACCGTTACGATGGAATGGCCCTACATTTTAAGAAAAATTTGGACACTTTCATGAATGAAAGAGATAGTTTGCAGATTTTTTTTCACAGCTCGACTTGGATAACCTTGAGAGGCCCTGGTGGCTTCATTTTTTCCAAAGAAAATGAAATGTAAAGACAGAAAACAACGAAAGGCTCCAGGGCTTACCTTTTAGCCCGAGGTAGGCCTACAACAACTAAAGGCTCCAAGGCTTACCTTTTAGCTCTAGGTCTACAACAACCAAATTCTAAGTCCTATTTCATATAGGTATAAGAAATTCTTAACACAACATTTCAGAACAACAAAAAACTAACTCCCCCAAAACACGCAAATTTCATTCCAGTAATGAACACGGGAGTATGTATTGTGCCAAATACACAAACTTTACGGAAGGTCAAAAGCTGAGAACAGCCAAACTTATGCCCCAGAAAATTAAAAAAAAATGATGTAGCTACAGGTTTTGGACACAAGAAGACTGACAGACAACAAACACTGCACCTAACAATCATACAAAACTCCTGCAATGCTTTGTTGAAAACAAAAAAAAAACTTCTAAAAAAGACTTCTAAACACAATAACGCTCTTTGTACACTCAAGACTACAATTTAAATCCTGGTACATTAAAAAATAATTTTGTAGGCTTCTTGACAAGGTTCGGTATAAAAGTCCAAAATGGAATATTTGAGGAGTTTTGGCCAGCCAAACCAGTTAACCTAACACAAAACTCACCAAAAACTACAAAATAATGACTTAAACACACACAAACTTCAAAATTTCACACTGAGCTGTAGTGTCTTCACTCCAGTAAAACAACAAACACCATAATTCCTTCGCTTATTATGGATTTGAATCTGTACCCTGATGCAGAAGGTCTAATAAGGTGTAAAGGAAGATTCGACGAAACACTAGTCATTTCACACATACAACTCCAAGCACCCAATTTCTCTTTCGAGGAAGAATTTAATAAATCTCCACACACACACACACACACACACACAGGAAAATAAAGAAACTCTTAAGACATATATTCCTGTAGGTACTTGACCATTTACTCTACCAAAACTACGGGTATTGACTGCACTGGAGTGGTGAATCCAAGTTTTGAAGACAAACTGGACTGAAAGGATTGCAAAGTATACACATGTGCCACAAACACATACAATAGGGTGTATCATGCTCAGGTCGAATATTGAAAAACTTGGAATTTCAAAACTGACAGTATGTATTCCTATGTAAAATTGAATTGTAAGAGGGGTTCGTCCTCTGCAACGTTTGCGAAAAACCGCATTTAAGTGTTCAAAATCGCAAATTTTTGTCGAAAAATGGGATTTTTGGCCAATTTCAAAGACTTGGTAGCCTCAAATGACCTCCATATGTTCCATATTGTTCAACATACACGCTTAAGCATTTCTAGGGGCAGGCCTGGACCCATTTAAGATCAGTCAAAGTGGTTCATAACCCCTAAAATAACCAAAATCACCCAAAATGGCCCAAAACTAAGGAATTGTATGATTTTTAGTCTCCTATACACCACATTTCGAGGCTGTTCTCTTCATCAGGCAGAATCTTTTTATCCTTCTTTCTTGGTCTTGCATTTTCTTTTTTTTAGAAACGCCTCCACCAATTTTTATTTATTTTCTTTTCGGCATCACTGAGTGTGATGGCAGCTGCCCCCACC
The DNA here is from genome assembly GCA_023014485.1 of Bathynomus jamesi. Classification (NCBI taxonomy): domain Eukaryota; kingdom Metazoa; phylum Arthropoda; class Malacostraca; order Isopoda; family Cirolanidae; genus Bathynomus; species Bathynomus jamesi. The sequence goes on along the minus strand of JAJOZX010001748.1, from coordinate 298,506 downwards.
TTTCCGCAAGCTGCTGTGACGTTCAACCTTTTTCTTGCAATTGCAATTCTTCCTTAATATTTGTAATAAGTCCCTCCTCCACCTCCAGCTTGTAATAATATGCTGGTCAACTGAATGTTTTGAGATTTTTTCTTCTGAAAGCATCTTGATTTGTCTAGCAGGTCTTGTAGAGATCTAAAACATGTTCATAATGGCTTGCTTTGACTTGAAAACTGGCAACAATTCTCTGTGATCGATCCTAGCATGAACAAAACCATCTCTTCTCTCTTGCCCATACACTGCATGAGCTGCAGCTGAAACTTCCTGGATTGCTCTTTCACAGCTTTGAGTGTGAACTGAGAAGTTCTCAGCTTCAATTGGAGATCTGAGAAACTCCTCAACTTCTCCTCTTGACATCTTACAAGTGAAGAGTGGCGCATACAGTTTCTCCTTATCCCAATTAATCAGAGTAATTGGAGAAGTGGCATCAAAATTCAGTTTACGGTTTCTATGAATTCTCAGACTCATGTCTCCATACTCAGACTTACCTCTGATCTTCTTGATCATCTCAACCCCCCATGCCCTCTCCTCCTCATCCTCACTGCAGAGGAGACAGGCAATGAGGTTCTCACTGTGAGCATGATATGTTCCACGAACTATCACATGAGTGATTATGTTCCTGACTTCAGAGGTCTGGCTTCTCAGCAGTCCCAAAGCGGTCACAATATGGTGAGGTCCATACCTCAAGTGGTGCTTCACCTTGATCTCAGAATACATCTTGAAGTAGAAGCCCAGGCAGAACTTCAGCAGCACCTCCAGCTTCTTCAACACCTCCCCCTTCAGACCATGCTGCCTCATCCACAGCATCAACGGAGCCTCACCTGTAGTCAGCCAGCGTGACTGATTCAGTGGGCCACACTTCAGACCAGCAACTTCCTTGCTCAAATCTCCTGTCTTGAGAGCTTTGATCAGTAGGTAGCAGTTCTTCTGGTCAGTGCTAAGGTTCTGTACAATATCTTCTGGCAGTTCAATTATATCTTCTTCTCCTGGCACAGCCTTGAAGCTAAAGTTGACAGGTATGTCATTGATCTTCTCCAAAAGTTTTCCTATTGGCCACTGAACCCAGACTTGTGCGTGTAGGGACCATCAAGCTTGATGATCATGTGCCTGAGGCTGAGTTCATTAATATGCAACTGGCATATCAGCTAGTGACACTTGTGACCTAGCAGTCTCTCCAAGTGAGTGATGGCTCCTCCATCAGGTCCTGTGTTTGTGGAGTCACCACCAAGGACCACAATAGTATATTTAGCACCATGAGCACTAATCCACTCAAACAGAGCCTGAGCTATCTTCAGTGCAGGTTTCTCATTTCCTTCAGGTTCTTCTGGTGTACAATGGAAGAGAGACTTCCCCTCAGGTTCCCAGGTGACACTATAGTGCTATTCAGTTATAATATCAGGATGGAAGCGGCCAGTTTCTTCATTGTACCTCATGATCTTTGTCTCCTTATCTTGTTTTCCATCAAAGAAAATTCCCTTGATCTCCTCTCCCTTTGTCCTTTTCTCCAGGGCCTCCACCGAGGCACCTATTACAGACTCCTTGCCCCTCCACATCTTCATCCTGTCAACAGCTAGATATGCCTTATCAGCAGATAGATAGCCAGCTTTGATGAGATCTTGCAAGAAACCAGTTGCAATGGCTGCTGCAGGAGTGTTTGCCACCTTGAACCTGAATGCAGCCGCAGCAGTGCTTGAAATATCCATGTAGTTCCTCATGGCAGAGGTGGAGACTTTGCCATTGTTGACACTGGAGCTTGTGCCTGGTGCAGTACTGGAAAAATCTGTGTCAGCAGTAGGAGCTGCTCTTCCTGGAGACTCTTGCAAGGAAGTCACCTCATCTTCATCATCACCACCATCATCAGCTCTAAGCAGTAGCTCCTTTTCTTCTTCGTCTTTTCTGTTTTTCTTCTCAGCTGCCTTCTGTTCTTCCTCCTTCCTCTTAGCAGCCTTCACCTGCTTCACTGTTTCCTTCACATCAACAGATGCCATCCGGAAGCCAGAAACTTCTGAGGTTTTGTTCCTCTGGTAACGGAGCCACTCTAGCTCTAGCTTTGGAATCTTCTGAGGCAGAGGAGAGTCACAGTTGACATGAATTCTAGCAGCACAGCCAGAGCAGCCAGATGCTTCAGTTCCACAGAGAGTGATATCATGTCTGCAGGTTATGGCAAACAATGTATCAAGTTCAGATATTCTCTTCTCTCTCTTTGCAGCCTTCACTCTACCATTAACTAGGTCAATCATTTCATTCCATCTGACAAGAATCTTCCTGGCAATGGATCTCTCTTGAATGATCACAGGAAGAGTGAAGTTGGCATTGCTTTTGCGCAACTGTGCCAGTACCAGTGATGCCAAGTCCTTAGCCAAATCTTGCAGAGGGTACTGAGCTCTCTTCATATCATCCAGAAGCAGCTTCTCTTCCTGGAGGAGGATTCCTCTCTGAAACACAGCTCTCCAGGTTGCAACTTCTGTGGGAAATAACTGCTTGCCTAGATCCACCAGATCACTCAGCTTTGAACCAGAACTTTTTCCGGTCTTTCGTCCTTGCTTAGCCATGGTGGCTCACAATCTTCACCAAGCTTTGTATCTGAAACATAGAAAATTATCACAGTGAAACTCTCGTAGCCTATAACAGCTGTTACAATGGTTGAACACTTAAACGTGATTTTCAGCAAAAGTTAAAGAAAACAAACCCCTCCTAAAATTTAATTTTACACAGGAATACATACTGCCAATCTTGAAATTCGCGCTTCAATGAGCATGATACACCCTAACATACAACCTGACTGGGCATAATGGAGGATCGGCGAATAAAGGCTTTTACTGCTGTTTTCTAGATCTGTGCACATAATTTTGGGCCAAAAATATACTGTATCGTCAGACACTGCCACATATTTCAAATCTGAGGAGACACTATTCATCATATGTCTTTCAGTCTATGTCTTTCAGTGAGATGCGTTAATCTTGTTATATTCATTTGAATAGACTAAACGCAAAGTAACACATAGCCAGTCAATTTCATTGCTTTGTTTGGAGCAAATGTAGTTTACGTCCCCCTGACGCAAAAGGGGAAACAAACTACACGAGGTCAAAGTTGGGAAACGTATACTACACTAGGATCTTTAGGAGACATTTTTTAAATGAATCCATCAAATAAAACGTTAAAACTAACGAAAATATTACGACTGAACAGTGTACATTATATATATATATATATATATATATATAATATATAATATATATATATATATATATACTGTATAAATTGACGATTGGTTAGATTAAGTCGTAATATTTTCGTTAGTTTTAACGTTTCATTTGATGGATTCATTTAAAAAATGTCTGGTGAAGTAGTGAGTTGGTTTCTTGTGCACTCCATCTCACATAGACAGGTATGCCCGGCTCATCGGTGATTGTTCTGAGCCAGGCGTCTAATCTTCTTTTGAAGATGTCCACTGCAACTCCCTTCGTGTTTCTTAGGTCTTTGGGCAGCTGATTAAACAGTTTTGGTCCTCTCACAACAAAACTATTTTCTTTCAGGGTTAAGGATGTTCCCTGTCTAGCCTTTAATTTGGGAACACGACACAGTCTTCCTTTTCTACTTTCCACCGTTGTTTTGGGAGTTACAGGGTTCCGAGTAAGATTAGGGACTAGTTTCTCCATTTTTTCCAAGTGTGTGTGAATAATGGTGTATCTCTCTCTCTCTCCTCCTTTTCAGTGAATATAGGTCTAGTTCGCGTAACCTTTCCCAGTAATTTAGTTCTTTGCACCCCTTGATTACATCATAGTTTTCATTACTTTCCCGTGCATCAATAATGTTGTTGTATTGTTCCATTAGTTGTGATAGGCATAATCTGCCTGACCGAAACTCATCTTGGTTATCATTTAATTTTTTCTGAGTTTCCAAAAAGCCATAAATTTTCTAAGTATTCTTTCAAATATTTTAGTGAAATGAGATGAGTAGTATAGTATGGGCGCAAAATGCTAGAGTGCAATGCAATTGTAAGTGTTGTATGATGTTGCAAGAGTACCCACCCCAGCCCCTTATTGCAAGGTACCCATAGTGCCAACCCCACCCCCTTTGTTGCAAGGCACTCCATAGTGAAAACCCCAACCCCCTTTGTTGCAAGGCACCCCCAAATGAGGGAGGGGGAATGTTGCAACTTGGAGGCAGAGTTATCCCCCAAGCTGCAATGAACCCCGCTGGGGGAGACCTAACCTAAGAGAGAGAGAAAGGAAGAGGAGAGGTGTTCGCTTGACAGCAGCCAAGCGCATATTAAGACTTCAGCCAAGCGGCCGTTGTCTTATAGGGCCCCTAATCAGCCAGTTGGCTTAATCAGCCAGTGCCTTCAGGCATCATCAGCCAGTTGGCACTGTGTACACGGCACGTACACACCCATCTATACACCCATTATGTTTATGTGCGACGCGCGACCGCGTTAAACTGTAAGTTAAAGCTGGAGTGGAGGCGGGCTCGAGACCCGGTGCGTCCTTCCGCGGTTGCTAGCCAGGGGGCCCTAATGATCCCCGTTTAAAAGTAGGTCTAAGGTGGAATGTAAAGATTCACCAGAATGAACAATTCGGGCCGAAACCAAAGGCGAGCCTGTATATGTAAATTTCCGGAAAAAAGTTCATATAAAAATTCGTATGAATATCCTTCCACGGCTCGTACGGGGAGGATCCCGTTATTGTAGCACTCGATCATGTTGTTTATCTGTTTATTTCTCCCTCTCATATATATATACACTTCCCCGTTTAAAAGTAGGTCTAAGGTGGAGTAAAGATTCACCAGAATGAAAAAAGAAAAAATTTTCCCGCGAAAATGCTCGCTATGAGAAGAAATTTGATGGGCGCCATCTTGAAAAACAGTTGCAATGATTTGATAAGGAATGAGAACCGAATTTGCATGCAAATGCAACCAAAATGTAGTAATTAAGACCTTTTAACCTTTCTCATATTGCTTTTTTATAATATTTTCTCTATCTTTATTCCATTTCTCTAGTATAATTAAATAATAATAATAATAGCATAAGAACTACGAACGAGGAGAATATATATATATATATATATAATAAAAAATAATAATATACAGTACCGGACCTATCCAAATTGTTCATCCCGGCGAAGGCTAATTAAAAGCTGGACAATAGAAGGACAAATATTTATGGAAAATAATATAATATATAAATAATTATATTAAACATCGTTCTGGAAATTTCGGAGCTTGTCGGAAGTGATAGATCATTTCGAATTAAAAATCAAATAAATAATCTTCTTTTCGCAGGAGTTTATCTCGAGACCATAAAGATTAAAACTTCATCAGCAAATGACTCGTTGTTTCGTGTTTATCGCTGTTAATCGTCGGTTTTCTACAAAAAAAATTTAATAGCAGGGTTATAAACGGATTTCCATTCTGAACTTTTCTCATATATATACACAGTTATATTTATCTTCGTTTACGTTTAAAAATAAAATCTGAAACATCTGTTGTTTTGTTTCTTTATTTACTGTTCTCCGATTTCCAGGACTCGAGATAGGTAAGCATTTTAAATTATACTATACGGATGCGGCATCACATGCCTACATCAACTCGCTCTCTTTCTCTTTCTCAACGTGCTGGCCTGGATAGTGTTAGATGTACCGCGACAGTCGTGACCGATAGAATAGACAAACTCAGCGCGTTTAAGGCTCCTGGGCCAGACCAGTTTCTCCCCAGAATGTTGCGAGAAGTGCGCGACCAGGTGGCTCCCCACCTGGCTACAGTCTTCAACAAATCGTTGGAGATGGGCCAGGTGCCTGGTGACTGGAGGGAAGCCAACGTGACCCCCATCTTTAAGAAAGGGGATCACGAAAGTCCAGGGAACTATCGTCCCATTAGTCTCACTTCAGTTGTAGGTAAATTATTAGAAGGGATAATAGCTGATAGGATCGTTGACCATTTGGATTCCTACAAGCTGCTTGGGGACTCCCAACATGGGTTTAGACGGCATAGGTCGTGTCTCACCAACTTGCTCGAGTTTTTCCACGTCATGTTGAGTGAGTACGATAAGAGTAGGGCGATTGATATACTTTATCTCGACTTTCAGAAAGCCTTTGATAAGGTACCTCACCGCCGGCTAATGGCGAAAGTGCGCGCGCTGGGTATCGGTGGGGAAATAGGTAGGTGGATTGAAAACTGGCTGAGGAATAGGCGGTAGAGGGTGGTAATTAAAGGTGCTAGTTCGGGTTGGGCCTCGGTCACTAGTGGGGTTCCTCAGGGTTCCGTTTTGGGGCCACTGTTGTTTATCATTTACATAAATGATATCGACGGTGGCATCGTCAGTCGGATCGCCAAATTCGCTGATGACACCAAGCTTGGGGCCAATGTTGGGACGCCCGAAGCGATCGAGGAACAGCGTACGTACCTAGGTAGGATAGGAGAGTGGTCCGAAAAATGGCAAATGCCGTTTAACTTGGGTAAATGCAAAGTGATGCACATTGGCTACGCCAATCCCAAGTCGGACTACTCGATGTTGGGTAGTAATATCGAGGTGACTGATTTAGAAAAGGACTTGGGTGTGCTAATTAGCAGCGATCTTAAGTTTACGAAACAGTGTGTAGAGGTGGAAAAGAAAGCCCAGAAACTATTGGGTTATATCAGGAGGCAATTTCAGTTTCGAAACAAGGAGATTGTGCTCTCACTGTACAATTCCCTTGTTCGGCCGCACCTGGAGTATGCTGTGCAGTTCTGGTCGCCCACCCTCAGGAAAGATATTGAGAGGCTGGAGCGAGTGCAGGCGAGGGCCACAAAGTTAATCCCTTCCGTTAGGCATATGGGCTACAATCGACGGTTACGGGCCCTGAACTTGTTTTCGCTTGAAACTCGGAGGCTGCGCGGTCAACTGATCGAGGTTTTCAAGCTCTTACGCGGGTTCAACGATGTCGATTTTAGAAGTATGTTTAGTTTAAATGATAACCCAACTCGCAACAATGGTTGGAAGTTGGATTTGAAACGGTTTAGGACTAGTGTGTGTGGGAATTACTTTACGTATAAGATCTGTGACACATGGAACAGGTTACCTTCGGAAGTTATGAACAGTTCCTGTGTGGATCAGTTCAAGAAAAGGGTAGACGAAATCTTGCACACTATTTGAGTGTGTAAAGACATTTAGGACCTCAGTCTGCGGAAATTTCTTTTCCTATGAAATAGTTAATATCTGGAACCAACTTCCCTCAGAGGTTGTTTCCAGTCAAAGTGTAAATGTGTTTAAAAATAGGCTAGACAAAGTACTGAATACTCATAGTTTAAGACTAAAACATAAGAAAACTCTGCAGGAGTTCCTTGCACGGTGTCTCTGTGAGCAAGCTAAATATAGAGCTATTTATATATTCTCCACTTTCCTGTAAAATTTCCTTGGCTACTTTTCCAGGGTCAAGGTATTTTCTTCAACCTTTTTCCGTACCTGCCTCTGGCAGGGAGGGAGCGGAGGGTGGGGAGAGAGCCTTCTACCTTTCTATCCAGTTTTCTACTACTGCTAGGATAGTTGAAAGAAAAATAAACTTTTACAAAATTTTCCCTGGCACCCGTTGCCATTGGTACCTCCTCGGTATGGGCCGCAAGGCCTTTTGAGGTACTTCTTTTCCTTGTAACTCCTTGTAACTCTCTCTCTCTCTCTTTCTCTCTCTCTCTCTCTCTCTCTCTGCTGACCATAGCTTTTCTTTTCTTTCTACAACAATTTAATTACATGCCATAAACGGTCTTCTCTTCTGAACTTTTCTCATATATATATATATATATACACACACACGTTTTATTTCTTTATTGTCGAATCTCCGATTTCCAAGATTCGAGATAAGATACTCATTTTAAATTATACCTCACAGATGCGTGTTTAATGTACATCTTTGTTTTATCTATTATATCTGCTCAAATATCATTCACTTTCAAACCACCATAAACCGTAGTTTGTGTTTTTCTCAAGCATACGCGAATATATCTTCCAATATCACGAAATCCTTTCCCAACAAACGAGATTGTACAGACAAATTGTATCCATAAAACGTTTCACACTCCCAACTCAACTCTCTCTCTCTCTCTCTCTCTCTCTCTCCCAAATACAAGATCAAAAAACAAAGCGTTTCTCGTCTCCGCGAATTGGGACATCTGACACGCCCCAGATTTCACGGGACAACCAACCACAGCCCTGTGGTTGGATCACAGGACCTATGTTTGGCCGGTATGCAGGCCTACGCGTCAAGTACCGCCCAAAATTCACCACTAGCCAATAGGAAGCTAACGATTGTGTTTTGTGGGTTGGACACAAGCCCCCTTATAAAGGGAGAACTTCAACTCAGAGCCTCAGTTCGTACGTTTTTCGCTTAGTGTTTTATACACTATGAGTCAGTTATCCTTGTACAATTCTCCGGATTTGATTGAAGATAAAGACATTTATACTCACGCAGCGCTACACCTCTTCAGCGCTATAGAGCGGGATGAACTTTTATCTACCCAGAGTGTCATGGAAAATTGTAACGAAATGCAAGAACTGTTCAGTGAAGACGCTGTTGAAATGTAAGTGATTATAGTCTGCGGTTCATTCAGTGTTAACTTATAAGTGTGCCATAATAATTGTTTTAAAAAATAGTTTGTGTTCATTCTCGGTCTATATATAATGTCTCAACCGGAGTTAACTTATAAAAGGCCGCAATAAACATTTTGAAAAATATTTTTAATTATTCTCTGTTTCCTTCGTGGTTATTTCCGCATATATATATATATTATATATATATATATATATATATATATATATATATATATATTGGAGCTTTAATAATATTTTTCTCGTTAATTCAGCACCGCTGTAGGATTTCTAAATTACCAAAACTTGTAAGAATTATCTGCATTTAAATTCGTGGCATTTCTCTTGTTGTAGCTCTTTATTTTATTTAACCTTAAGGACCGAAGCGGAGCTAGGTCGTGTTATAGCTACTTTTGATGAAAGGGGGATAAATGATATGGATGCTTCTCCGCACAACCAACCCCGTGACCTGACTATAGAAGTCGAGGTATTGGCAAACATTCGGTCCAGCGAGTGCCACGTCATCGAGGAGATAATGTAAGTAATTTTGAGGTTAAGAACAAAACACATTGTATTTTCATTTATTAAATGGCAGAAAACATGTACAAAGCGGAACCAGTGTCCGTTAAATAATTCTTAATGGCTACAGTTACAAATGTATATACAACTTTACACAATATAGATATACACCTTTACACATTACAGGGGGTGCTAACATATGGGAACCTTTTTTTATTTGTCTGCATACACTTTTATCGTTCATGTCTGTGTCGCACAAATCGAATAATTTTAAAAAATTCCTAAATCCCTTCCCACGTGACATGTGCATGAGAAATGAAATGCAATACAATCCACATGTTTCAATATAATATCCTTGAAAACGATATGGGCTCGAAACAATCTCAGGCACACGTAATTGCGCAATAAACTGAACAATTCCCGAATCATTCCAGGGCTGAAATCCGAGTGAATCAAAACAGTATTCTTTCCCTATTTTTAAAATAGATTGCAAACCAATGAATCCCCTCACCCACCACAATGTCGGTGTTAACGATAATCCCGTACCAGTTTCTCGTACTTGGCAGCTTCAATATTTCATTCTTCGCAAACACACCGATAAATTTGGAGCGTGTGAAACGGTCACTTTTCATTACTCTCTGGAGTGTATTCGCGTCCATTTTAAAAGTCTGTGATCACGTTCCTGAAACGATCAACTTCTATTAGTGCCCGTGATTCGAGGTACACGAGTACAGTTATAGGCGCGTCTATAGGGTTGGCAAATTCCAACCTGACTGAGATGTTCCCACTTTGTTGTGGACTTAAGTGCGTATTTGTACTAGCAAACAAGTCAGGCGTAATATCAAATGAATAAATGTTAAATTCTTCGACAAATTCTTTCTGCGTTACATCCAAACCAAATTCGTCACAGGCGCTTGTATTATGAGCCAGACTACTATATGCTCTCGCGCAGAGCGGGAACACAGCGTCTGATGAGTAGTCCGTAATCATGGTCCTTCCCAAATCTATGCCATTTACGTATAGAGTAATATTTTTAAGGCCGAAATTCTCGAATTTAAAGGCACCCTTTTTATATTTTCCATTCGGCGAGGCGTGGTCCTGCATTCCAATTAATATCCTTTTAGGTAGGACTCCAAGGGCTACGTTTTCTAGTTGCTTCGAGGCCAACTCGGTGAGGACCGTGTATAGTTTGATGTATACCCTGTTAATTGGGTATTTTACTGTGGCGTGTATTAAGTCTTTCTCAATTTCTATTTGTTTCGGGGAACTTAATTTCACTCGGCGTATACGCAAATACGTTTCCATGATGTGAATATAACGGGTTTCGCGCCCTCTTCTTGATCAGACCCCAGATTTATGCAGATCTCAGGAATTGTGCGGGTAAGCCTCGCCTCAACTTCATATCCACCCCGTTCATAAGCAACTTCTCCTGGAATGTGAAGTCTGTATGCAGGCGTCCAAAACATTCATATATCTTTTTTTTTTGAATTTTTAAATTTATCCTTTATTCCATTTTCATCTTTAGTGTGGTAATACCCCTCGGCGGTTAAAAAGGTGTCCTTCGCTTCTTTTGAAAAGTTGAGGACATTTTCCAGATAGGCTCGTAGGTGGTAGTACCCCGTTCCTGCCGAGATGTTAACCGGGTTTAAATACACTTCACACTGACTGAATATGGAGTGTAAAAAGTTGGTTTCAGGGTAGGCAGAGTAACTATCATCGCAGTTCGTTCCATCAGAATGGGCTATAGGCAATTTAGCGTACATGTGCATGCAGTTCGGGTTTAAAAAGTAAGGGCCTGAGCTGGGTATCACGAACTCTCTAGGGGCACTGGGCGAACTAATTGTGTTTAATGGGTTAATTGTAATAAAGTCACCATGCTCAATAGAGACCTGAGTGGGGAGCATATCAAAGGTGGACAGTTCCAAGTTACAGCATTGTGAACTACTCGGATGGATGAAACGTGCCATGACGAGTCAGAAATAGTGCCACCTCTCTCGAAAAGTAGTAGTCAACCTATGATTCGTGAGAGTAGTGTCCTCAGCTTATATCAGTTAAAAAATGATCAGCCACAGGTTTCATACGCTTAGATCACTTCTGTTTGATTTCCTTTTACGGTTAGTGCCACGTGATGGTAACCCCTTTTTCCTGGCAGATCTCTTCTTTCCGCCACGTGTTGGTAACCCCTTCTTCCTGGCAGATCTCTTCTTTCCGCCACCACGCATTTTTCTCTTTGCATCTTTGATGATTTCGTCCTGTGTACGTTTCAAATGTTTTTTTAGAGCTTCTTTAGGCTTAGTTCCATCCATTATCTCTTCTGCCACGTTAAAACCTGTTTGTAGTGCCTTCCGCCCTAGGAACCTGGCACCCCTCTTCAACAGTGGGACAGCGGTGCGTAGCATGGATGAAAAAATGGATCCAATTCCACTCCCACGCTGGTACCTCACCCTTCGGTAGACTGTGAACGGTCTTCGAGTCATTATAAACGACGAAAGTGTAGTTTCACTGTTAAGCTTCCATCACCGAATGGGAAATTTTTTCTCTCAATCGTTCTTATATATATCGAGATGTTGGTTAATAGGTTAGTCGCAACATTCACATAATGGGGTCTGTCATATGTAATGCTCAAACTTTTCCCTCTATGGTTGGGGGTGTGTGCAATGCGCAGCAGGCGGGTCTGGGTGTCCCCAATAAATTGGTGCTCTACGATATTGCTGTAAATATAGCACATGCCTGGGGGCGGAGAGTTTTCACCCAACTTCTCCATCTTCATTTGATACATTAAGCTGGACAAGTCATGCTGTGCCTCGTGAAATGTATCTCTTTGGAGAGCTGCGCTATATCGGCCCTCAGCCACAATTGTGAACAGCTCTTTATCTTTAATATTTCTACTAAGCGTTGACTTTAACTTCAATGTGCATGCAGGCGTGTTTATGTTTACGACTTCAAAAAGTAAATCGTAGGTCAGGTATGACCTTTCAAGACTCTTGTTTAACCCCGTCACAATGTCCATGGCTGTATCATAATGCCCGATTCCTAGCGATACATTTGTGCTATAGTACCGTTCCTCACGGAACAGGACTGAACGCATAGTACTGTCTAAGGTTATGCCTAATTTTTCGCACTCATCGAATCTTCTAATGATCAGAAATATGATTTGTTCATTTTCAAGAGTTAAAAACTTGGTGGCTAACTGGAGTTCACATAACCCCACCTCATACGAATCACGTTCCAATTCAATGGGTCCATGGAATTCTGTCACAAAGTTGGCGAGGGTGTTGTTAGGGTGTACAGACAGGGACGAGGAGGATGGAAGTGTGACGTAGAACTGGTTAGGAGCCATGTTGCATACTATTTAAGCTTCATTGTTGCGTCAGCTTTTATATAGGTGTTGAAGCTTTCTGGGTACCCTAGCCATTTCACCAGGTACATTTTTCTTTTTCCTGAACCTTTGCTTCCTATAATTTTCTCAATTTTAAACAGTTTTTCCTAAATTAAATGCCACTTTCTGCAACTCCTCGCGGTAAAAGCCTCCTGCGATTTCTTCCCCATTCAAATCTTCAACGTAATACATCATTATCTCACCTTTAGGTCTCATAGCCCTAACTTTAAAAATTTCATGTGTTCATCCTTGCTCAAATCCTTTCGCGAATTTATTTCCCGAATGCGACAGCCTTACATAATCATTGATTTTGAAACGCACAGAGTGTGGTGGTGATGGTGGTGTTCCATCTCTTCTCACCTCTTGACGCGTACCTCTTTCTAAAACCTCGTTAGGCGTTGTGCCAATCGTACGATGGTGTGAACGGTTGTATGATGAAGCCAATGAACCGAGAACGTTTATATATCTGTATGTGTTTTTATGTGTAAAATAGCGATGCATGCGCTCTTTCAGTTAAAGAGGCCTTATGTATAGAATTGGTGGTTTAATAGCTGATATTAAACTCTGTTAGTATGTTCAGAAAAGCGCGACCTATAAATTCTTTCCCCATATCCATACAAAAATAGCCATGAATCCTGTTTTCTTTCAACATCATCGTTTTGGTCGGTTAAGCAACTGTTTCAAACGATTTATTTTTCATGGGAATTAGCCACAGATATCTAGAGAATACATCTATTATGAATAGGATGTAGCGGTAACCATCGTTATACACTGAATATCTTTGCACGTTGTTAAATCCGCCTGCCAAATAGAGTCAATCGAAGCAGCTGTTGTCTTGGCCGTTTTAAACCTTTTTCTCACCGGTTTATGAAGTGTATAAGCATCCTGTCCCAACAAAAATCTCTCAACATCTTTTTTCCTTACACCGTAAACACCTCTGTACAGTCTGTTTACACCACCATAGGAGGCGGGGTTAGAAATGTCATAATATCGTTTACTTAATATGTTAGCCATTTACGTGTTTTAGAGACACGTGGATAAGGTTGGCCGTTTGTTCTCTCTTTTCTCCTCTTCAGAGACGCTGCTGCTGCTGCTGTGGGTGATGGCGTACTCAGTTGTGACATATGCGAGACTTGATCCAAGTCTTTTAACCAATTCAGATTACCTATCAATGTTTTGGGGACATTTATTTGTTGTAGTCTTGCTTTAATATGCTTCCATCCTGTTGGCGAGGGTCTGTCCCACTTTCTTACCAGATCATGAACAATATCAACGATATTGGATCCTTGTACCCTTGTTCCTTCAACAATGACCTCGCCTGTATCGGTCCACTGTATGATGGGGTCTTCACTCAATAGATTATAAAGACTTAAGCCTTTATTCCTCAGTGTATGTGGGAGTCTGTTTTTTAGCACATGTTCGATGTGTTGTGTTCCGTTGCTCTTTGGTTGGTCATCTCTAAAGTCGGGGCCAGGTCCTGTGTCGCCATGCTCAGCACTACTCGCGCTGTGCCTAATAACCACGGGGAGCTCTGTAGGGTACTTATAATCCTCGTACTCATGAAGGAATTTCTGCAAAGCCTCTTGGTACAAGATCCTTTTCTCCTCAGGTGACTTTTCACTCTTCTAATAGGGCTAGCAACTCGCTTTCCATTCTTTTAAGCCTACTTTTACGGGGTTCTAGAGCCGTGTCTGGAGTCTTTGAACTTCGGAATTAAGCATACACCTCGTGCGGAATCACAACCACCTTCTTCATTATATTAATCTAGTCAGTAAAGGACCCAAAACTGAAAATAAGATGGGCAGGAATGGTCCTCCTCTTTGTACAATAATGCGCCTTTTCTTACCCACAGTTTGACTTTTATGAGCGAGCGCTCGTATTATGTTTTTGTAACGACGTAAGCGATCCTTCTGAGAGGGTTTCATTGGCACATTACATTTTATAACATTAAGACAGATTTCACAGATGCAAATATCCATAACGCTGGTTTGCGGCCTCTTTATAAACCTCCAAAAACTCCTTACGCTGATTCGGGAACATTTGATTGGCTAATACCCCAATTTGTGATACATCTCTACGTTGCGCGAATAAGACTAGATATTGTGTATTTAGCGACACATCGCGCATGTATCTATTTTTGAAAAATAGATTCTGGTTGATGAAGAATGCGCTTATGTTAAGATGGTGGGAGAACACTGTAAATGTCTCGGCAAACGTTTTATCCATCTCCAACATGAGATCGTCAATTACAATGACTATGTTCATTTCCCTTTGACGAATTAACGTCATAGACCCCCTTGTGGAACAAGATTTCATCTTCGTACTCGTTGAACATTGATTGATACGTCGAATAGCACCATATAACGTGGTCTTCCAAACAGGGGTGGGGACCATTCGTAATAAGCTCACCAAATCCAAAAAAATTTCAATTTGTGGGTTAAAATTAATGGCATACTTTAAATAAGAAAAAAAAGGGCGGGAACTTTAAGCATAAACACAGTTTTACACATCCTGTAGGTCCAGATATAATACATGTGGATGGGCTCGTGAACCTGAATTTTTCTACAGAATCCATTTCTAACACGTCACACCCCTAAGTGGGCCATTTAGAAAATATTAAAAATTTTGAGTGCTGCTCCTTATATTTTGTTTTCTTCCACAGAACCGTGAATGACGACGATGTACAGCACCCCATCATCGATATCACAGACGAGCCCGTTGACCGTGCAGCTACAGGATCCATCCCCGCTGACGAATCCTCACCAGCGACACCTGTAGCACGCGCCAGTTCAAAGCGGAGGCGTGATGAAGAACCCTCCACGTCAGGTATAAAGCGTGCCAGGATTGCTCCGGTTGTTAAACCACCAGTAATAGAGCCCCAACCCTCAACGTCTTACGACACAACCCCACAATAGTACCTTCCTCAAATATAACCCCTTATTCAATTCCGGGTACATCCTCCACAGCAGCTTCCCGTTCTGTTGAGGATGGCATAACATTCGAGTTGGTGCGCACCGCTACCCCCACCCCGGCCTTGACTAGAAATCGGTATATAGTCAGGGTTGATCCTAGATCCATGTATAGCAATGGTGTTGAACACGGACTACGGCGCATAGTTGAACGTATTGTAGAGTTTGCCCTTCAGAACCGCGACGAACGTGAAGTCAGGACGAGGCTGTCCTTCGGATTCGGGTCAGATGACGGAGATGTAGATGATTTTTGGGTAGTAATACCGTTCAGACGTTTGGCAGCTGAAGATATAGAGTATATATTAGGCCGTATAATGCAGGCCTCTCAAAGTAGTATAGCCTTCAATATGGACAACTTCACGGTAAATATTGACCGTGTATTCCGTGTTGCGGGTCATAGTGCCACACCTTATACTCTTAACTTCAATTCTCAGGCTATTTATAGACGGCATATAAACGTCGATCGTGGTTGCGGCTTTATAGCAGTAGTCTTAGCTCGTATGTTTACTGTACTAAATACACGGCCCAAAAAATTTGGTTGCCTACGGTAGTGGAGCGTGCCCGTAAACTAGCTGTAGACTGTAAACTTGAGTTTGACTGTATGGGTCCTGAAGAGCTGAGAAGGGTAGAACAGGAAATGAATGTTCGTATAGTTGTATTTGGACTGGATGATCGTCGTAGAACTGTGTATGTTTTTAAAAGCTGTGTGAGAGATCGTACAAGACCCCTACTTATTTTAGGACTGTCAGGGACAACGTATCTCCCCATCCGTAATATAAGGGCCTTTACGCGAGTTATGATAAAAGTCGAAAATATGGACGACATCATGATTTGTGTAAGGGGTGTCGAGTTTGCGGATGATATAGTGAAACATTGTAAAGATTGCCACATGGTATGTGAGCAGTGTAAAAGCTCCAAATGTGAAAGCCGTGTAGTTGAAGCTGAGAAGAGGGATTGTGATGTGTGTAGACGCACATTTTTCAATAATAACTGTTTTGAGCTCCATAAATCAATTGGCACGTGCAGGAAAATGAGAATCTGTGAATGTGGTATGTTTCATATGATGGATAATTGGGGAAATTCAGCATAAATGTGATGAAATTCACTGTTCTACATGCCATGAGAAATATAAGGCGGTTGGAGTAAAGCATGTATGTTATATGAAAGACGCTAAGCCTAAAAAAGCCCTTGTATAACTGTGTACTACGATATAGAAACATACACGAACGCTGAAACCAAAGAGGTTATTCCACATTTACTTGTGAGCCAGACTATCTGTGATGAGTGTATGGAGATCGAGTGTGATGAGTGTCACAAATGTGGAAACGGACAAACGTTTTTAAAACGAATGCCCACGATAGCCCTGTGAAACTCTTTGTGTCCTATATTGTCAAGTTAGCGGACAAGTTCAAAAAATGACTGTGTATATTCTTGCCCATAACGGGGCGAAATTTGACACAGTTCCTTTATAAGGAGTTGCTTGAGCACGAGTCATCTGAGATATTTACAGGTGATCCCTTGAAAAGAGGCAACAAACTAATACAGATGCAAATAAGAGGTAATGTACAGTTTAAAGACACTTTATTATTCACACCTTGTAAATTAGCAAAGCTACCCAAGGTGATGGGCGTAGCCACTGAAGTTTCAAAAGGATATTTCCCTTACACATTCCTCACTAGCGAAACTTTAAATTACGTAGGACTACCTCCACCCAAACATTACTTTAACTATGAATGTATGAGTACAGATGAACGTGAAGATTTTGACCGATACTACAACAGTTTTAATGAATGTAATCCTTATAATATAGCTGATGAATGTGAGCGTTATTGCGTGAATGATGTGCGCGTGCTTAGAGTATGTTTCCAGGCCTTTAGAAGGATGTACATAGTCGTTTCAAATGCGATCCGTTGCAAGTCGCAACCACCATCGCCTCATTATGTTTTACGGTGTTCAAGAATAACTTCATGCCTAAAGACACCTTAGCCATTATCCACAGAAACAACCCCCGCAGTTATGGGCACAAGGCTATTTACTGGCTCATACACCTACAGCAGCAGACAGGTGTATACATAAAGCATGCCCGCAACACGGGTGAAGTACCCATTAAGGTTAATGGTCGTGTTTTTTGGGTTGATGGTCTAAGTGAAAACCGTGCCACTGGTGAGAAGACTGTGTACTCCTTTAACGGTTGCTGGTGGCACGGATGCCCCCGTCCTGAGTGTGGAATCGTAGGAGATATCCACGGTAGATCTCCTGCCGACTGTTGCGTGGACCCGCACCCGCGATCAACTTATAGGCTCCCAGTTCACTCACAAAGTCTTGTGGGAGCATGAGTATGATGCACGGATGGAGCAGATGGACAGTACCGTGAAGAAATAAACACGATCAAACGTTCAATGGTGCTGGATCCTCTCAAATGCGGTGATAGCTTGTTCGGAGGGCGTACAAATCCCTTCAAGCTATACTTTCCGCCTACGGAGGGTGTGAAACTCCATTACTACGACTTCTGTTCTTTATACCCCTACGTGATGAAGAACAATCCGTACCCCGTAGGTGCACCTGAAAAAATGGTGGGCCCCCCCAACCATCGAGGAGTTTTCAGAACTTGAATGAGCGCTACTTTGGACTCTCTTTCGTAGACGTGCTCCCCCTCGCGATTTATGGATGCCGATCTTACCCGTCGTTATAGATCACAAGCTCATGTTTCCCCTGTGCGTGAAGTGCGCAGAAGAGAACAATGGTGATTGTGACCATACACCCCACCAGCGTAAGATCAGAGGTGTATATACAAGCCCTGAGCTGGCCCTAGCCGTTCGCCATGGGTATAGAATAATGAAGATACATGAGGTGTGGAGGTTTCAGAAGCTACCCAACCTTTTCACACCATATATAAACGCTTTTTTGAAGGATAAGGTTGAGGCGTCAGGATATCCGCGAGGGGTTGATACCGAAGATGAAAAAACGGCTTATATTCAGCGTTACCGTGACCGTGAAGGTATACAGCTTGACCATCCCAAATTGTAAAGAACCCTGGCAAGCGCTTTAGTGCAAAGTTGTGTCTAAACAGTCTTTGGGGAAAATTTGCACAGAATACTGGCAAAGGGAACGTTCATTTGGCACAAAGTTATAGTGAAGTCTGGGATTATGCCAACGCTCCCGATAAAGAGGTCATGGAGATTGTGAATGTAGGTAATACTTACATAATAAAGTACAACAATACCGAATTGGCCACAGATACCTCACGGGTTACAAACATACCTGTAGCCAGCTTCACAACAGCCTACGCACGCATCAAACTTTGGGCCTATTGCATTCTCTTGGGCGGAGGGTTTTGTACGCTGACACAGATAGCGTGATATTCACAGCGAGGGAAGGTGAATACATGCCCGCTATTGGGGAGTTCCTCGGAGAGCTAACTGACGAGATCAAGGATGAGTATGGAGACATCGCATACGCAGACTCGTTTGTGTCAACAGGGCCAAAAACCTATGGGGTACGGTGAGGGTGGGGATGATACGAAGTATATCGTGAAGGCTAAGGGTATCACGCTTAACCATGCGAACGTCGGTCGTTAACTTTGATCGTTGAGGGAACTAGTGTGCTTGGAAGATGAGGTGACCACTACCCCAACTGACTGTAGGTACCCACAATTTTCGGGCACAGAAGCTGGGGGCGTGAAGGAACTTAGGGGTACAAAGGTGTGCCGTAACACCTATAGGAAACGTTACCAGGTGCCTGGTACCTATGATACCGTGCCCTTTGGATACCATAATCTTTGATTGTATATTATGTTATATATTTATTACACGTATTTGTAAATATATATACACTTGAATATTTCGTTTATTAAATAAATCGTGTTTCAATTAGCGTTTCACTTTCTCCTTTGCGTGCGTGCGTGTGTGTGTGTGTGTACAGTAAAAAGCTAAGCCCCGCCCACTGTAAGACGGCAACGTGAGTCATGCCGCTACCTGAGCATGCCTCTATCCCTGCGTGCTCAGTTGACCTCTGCATACCCTTGAGCTCAGACGTGTATTCTCCCGCGTAGAAGAAAAATAGTAATGGCTACCTTTAATATTGCGTGTTCAACATTTATGAAGTGGTATTCGGCAAAGTGCCAAGATGTGGTGGATACTGAAAAACTCCCTATTCCCCCTCCTTTGCCACTTTTAAGGCTACATTGAGCCGTGCGAAGGACCAAGATGTTCAAATACTCTACGGGTATTCTGGCGAGGGCGTTGTAGGATTTCGTAGTACAGACGATGTATTGAAGTATGTTATAGACCTAACCTTTATAAAGGCTCACATATACCGCGAAGTAGAAGAAGCAACACGTTCAGAAGATAAGCAACGGTTATGGATAGTGAGTCTTGTTGATGAGTGGTGACAAGCGATATTATGTCATGTTACACCATACCGACTACTCGTACCCTACGGTTGAAATGTAAATCTTGTCATCATGGAGAATCTTAAGTATTTTTACCACTATATTAATATATATCATGATGAGGTTTGTAGTGAGGTTGTGGCTAATGGGCTGTGTGAGTTTTTAACAGACTTTAGAGACGAGTATCGCTTGTTAAACAAAAAGGAAATATGGACATATGTTTCTCTCAAATAGTGCGCCGGATTGTGAAGATGTTTAGTTTGTGGAAATGAACGTCTGGTGAGTGATAAAACATTAAAGTCGATATTGTTTCGGGAAAATTCTGTTTGTCCAAGAGCACAAGTGTTCGAACAAGCCTGTACACGCTTTAGCAGTGTGACGCGCTCCCCCAGCGAGCCGCCACCCGTGTACCTCACGAAACATACGAGTTCGAACAAACCCATACACGTTTCATCAGCGTGACTCACTCCGCCCGTCGAGCCGATCCGTCCACCTGTGGCTCATAGTCATCTCAGAGCTTGAACCGAGTGGACGTGCGAATACGATGGAACTTCCTTTGAGAAGCATTCTCAACGCCTCGTACGATGTCTCCGTGACGAAGTCATTGCGCGTGTTCAGGCGTGAAACCGGCACCATTAACTATGTACTTGAAACGATTTGCAGGCAAGCAAGCAAACGTAATGTTATTTATTTAAGTGTTGAGGAGATGAATAGAGTCTTCGTGATAGTTGAGAAGTGGGGAGAGGACCGTTATAAAATACCTGCAGGTGTAGGTACAAGAAGAGCAGATTAGTGACGCCCCTCATACGCCGTTGTTTGCACGTTGTGTATAAATAACGAACAGCCATGCATTGATATACGACTGATGTGGAAGAACGCATCTGATAATAACGTTCTTGTCCCTACGCGAAACCGTTTCATCCTCGACAGAATGTTTGAAATCGTCGGATTCCGCAAGCTGAAGCCTATATTAGACGCTCGTGTTACGGATATGATTTATTTTGACACGGTTCTTGAATACGCATACACCGCTCTGCTCGACGGATTTATCGAATGTAGGAATGAACAAGGCGAGAATGGTCTAGAGCTGGATGCATATTTAAAAGGTTTAGATTCTTCGAAATATCCTGAACTTTGGTACAAAGCACTTGAGCGGTACAGGGCTGAGCTCACCTACACTGTTCACCCTGAAGAGCTGTACCTCTATATAATGAATAGCTGTCGTTACGACTTGGAAGATTATTTCAATTGCCGCTATGCAGAGTGAAGAAGAGTTCACGATTGAAAAGCTCGGGACGGTAAGAAAAAACCCTCGATTGGAAAGGCTGTTTATAAACTTGTATTTAATAATGATGTTGTGGTTAACGATGACCTCTTTGTGCGTGCTTTTGATTGTATTCTAGCCGTGTTTAAAGATAACTTGCCAACCGGATGTAAAGTAGGCACAAAAATAGTATTGAATGATATGAAAGCCATTTATGTCGAGTATAGGCATCCGTATCAGTTAAACGGTGAAGTGTGCTTGGACGGTTTTACACGTGTACAAAGTAATAGCGATGTGGATGTAGACTCTATTACGTGTGAGTTTAGCGTTTTGCGCCGTAGAACATAAAGGATGTATATTTAATTATTTAATTGTGTATATATATATTTCCTGTACTAATATGCAATTGATTATACGTTTCGTATATTATTATTTTCAATATATTTAATATAATATAACTGTATATATTTTTCCTGTACTAATATTTATAATACAACGTTTTGTATATTTTGATTATATATTTAATTATTTAATATAACTGTATATATTTTTCCTGTACTAATATATTGATAATACAACGTTTTGTATATTTTGATTATATATTTCCCGTTCGTGATGCTATTATTATTTTTTGATCATATAGATATATACAGGGCGTCCCAAAAAAATGTATACACACTTTAAATAATTATAAAGGCAGTGTTTATTAAAATACATTTCATTTTCAAAATGTAATAGAATCTACAGACATTATTTAATTGTTTTGTCAACGCCTGTTTTCAAACTGACGTCCGTTCTGGTCCAGGCACTGCTGATAACGCGAAGCAATGGAATCGCAAACATCATGAAACATTTCGTTTGGTATTTGTGTGCATTCTCGTTCAATGGCTGCTCTCAATTCAGCGACTGTTGCAGGTTTTATAGCGTAGACTCTGTCTTTTAAGTATCCCCATAAAAAAAAGTCTAGTGGTGTGAGGTCTGGTGAACGCGGAGGGTATTCTACGAAACCCCTTCGTCCATCCAATCCACTCTTCGGTCCGGATCATCTTCATTAATAGCATGGACTAATCTTGGAATGTAACTTTTCCATTGACAGCGCTTCAAAATGCGTTGGACAGACGATTCTGAAATTCCTACCTCACGACTCGCTTGCCGCACAGATTTTCTTGGACTTTGGTGATACGTTTCCAGTACTCTTTCTTGCTTTGTGGGGCTTGTCGATGTCCGTGGTCTTCCGGAACGCTTCTTGTGGACATTCTGAACAGTTCCATCGGCTTCAAACTTATCTCTAATTCGAGTGATGGTAAGTCGCGTTGGTGGATCTGTTTGAAACTCCCTCCTAAACTGTCTTTGCACTTCAACTGCGTTTTCACACTTCCAGTAGCATTTTAGAATGAATTTCCTTTGTTCAAAGCTTAGTCTGACTGCCATTATTAATTCTAATGGGTTTAACAGTGTGTATACATTTTTTTGGGACGCCCTGTATATATTCCATTGTATATTATTATATATTCGTCGTCCGTATGCTATTATTATTTTTGATCATATATATATTCCAATGTATATTTCTATGTATTTCCATTAATTCGCCTAAATAAACAGAATGATGTAATGGTGTTTTATTTATTCCTTTTTGTTTGTACACGGTGTTTAATTATAACAATTGGCTGGCTTCTAAAGCGGATTTCTAAACCAGAATATATGCTTTAATTAAATAAATAGCGCAAACTGGCAACTCAGCCAGATACGCCTACTGTCGGATTAAGCCAGTATATATGCTTTAATTAAATAAGTAGTGCAAACTGGCAACTCAGCCAGATACGCCAACTGGCGGATTAAGCCAGAATATATGCTTCAATTAAATAAATAGTGCAAACCGGCAACTCAGCCTTCTATGTCAAATGGCTGATTAAGCCAGAATATGTGCTTTAATTAAATAAATAGTGCAAACTGGCAACTCAGCCTTCTAAGCCAACTGGCTGATTAGGGGCGCTATAAGACAACGATATTTCTACATTATCAATTAGGTTGCTGTTGTTTGTGAATACCAAATCTAGTCATTTGTTTTTTCTTGTTTTCTGTTATTTCTTGTGTTAAAATAAATTCATCAGCTAGAGCTAGTAGTATTTTCACCTGCTCCTGGTCTTCTCGTGTTTCCCCCTTGTCCTGGTGTATACATATATTTTTTCCTATCCTTTTATATTTCATAAATGGGAAATTAAAATCACCACAGAGAAAAATATTTGGGGTTGGCGTTTGGGGATCTGCACATTACAATTAGTAATATATTTAATTTTTCAACTTTTGCTGCTACACATTCTACGTCGCTGTTTCAGGTACTTGTAGTCATTCCTGCCATATACCTTTCGCGTGTGTAAATAGCACATCTTCCTTTACGTCTCACTGTTCTGTCGGCTCGGAGGAAGTTATAGTTGTCAATTTGTATTTCTTTTTTGTCAATACAAGACTCACAATTTTCACAGTTCGCCTGGCAGTCCTTTAGATGAGTTTCCGTGAGGCATGCAAAGTCTGCTCCGGCTTCTTGCATGAGTCTTTTCAGGTATAAAACTTTGTCCGGGTAATGATTTGATTTAAGGCTCTGAATGTTGGCTAGGATTATTTTATTTTTTCTCTATCGTTTTCGTATACAGGTGGTTCCGATTTGTTTTCCAATAGTGGTCCAGGTTTCGCTGCTTTGTGATCCTCTGAGAATTTACTTTTTTTATCTTTGTCGTTACCTGTTGTCCCATAACGCATGAAGTGTCTTTGTGCGTGCCTTCTGTCCGGCTCTCGGATTCCTATATTTGTCAGCTGATTTTGTAATTACTGGATAGTATTTAGCAGCTGAATTGTGTTGGCTGCGTCTAAAAAATTGGCACTCTTCTTTGATGTTCGTTTTTCCTGTTCACCCGTTGCGCGTTCCTTTGAGGATGGTGGTAACGGCATTTTTGTCCATATTTGCAACTCCCATATCTTGCATTGGTGTTGCAGACCGTAAGATGGTGGAACTTGCATTTCTTATCAAATTTGCAGTATCCATTTGTGTAATGCGCGTTCCATAATGTGGGATGTGCATATATGCATTGCCCATCCCGATATCTGCAGTAGGGTGGAGCTAAAAATACTTTTGTTCTAGTATGAAGTTCTAATAGTGATTAAAAGTTGCATTTAGTGGACGATATATACCTGCCAAAATATGAGTTCATTTGTTTAATATTTTCAGCTGCCACCAGGGGCTAAAGTTAACACAATTTTGGGTAAAAGGAAAAAAATGCTTCTATTTTAGATTATCAAACTATTATAAAATCTTATCTTAGAATTATCTAATAGTTTGATTAAGATTCTTAAATGATAAGAATCCGTTTTGTAAAAATGCCTTTTCATATGCTTAATATCTTCAGCTGCCACAAGAGGGCTGAAATTAACTTAAAAATGACAATTAAGTATGATTCTGTATTTACTTGAAAAGGGAACAGTAATAAATTAGGATGGCTCTCCTCCTTTATACTGACTTGAGACAGTTAAGAAACGTTATTTCGTGCCTTAGCGGAGTTACCACCCTTTCCCCAACCAACCTCCCTCTAGAAAGGGTTCTTGCTGAGGACTATTTAGTAATTTGCTTTTGTGTCAAATTTTGGCTGTTTTTTCCTTGATTCTAATGTAGCACGAATCCAACCGTCTCTGTTTGTAGGTCCGCAGACTGATCCAGCAGCGTCTGTAACGAGCTTGACGCATCTCTCTACGGCTTGTGTATGACATGGAAACTGAAATAATTCTGAATGAAGAGTAGTACCATGTTTGATGCATGATTCAATATCATCAAGAGAAACTCCTTTGGTTATCGGTGGTTCTGCTATCTGGAAATCTTGCCACATAATGAGATCTGTATATCTTTGGCATAAAAATTATTTCTGGCACCTTAAAATACCTGATAACATCTGTTTCTTGAATGCATGCCCTTGCTTTTATGATACGCCTAAATCCCACTGACGCACATGCTCCCTTTCATCAGCTATCATTGCAATGAGAATGTTTTCTTGATTTGCGTAATATGCATTTCGCTGAATGACTGAGTCATGTACTCTCCTAAGCTCTTCCGGAGATACGGCTTCTTGCAATCATATGCCACATATGTTTAGCACCATATTGGCATAATGGTTTACGCTTTATCTGAAACCACATTGGTGCGTATACCCTAACAATGAAAGTAGCTAATTCTTGTAAATTGCCTGAAGGATTCTCTGTGCTTGCATATAACCGCAGAGTCCCGTTTGCTGTGGTGAGCCACCTTGAATGTGATATATTGCCTGGACTCTTATGACTAAGACTCTCTGAGAATGTTCCACTTGATATAGCCATGTGAATTTCAAGTAGGTATTCTGGTCAGTACTTATGTCATCTACATCACTTCACACATGTCCTCTTGAATTTCAATGGGTTTGGAAGTTACATGGGAAGCTTTTCACAGTCTGAAAGTGCTCGGCCAATTTCTCCTGAAAATGCTCTTGGTCCAGTATGGTACCATCCAATGATGAAACAGATGGCGCAATGGAAGTTCATTAAGGTGTAAAAGGCATATCAGCCACTGCAATGGCTTATTAAAGGCTTCTTCCAGTAATCTTATTGTGCCTCCAATACTACCAGTGTTAACCACTGTCGAATCACAGCCAACTGCAACGATGTTCCCTATATCAACATTCTTTCTTTCAAGCAATTCACTAGCGCTGTGCAATGTATTTAGCTTTGCCACTGGAAGGTGTCACATGTGCAAAGTACAGAGAGTGTGGTTCAGATATGCTGATATGCCTTCGTGTTTGGTTCTTTGGTGGTTAGAGCCATCACTCTCCTGGACTTGAATCATTGTTTTATCCTTTCTGCCATCAAAGTATAATCCCCGCATGGTTTTTGGCTCTCCTATCTGTTGTAGTTCCTTTCTCTGTTTTTGTCTTTCACGTCTTAGCTTACTTCTGTCTATAATATTCCCTTTGTCTTCGGGAGTAACAATTTTAAGATCTGCGCCAATACTGCAGAAGCAATAGCAGCCCCAGCTCTGTCCGACATTTTAAATCTATCACAAGTAATTGCTAATGAAGGCAGTGGCTCACGCATCTGTTGTTCTGATATTACATATTGAGTCGAGGTTGTATCTTCCTCATTATCTTCAGATATCTCTTCTAGTGTTGAAGTTCACTTGTCTCTGTTTCGATTTGTAAGTTGGACGTATTGGTTATAGCAGCACTAGTTGTTTGTGAGGATTCCGAGACGTGCTTTTTTCCATTTCCTTTCGATGTTCTCTTGCTTGTAATCGTCTTGTGTGTGCTATGTCAATGCTTCCTATCATCATTATTCTGCGTGTTCGTTGGTCATTTAAAAAATCCTGCACTTTTGGAGGGACTTTCTTACTCTTTTCACATGAGCATCTCCTAAACTCCTTACATTTGCAGGTGCAGATGTCAAACAAAGTGCATTTTGAAGAGTTTTCAAATTCTTCAAGCTGATTTTTGTACTTAGGCTGATCCTTGCGTGACTTGTATGGCTTTAATAAGGACCTGTATTATCATGGTACACTCGCATCATCTGTAAAACGCGTGTATGTGAAACTATTGGCAAAGAGGCCTTCTTCCAAATTTTTCTACCTTTTTGAAAACTGCCTCTGCTATTTCAGAAAATGAAGGCTCCTTGTTATTCATCTGCTCCTTCACTAAATGTTTTGTGAACAGGTAATCTTTCATAATGCAGTTATAAGTTGGTAGTTGCATATCACTCATCTCACAAGGTACTTCAAATATGGCACACTTCATATGTTCTCTAGTGAAATGTTTATATTTAGTATTTGAATGCCATAATATTTTTAAGAAAAATTCACAATCACAAAATATCCTGTAACATGAAAACATTATATAATTAATATATAAATATATTTATAAGTATATATAATATATTATTAAATATATAATATATATATATAAATAAAACTAAAATTATATAATACATTATAACAAGCATTTTATAATAAAATCAATATTATCTCTATATAAATCACTTTAAAATAAAGTTTTATAATATTCCGATCATATTAAAAAACTCTCCGATCAACTGAGCGACTAGGCCTACTACCTAAGAAGACAAGTGTTAACACACTGTTCTAATGACTCACAGAAAGAAATTCCTTCACACCAAAACCCTCCCCCACAACCCTCCCCAAACCCTCCCCCACAACCCTCCCCAAACCCTCCCCCACAACATTCAGTGTAGTCTCAACATGACTCAGTTACTCTAAATTGTGTTAACTTCAGCTCTCTTGTGGCAGCTGAAGATATTAAGCATATGAAAAGGCATTTTTACAAAATGAATTCCTATCATTTACGAATCTTAATCAAACTATTAGATAATTCTAAGATAAAATTTTATAATAGTTTGACAAACCTAAAATAGAAGCATTTTTTTCCTTTTTACACAAAATTGTGTTAACTTTAGCCCCCTGGTGGCAGCTGAAAATTTTAAACAAATGAATTCATATTTTGGCAGGCATATTTCGTCCACTAAATGCAACTTTTAATCACTATTAGAACTTCATACTAGAAAAAAAGTATTTTTCGCTCCACCCTAATCTGCAGTTCTCTTTCGCGTAGTATTTACATACGATATTTCCTATGCTTCTACTTCTTGTTTTCTTTTTATTTTGAAAGTTTTTAATTTTGGTATTATCATTATTTTTGTTTGGCTGTTTATTTTCTACGTTTTCAATTATCTTTTTATCATTTCGCTCGTTGGACAGTTTGACTACCTCGCAACTTTTACTTATTTCTTTTCTTTCATCAATATCTTCATTCCGTTTTATATTGTTTATATTGTTAGCGCATACTGCGTTCATAATATAATATATATATATATATATATATCTATATATATATATTATATATATGAAAATTATTTCACGAAAATAACTCGTGAAAAATATTTATGATGAATAAAACCACGAAGGAAAGGAAACACAGAATGGTGCTCAAGCGCTTTCGTCTAATGACATCCTCAGGAACACTGTAGTACATAAAGAGTTACAACTTACATATAGGTTACAAAATATATATATATATATATATATATATATATATATATACAGTAAGCGGAGAAATTTAAAAAAAATAAAGAATTGTGGGAGGAGCATACAAATTTGCAAGGAAAAACTACCGATTTTAGCACTTTGCACGAATCCAACACAAGATGAAATGAATTGTTTCCAACCAATGTTATAGTTAATTAAAAAAATAATAAATTGAAAAATAAAAATAAAACTTGTAAGAGGAGCATACAAATTTATACTGGAAATCTGCCCAGGTTTTAGCACTCTGCCCTTCTTGTCTAAGTCCGATATATATAAAAATAAATTGAAAAATAAAAGTTATTAGAGGAGCACACAAGTTTACCAAAGGTTTAGCACTCTACCCTTCTTGTCTAAATCCGTTCTGAACGAATTCAAAACAACGGGATCGAGTTGAAAAAGACCTTTGATATGGAGTGTGGTACTGTATGGAGAAGAAACATGGACACTGAAAACAAGTGAAAAGAAACTCCTGGAAAGTTTTGAAATGTGGATTTGAAGAAGAATGCTAAAGATAAGCTGGAGGAAACACCAAAGTAATGAGGAAGTACTGCAACAGGTGAGAGAGGAAAGAAGACTCATTAAGGTGCTAAGAGAAAGACAGAAGAAATGGATCGGACATGTGTTGAGAGAAGGATTATTGAAAGAGGTGATAGAGGGTAGATATGAAGGTAGAAGGCCGAGGGGAAGGAAAAGGAAAGCAATGCTGGATGATTTGAAGGCAGGCAGGAGCTACCATGAGATGAAAAGGATAGCTCAGGATAAAACACTTTGGCGGACACATGAGTTGAACCTGCCTGATAGGCAGAACACGATGGATGGATGGATAGATTTATGCGAATTGGTCTTCTCATCAGTGATTGCAATTAAAACAAAGGGAGCAAGTGCAGTTCACGTCCCCCTGTGCTGCCTAGTGTAGTTTTCGTTTCCCTACATTATCCTAGTGTAGTTTGCGGCGTTCCCAGGGCCGCCGAGAGGGCGGGGAAGCCGGGTTATATATATATATATATATATATATAATATATATATATATATATATATATATATATATATTATATACATATATTAGGGTGGTTCACAAGCATAGGGAAAATTTAGCATCTGAGATTTCACTTTTGGGTCATTGTTGATTTTGTTCCTAGACTTAGTTTGAATAACTGTGTGAAGTATGGTTGGTCTACGGTGTCGTTAAGAGGTCGCTCAATCATGCATGACGTGTCTCACTAATGACTGATTACTATAGTATGACTAAATTTGGGTTCTTCTTTTGTAAGAATGTGTAGAAATGCCGCCGAAGCAGAATGAAGGAGGACATATTTCGCGGAGACCTTGACGATGTGTTCGATCTTTCACGTCATGACGCCCTCGAGACCATGATGAATGAGGAGGACAAGAACTTCCTTGTCGCTCAGCTCGATAATCCCACTTCCTCCAGCTTTGGCCCGATTGACAAGAAAATGGCTGACCAACAAACGAGGAAGAGGATTCGGTGTGAGGCGGAGATGATCCGAGAGGAGAAGGGCAAGCGCGAGGCGGATGCGAGATGGTCCCAGGGAGAACTGGAGGCTTCTAGTTCAAGCACATCTGAATCATCAGATTCAGATACTCTAGTTTTTAAGTAGTCAGCACGAAAACGTTCCACTCCTAAGCAATTGAGGTCTGTGATCACGCCTGACATTTCCTTAGCCTTGGATCGCCACATCAGTGACAGGAAAGGAATGGCAGTGGTCGTAGCAACTATTAAATCGCTGGGGCACAACTTGGACGAAGTGTCAATCTCACGCAGCACCATTCGTCGCGTGAGACAATGTACACGTGAAGCGGTGTGCCGCGAAGATCAGGCCACTTTCAAGACCCATGAGCCCTTTCTCTTGCACTGGGATAGTAAGCTGCTTACAGATATCTCCCATGGGTTAGAGGTGGTGGACCGTGTGGCTGTGCTTGTAACCGGTAACGGGGAAGTGAAACTCCTTGGAGTTCCAATGGTAGCTGCTGCAACTGGAGCATCTCAGGCTCAGGCGTGCCTGAAGCTTGTGGACGACTGGTCTTTGAGGGGCAACGTTCGAGGTCTTGTTTTTGATACAACTGCGTCCAACACGGGACTTCATGCTGGAGCTTGTACTCTCAGTGAAACAGGAGTTGGGTATTGATCTGGTGTGGATCGCTTGCCGACACCACGTGGTAGAAGTCGTCCTTGCTGCGGCCTTCGGTGCTTGTTTCGGAACATCCAGTGGACCTGAAATTGGCCTATTCAAGCGCTTCAAGCAGCACTGGGTTTTCATTGATCGCAGCAAGTTCGAGAGTGCACCCGACAACCTGTTCATTGAAACAGCAGAGCAGAGGAAAGAAATGGTCTCCTACTACAAGGAGGATGTCAAGAAGAAGAGCCAGCGGGACGACTATGATGAACTGATGCTTCTCTGCCTCCTTTTCTTGGGAGGGAAGCTTGACGGTCCTGTGAGAATTCGAAGCCCTGGAGCCATGCACCATGCGCGATGGATGGCCAAGGCCATTTACACACTCAAGGTGTTCCTATTCAGAGATCAATTCACCTTGCTTCAGACCGAGAAACGGAACATCGAGGAACTAAGCCTGTTTATCACGCTCCTTTACGGCCGCTACTGGAACGAGGCCAGTGTTGCATACATGGCTCCATTGAATGACCTCACTTTCTTGCGCCAGCTGAAAGCTCACCCAGGAAAGACGAACGACGCGGCATTTGCCGCGATGAAGCGACATTTGTGGTTCATTTCTGAGCACTTAATCCCCTTGGCACTCTTTGATCCTCAGTTCACGCGTCCACGAAGGAGAGGATTGCTCACAACATCGTAGCTGTTCCCGAAAAAAGAAAAGGACTCAAGCGCGTGGACGGAAAAACGTTCTCCTAGAGCAATCCCTTGGAATTCTATGCCACCAAACGTTCAGCAATCTTCTTCAACCTCGTCATGCAGCACGGAAGTGAACAGGCGCAATCATTCCCGTCCAAGACACCAAATGAATGGAACACAGATCCAGCTTACCAAGGAATGAAGGAACGTGTAGAGAAGATGGCAGTGGCTAACGATTGCGCAGAAAGAGGAGTTGCGCTCATTAAGGCTTTCAACAGCACAATCACGAAGGATGAAGCGCAAAAGCAGTACCTTCTCCGCGCAGTCGCTCAGCACCGCAAGGAATTCAAAGAGCCGACTAAAACTGGTATCAAGAAGACCTAAAGATCTTCAACTGTGTGCATTATTTGTTCCGCTGTTATAATTTCATAATATATATATATATATATATATATAATATAGTCATAAATTGTCAGGTCATTATTATCCTTGTTCAATAAATGTTCCAGTCATAAATTGTCAAGTCATTATTCAAATTGTTTCATTTTGAGCGAGTGCATAAAAAGGTCCTAGAGCAAAGATAATTGGCACGTTTATTCTTGTAGGGGAATAGAATAAGTGTAGATGTGACCGAATTTAAAATTCCAAAAAACGCTGTTGTGGACCACCCTAATATATTTATATATATATATATATAGTGGACCTAGTTTTAGCCGTTTAAGGTGATAATGATTTAATTGTATGCAATGATTAATTGATGCAATGACTGATTGCTTATTAATGAAAGGCTGGGTTAATAATAATTTATGATGTCATACAGTATCACCGATTGGAATAAGTGGTTATTTGATTAGATCCACCATACTATTGGAAGTGACCGAAAAGGCAGCGAGGTCACCAGCTTGGTTTACACCCAAGCAAATTAACATTAAGGTTATAAAAGACACTATGTTTTTTTGTAGTTTAATTAAGAAAATATTTATATTAATTTTCACAGTGAAAATACAATGGAAAGACTGACTAGAAAGCTTAACAATTCGATAATGACCTTTGAAATGCGCTAGTTTATGTGAGGCTTAATGGTATACAAAAATGGGACACAACCTGAAATATGAGGCTTAGTGAATACAAAAATAATGCATGTACGTAATAATATAACAAATAGGTTATGTAATACACTGATTAGGGAAGCTACAGATTATGCATAAATGATCTGTGAAAGAGGCCTATTAATGACACAGAAAACGCGTACGTTTTGGTACACTGAATAGAATAAGTCTCGGTACTTTATTTTGGTGAAAATAAAACCGTTATTTATTCACTGTGGTATAACAAAGAATTACCGGTAATTAATTGATAGTTTTACGTTATGCTTATGACATAGACCTAGGTAATAAGATGAAATGTTAATAGCTTAATTGACACGTAATACGTAATGTACAGTACTCATCGATGATATGTAAATGGCATGCAACATAGAACATTGAATGGGCCTAGTAAATGATATAAAGAATGCACGTGCGTTTGGGATAGGCTTAGTGATAGTTGAGGGAATATACACTGTATATGAATTAGGCCTGCAGTAGAGAACTTATTTATCGCACAAATATTATAGTGAACACAACAGCGGATGATGTGAATTACAGGTTCTGAAGGACACTTGAATTAGGAAAATGGTCTACTGCGTTATTAACGGGAGTCAATTGGAACGTTTAATTACTCACTTTGGGAGAGTAGCCTGCTGTTCGGCGGTAGGCTACTGTAGGCTTCAAGAGTACTTAGAATATGATGTACTTAGCTTACCCGGACGATGTAACGCTGTCGAAGGAGTGTTGAAAAGGAAACTAATACCGTGAGTGTCGTTGATCGTCCTCTGGAAGCTGGTCGCTCACGCGTTGGTCGTGTCGTGGATTAGGCCTTTTTGCGAAGGAGATGTAGGCCCGGTTGTGGTTGTCTCTTGGAAGTTTGTTCCATAGGTCAAGGTATGATGGGCCTAATGGAGTCTCGTAGACGATCGTTCCTCGTAAAGCGGTGAAAGCTGACCAGATGTGGAGTGATTTGGGTTTGTAGCTTTCGCCGTCGAGTCACGCAATGTGTCCAGTGTCCACCTTGCGGATGCTTCTCGTAGCGTTGCAACCTTGCCGGTGCTCTCGAAGATGCTTGATAACCGGTTTATGCGGTAATGAAGAGACCAAGGGGAATTCCTGATGCCGTTGCCGTTGGGGTTTGCTGCGGCAGTATTGGTGGATCACTTCCAATGATGCTTCGTTTCTTGAATGTGGTGTTGAAGTGAGCCTTGGTCTTGAGCCGGTTAAAGCTGATGAGGGGTGACAACGTACAGAGTAGTCGAACGAAATGGAAGCGCTAACGAAGTGAGGAGGAGTGAGAGTGGGTGCTCGCTTTTATACGTAGTTCCTGTGACGTAGGACTTCGTACCAAATCTTAAGACGCTTTGTCCGCGCGTCCTTTAGTTGATAAAGGCTTACATTCGCGCCTTTTGGGCAGAAACAGACTCTCCATTGTTTGACTCTTGCCCACGTGTGTTTTCCAAGTTCTTTGATGATAGCGTGGAAGTAAAGGATCTGTCTATTTGTTGGTCTATTTCTTGTCGATCCGCTACATAATATATATATATATATATATATATTGAAGGCAGTATGCGCTAACAATATAAACAATATAATATGGAATGAAGACAGAGATGAAAGAAAAGAAATAAGTAAAAGTTGCGAGGTGGTCAAACTGTTCAACGAGCGAAATGATAAAAAGATAATTAAAAACGTAGAAAATAAACAGCCAAAGAAAAATAATGATAATACCAAAATTAAGAACGTTGAAAATAATAAGAAAACAAGAAGTAGAAGCGTAGAAAATATCGTATGTAAATACTACGCGAAAGGGAACTGCAGATATCGGGATGGGCAATGCATATATGCACATCCCACATTATGCAACACGCATTACACAAGTGGATACTGCAAATTTGAGAAGAAATGCAAGTTCCACCGTCTTACAGTCTGCAACACCAATGCAAGATATGGGAGTTGCAAATACGGACAAAAATGTCATTACTACCACCCTCAAAGGAACGCAACGGGATGAACAGGAAAAACGAACATCAAAGAAGAGTGCCAATTTTTTAGACGCAGCCAACACAATTCAGCTGCTAAATACTATCAGCTGACAAATATAGGAATCCGAGAGCCGGACAGAAGGCACGCACAAAGACACTTCATGCGTTATGGGACAACAGGTACCGACAAAGATAAAAAGAAGTAAATTCTCAGAGGATCACAAAGCAGCGAAACCTGGACCATCATTGGAAAACAAATCGGAACCACCTGTATATGAAAACGATAGAGAAAAAATAAAATAATCCTAGCCAACATTCAGAGCCTTAAATCAAATCATTACCCGGACAAAGTTTTATACCTGAAAAGACTCATGCAAGAAGCCGGAGCAGACTTTGCATGCCTCACGGAAACTCATCTAAAGGACAGCCAGGCGAACTGTGAAAATTGTGAGTCTTGTATTGACAAAAAAGAAATACAAATTGACAACTATAACTTCCTCCGAGCCGACAGAACAGTGAGACGTAAAGGAGGATGTGCTATTTACACACGCGAAAGGTATATGGCAGGAATGACTACAAGTACCTGAAACAGCGACGTAGAATGTGTAGCAGGAAAAGTTGAAAAATTAAATATGGTACTAATTGTAATGTACAGATCCCAAAACGCCAACCCCAAATATTTTTCTCTGTGGTAATTTTAATTTCCCATTTATGAAATATAAAAGGATAGGAAAAAATATGTTTACACCAGGACAAGGGGGAAACACGAGAAGACCAGGAGCAGGTAAAAATGCTACTAGCTCTAGCTGATGAATTTATATTAACACAAGAAATAACACAAAACACAAGAAAAAACAAATGCCTAGATTTGGTATTCACAAACAACAGCAACCTAATTGATAATGTAGAAATATCGCCAACTATGATATAGGACCACAACATCATTGAAATAACAACT
This sequence comes from Bathynomus jamesi, assembly GCA_023014485.1. Classification (NCBI taxonomy): domain Eukaryota; kingdom Metazoa; phylum Arthropoda; class Malacostraca; order Isopoda; family Cirolanidae; genus Bathynomus; species Bathynomus jamesi. The sequence continues at coordinate 263,431 of JAJOZX010001748.1, read as the reverse complement.
AATATAAAGGCAACAGGAAAGGAAAGAACACGCACAACAGAAAGAAGCAAATTCGAAATTTTTAATTTTCAATCCAAAGCTATAAACTGGGAAGATGTTGCATCCAGTATGGAAGTAATAGATTGGGAAACCATTTTCGACGCCAAGATAACGGAGGAGATGCTAATGACTTTAGAGGCGAAGACGTTAGAAATTGTGGGAAAACATGTCCCAAAAATACAATAAAGAGGAAAGAGGAGGAGGTTCGAGAGACAAAAGAGGGCATTGTTCCGAAAGAGAAAAAGGGTGACTGCAAAATTAAGTAACTGTAAAGCTAACAACATCAGAAAAATATTAAATGATAAATTGCAAAGTATCGACGACGTCATACAGGAACTAATTGAGAAGCATACAGAAAAAGAATAAGACGACGCTATAGAAGCGATAAAGGCTAACTCAAAGTACTATAATTTCGCAAAAAGAAAGTCGAAAAAACCATGCGACTATCGGACCTTTAAAAAACGAGAACAGTGCTTTATCTGATGATGTAACAGAAGTACCTGAAATATTAAGAGCTCAGAACGAATCATCTTTCAGTATCCCAAAAACTGACAAATTGACATGCGATAGAAACGCGTTCTTTGAAAATGAACTACAAGGGGAAAGTATAACGGACTTCGACTTTACGACAGATGATATTACACAAGCCATAGAGAAACTAAAAACACACTCGGCGGCAGGACCGGATAAATGGAATGCCATACTGTTCAAAAACTGCAAGAATGCAATCGCTGAGCCCCTATATTCGATATGGAGACGATCACTAGACACGGGAGAAATACCGGGCATCCTGAAGAGCGCAAACATAGTCCCAATATATAAAGGAGGAGATCGATCCGAGGCCAAAAACTATAGGCCAGTGTCGCTTTCATCTCATCTCACTAAAATATTTGAAAGAATAGTTAGACAGAAAATCTATGGCTTTTTGGAAACTCAAAAAATTAAATGATAACCAACATGAGTTTCGGTCAGGCAGATTATGCCTATCACAACTAATGGAACACTACAACAACATTATTGATGCACTGGAAAATAATGAAAACTATGATGTAATACATACAGACTTTGCCAAAGCGTTCGACAAGTGTGACCATGGAATCATAATATATAAATTGAAACATATGGAAATAACAGGAAAAGTAGGGAAATGAATATATAATATCCTTAGTGAGCGGCGGCAAGTCGTTACAGTCCGAGGAGTATCTTCATCAGAATCAGAGGTCCTCAGCTCAGTACAACAAGGAACCGTATTAGCTCGCCTACTCTTCATAATCATGCTAACTGACATAAATGAGTACATTCCCAGAGACAGCAGAGTAACATCCTTTGCGGATGACACAAAGATCATTAGGAAAATAAGAAACCCAGAAGATATAGAATCTCTAGAAAACGACATGAACAGAATCTACAAGTGGACGGAAGACAACAATATGAAGTTTAACACTGAGAAATTTCAGCTGTTACGGTACGGAAAAAGGAGAGGACCTAAAATCCATGGAATATTATACCCCAAATGGACAGGAAATTCAGAGAAATTCTAGAGCAAAAGATTTAGGGGTTGTAATGACTGATGATGCGAAATTTGAAACACAAAATAAGATAGCAGTAAACAGAGCAAAGAGAGTACTGGGCAGATACTGAGAACCTTTAAACGAAGGGATAGGAATATAATGATTCCTCTACTGAAAACACTGATCATACCCAAATTGGAATACTGCTCGGTCCTAATAGCCCCATATAAAAAAGAAGACATTAAACAGCTGGAAGGGATTCAGAGAAGCTTCACAGCCAACATCAACGGGTGTAAAGAACTAAATTACTGGGAAAAGTTACACGAACTAGACCTATATTCACTGAAAAGGAGAGAGAGAGAGAGAGAGAGAGAGAGAGAGAGAGAGAGAGAGAGAGAGAGATTACAAGGAGTTACAAGGAAAAGAGGAAGCCTCAAAGACCTTTTGGTCCACTCTGGGAGGTTCTTGTTATTAAAAGTTTATTTTTCTTTCAACTATCCTAGCAGTAGTAGAAAACTGGACAGAAAAGTAGAAAGCTCTCTCCCCACCCTCCGCTCCCTCCCTGCCAGAGGCAGGTACGGAAAAAGGTTGAAGAAAATACCTTGACCCTGGAAAAGTAGCCAAGGAAATTTTACAGGAAAGTGGAGAATATATAAATAGCTCTATATTAGCTTGCTCACAGAGACACTGTGCAAGCGAACTCCTGCAGAGTTTTCTTATGTTTTAATCTTAAACTATGAGTGTATTCAGTACTTTGTCTAGCCTATTTTTAAACACATTTACACTTTGACTGGAAACAACCTCTGAGGGAAGTTGGTTCCAGATATTAACTATTTTATAGGAAAAGAAATTTCCGCAGACAGAGGTCCTAAATGTCTTTAGTTCCAGTTTAAACCCATTATTTCTTGTCGGATTGGCATTAAGTGAGAATAAGTGTCTGTAATCTACCCTGTCTATTCCTTTGAGCATCTTGAAGACCTCCTCGTCTCTAAGCTAAACAGATTTAGGCGCTCCAATCTCCGTTGGTAGCTTTGCATTCTCATTGAAGGGATCAATTTTGTAGCCCTTGCTTGTACTCTTTCTAACCTTTCTATGTCCTTCCTGAGGGATGGAGACCAAAACTGCGCACAGTATTCCAGTTGAGGTCTGACTAGAGAATTATAAAGACACATTACAGTCTCCTTGTTCCGAAACTGGAACTGTCTTTTAATATAACCTAATAATTTTAAGGCCCTCTTTTCGACTTCTGCACAGTGCTTCGACGGTTTCAGATCGTTGCTGATATAGACTCCTAAGTCTTTCTCTAGATCGGTCTCAGTCAAGTTCCTTCCCAAGAGAGAGTAATCGGTCTTTGGGTTTTTATAACCTATGTGCATTACCTTACATTTGTCCAAGTTGAATGGCATCTGCCAAGTAGCAGACCATTCGCCCAACCTGTCAAGATCGTTCTGAAGCGTTCTTACGCCCTCCTCAGTACCTACACTACTTCCTAATTTCGTATCGTCTGCAAATTTGGAGATTGCACTTAGAAGCCCGACGTCTATATCGTTAATATAGATGATAAAAAGTAAAGGACCCAGCGGAACCCTGTGGGACACCACTGGTGACGGGCGCCCACTCCGAAGCCACTCCATTTATTACCACTCTCTGCTTTCTATCTTTTAACCAATCCTCAATCCAGTTGGAAACGAGCCCGTGATTCCTAGTCCTTTGACTTTAGCTATCAATCTAGCGTGAGGGACTTTGTCAAAGGCTTTTTGAAAGTCGAGATACACTATATCTATTGCCCTACTTGCATCGTACAGTGTATGCATATTATGGAAAAACTCTAACAGGTTTGTCAGACAGGATCTATGTCGCCTAAATCCATGTTGAGAATAAAAAATTAGATTGTTAGATTCAAGGTGATACACAATACGTTTTGTAATGATGGATTCCAACAGTTTGCCGACAACTGATGTTAAACTGATCGGGCGATAATTACAAGGATTTTCCCTATCACCCTTTTTAAAGATAGGTGTTACATTTGCTAACTTCCAGTCGGTTGGAACTTTCCCTAACTCGATTGATTGTTTGAATATGGTTACTAAGTCGTCAACAACATTGTGGCTAACCTCTTTTAATACCCTTGGAAGAAATAAGTCGGACCAGGTGATTTGTATTTATTCATCTTATCAATTAATTGCTGTACCTCATTTCTCGTAAAACTTATGGTCTCTACGGGATTGTCACCATCATATGTAATCCGAGGACTTGGCACTTCTATTGTGTCTTCCTCCGTGAAGACTGTAACGAAGAACTCGTTTAACGTATTAGCTATATCTTTATCACCGAATTTCAGTACGCCATTTCTATCTTTTAAGGGGCCTACAGAATTTTTAATTGGCTTTCTGCTATTAACATGGGCAAAAAATTCTTTAGGGTTAACTTTACAGAGTGAGGCAACTCTAGCTTCTTCATCACGTTTGGCTGATCTAATTAAGGACTTAACCCTCCTACGTAGGTTTATATAGTTTTCTGAATTAGTGTGGTTGAAATGCGACTTAAGTAGTTTGTAGGCTCTATTTCTTCCCGTAATAGCCCTCCTAATTTCGTTGTTAAACCATTTCGGTGACTTTGTTGACAAGGAAACCATTTTAGTTGGTATAAAATTGTTCTGTAATATTCTAAATTGATCCCTATATGACATTGACATTGACATCCTCACTTATTAGAACTTCAAGTGTGTCTAAACTACTTCGGAAGCTTTCAAAATTTGCTCTCGAGAAATCCAGTCTTTCACGAGTCTTTTCGCGTGTATTAACTGGAACCCTGAGGTCAAACCTAATCAAATTATGATCGCTGTTACTTAAATTTTCACCAATAGTCAGGTTAGAGACTAGGTCATCTTCGTTCGTGAATATGAGGTCTAGTTTATTATTACCCCTAGTAGGCCCGTCAACCCATTGACTTAATAAGTTATCATCGGCAAATTCCAACAGTCTTGAGCCCTCAGCATCAGCTGTTTTGTTTTCCCAATTTACATTACCACAATTAAAATCACCAAAAATCACACTGATCTTATTATTCACTATTCTGCTTAATTTGTTATACAAGTTTATATCCTTATCCACGGGGTAGTGAGGTGGTCTATATACTAGAAGTAGCTGCACTACTTTATTATTTAGGTTTAGATCAATTCCCAACATTTCATGAGCAGATACGATATTACTGTTTACCGGGTGCAGGGAGTCCCGAGCATACAAAAGTACACCGCCGCCTTCCCTTCCGTTCCTATCTTTGTGAAACATTTTGTAACCTACCATTTCAAATTCTCCTACAAAATCCCTTGATTCAGAATGAATCCAGGATTCCGTTATTCCGATGATATCAAAGTTCTCAGTTTTGACAAGCGCTATAAATTCCATTAGTTTGTTTCTAATTGACCTAGCATTGAAGAGCACAGTTTTGAGTGATTTTAAGTTGTGGTTTTTCCTAACTGGCCTGAGTCGTTTCCCGACGCAGTTGAACTAACTACTGGGGAGGGGACTAACTGCTGTTGGAGGGGACTAGCTGGGAGAGAGAGAGAGAGAGAGAGAGAGAGAGAGAGAGAGAGAGAGAGAGAGTTACAAGGAGTTACAAGGAAAAGAAGTACCTCAAAAGGCCTTGCGGCCCATACCGAGGAGGTACCAATGGCAAAGGGTGCCAGGAAAATTTTTACACACTCAAATAGTGTGCAAGATTTGGTCTAACCTTTTCTTGAACTGATCCACAGAGGAACTGTTCACAACTTCCGAAGGTAACCTGTTCCATGTGTCACAGATCTTATACGTAAAGTAATTCCCACACACACTAGTCCTAAACCGTTTCAAATCCAACTTCCAACCATTGTTGCGAGTTGGGTTATCATTTAAACTAAACATACTTCTAAAATCGACATCGTTGAACCCGCGTAAGAGCTTGAAAACCTCGATCAGTTGACCGCGCACCCTCCGAGTTTCAAGCGAAAACAAGTTCAGGGCGCGTAACCGTCGATTGTAGCCCATATGCCTAACGGAAGGGATTAACTTTGTGGCCCTCGCCTGCACTCGCTCCAGCCTCTCAATATCTTTCCTGAGGGCGGGCGACCAGAACTGCACAGCATACTCCAGGTGCGGCCGAACAAGGGAATTGTACAGTGAGAGCACAATCTCCTTGTTCCGAAACTGAAATTGCCTCCTGATATAACCCAATAGTTTCGGGGCTTTCTTTTCCACCTCTACACACTGTTTCGTAAACTTAAGGTCGCTGCTAATTAGCACACCCAAGTCTTTTTCTAAATCAATCACCTCGATATTACTACCCAACATCGAGTAGTCCGACATGGGATTGGCGTAGCCAATGTGCATCACTTTGCATTTACCCAAGTTAAACGGCATTTGCCATTTTTCGGACCACTCTCCTATCCTACCTAGGTCCGCACGCAGTTCCTCGATCGCTTCGAGCGTCCCAACATTAGCCCCAAGCTTGGTGTCATCAGCGAATTTGGCGATCCGACTGACGATGCCAGTCGATATCATTTATGTAAATGATAAACAACAGTGGCCCCAAAACGGAACCCTGAGGAACCCCACTAGTGACCGAGGCCCAACCCGAACTAGCACCTTTAATTACCACCCTCTGCCGCCTATTCCTCAGCCAGTTTTCAATCCACCTACCTATTTCCCCACTGATACCCAGCGCGCGCACTTTCGCCATTAGCCGGCGGTGAGGTACCTTATCAAAGGCTTTCTGAAAGTCGAGATAAAGTATATCAATCGCCCTACTCTTATCGTACTCACTCAACATGACGTGGAAAAACTCGAGCAAGTTGGTAAGACACGACCTATGCCGTCTAAACCCATGTTGGGAGTCCCCAAGCAGCTTGTAGGAATCCAAATGGTCAACGATCCTATCAGCTATTATCCCTTCTAATAATTTACCTACAACTGAAGTGAGACTAATGGGACACGTGTACGGAAAATTCCCAGTCGGAATATTGCCAGGCGGAAAATTGCCAGGCGGAAAATTGCCAGTGAAAAAAAATATGTAAAAATTTAGAAAGTAAGAAATAAAGTAATTGAGAAAAAGGACGTGTGTGTGTGTGTGTGTGTGTGTGTGTGTGTGTGTGTGTGTGTGCGTGTGTGTGTGTTCCAGCCATAACTCCAAAATGGAAGCAGTTACAAACATGAACCTTCACACACATATTGAATAGGTCCCCAGGTTGTGCACCTGGGTGTCAATAAATTAAATAATTAATTTTAAAAAATTAAATGACGTCATCAAGATTATTACGTCATTATATATATATATATATATATATATATATATATATATATATATATATATATATATATATATATATATCGAAACCTATGGTAAAATTATTGAATACCCGGTTAGGTTCATTGAATGCCAGGTTTGGTCCTCTGTACGCCATTCACGATTGGTTAGGTTAAGTCGTGATATTTTCGTTAGCTTTAACGAAAAGGCTTTAGCTCAGACCAAGAAATTGCACTTCGAAAGAGGGGAAGAGAGACATACTGCCAAAAAGTACAAAAATATCAATGACAGATTGGAGAAAGTCATCCGTCAGTATATTGAAGAAGATAAATTGACATTTCTTCGATCTATTGCTTATAATCTTCATACTTTTTGAGGCTTTCCTTTCCTTAACAAGTTTTAGCATTTTAAAATTTTAAATAATAATATTTTAATAAATAAATCCTTTTTTTTTTATTTTAGTTTTTTTCTCACTGGCAATATTCCGGCTGGCAATATTCTCACTGGCAATTTTCCCCACTGGCAATTTGCCGGCTGGCAATTTTCCGCCTGGAAATTTTCCGGCTGGCAATGTTCCTACTTCCAATGGGACGATAGTTCCGTGGACTTTCGTGATCCCCTTTCTTAAAGATAGGGGTCACGTTGGCTTCCCTCCAGTCACCAGGCACCTGGCCCATCTCCAACGATTTGTTGAAGACTGTAGCCAGGTGGGGAGCCACCTGGTCGCGCACTTCTCGCAACACTCTGGGGAGAAACTGGTCTGGCCCAGGAGCCTTAAACGCGCTCAGTTTGTCTATTCTAGAGGCAACGACTGTCGCGGTACATCTAACACTATCCAGGCCAGCACCTTCGTGCCTCACGCCTGGCTCGGGGATGACGCGGGTATCCTCCCTGGTGAACACTCCCGCAAAGTACTTATTAAGCACATTAGCGATGTCCGCGTCGGAGGTCCGCAGAACGCCGCTTCCGTCCTTTAACGGACCTATCATGCTTCTAATGGGCTTTCTACAATTAACATAACTGAAGAATTCCTTAGGGTTCCCCTTGCAGAGGCTTGCCACCCGTAGTTCTTCGTTACGTTTCGCTAGCCTAACCTTCGCCTTCACTTCCCTACACAGGCGGACATACGCTTCAGTGTTCTCGTGGGAACGATTGGCCTTCGCCCTCCTATACGCTACTTTCCTATTTCGGATAGCCGAAGCGATGTCACGATTGAACCACTTAGGCTGCGTTGAAGCAGGGTGACCGGTTTTGAGGGTATGGCAGCAGACTGCAGCACCATAAACTCGTCCCGGAATGCACTCCACACTCCCTCAACATCGCCGCCAACCTCTAACCCCATCTCTCCTACGCTATCCCTGAGGCTAACAAAGTTCGCCCGCCGGAGATCGAGCTTACTGCCTCTCGAGTTACTACGCTTCACCCGAGGGACGCGCACACGGAACCTAATAAGACCGTGATCACTCCCGCCCAATGATTCGTCAACGGTGAGGCTAGTGACGAGGTTGTCTTCGGTCGTGAATACTAAGTCTAGAACGCTTTCGCCTCGTGTAGGCTCGTTGACCCACTGAGTGAGGAAGTTCTCATCAGCAAAGTCAACTAGCCTCCTCCCTTCAGCATCGGCAGTCCTGTTTTCCCACTTTATGCAGCGACAGTTGAAGTCTCCTAAAACTACACACACCCTATCCCCTAGCAGGCTACTGAGTTCGGTGTACAGGGCTCTATCCTCCACGAGGAGGAGATGCGGAGGTCTGTACACCAAGATTAACCTATAGTTCGTCCCTCCCACGTTCAGATCGACGCCAAGCAGCTCCCGTTCCGACCGGAACTGGCAGTCAACCGGACTCAACGTGTCTCTGACGTATATTAGTACCCCACCACCCTCCCCACGGGTGCGGTCTTTGTGAAACATTCTATACCCGGGAATTTCGAACTCCCCAACGTAGTCCCTACGATCAGTATGAATCCAGGACTCGGTGATAGCAACGATATCCTGGTATTCTGATGCTAAGTGTGCCCGTAGCTCGCCAAACTTGTTCCGGATCGACCTAGCATTAAAAAGCATTGCACGGAGGGAGCCTCCCCTATTCTGACCGCCCCCTAGCACGACCCGTTTCCCGAACAGCCAGGGCTGTCGGGAGTTGAATAGCCCCTAACTAACGAGGGACAATCTCCGCAGGAGCTTGAGCCCCCTCCAACGTGGAAGGAGAGTCACTACCTGCTGTTGGAGGGGGACTAACTACTGGGGGAGGGGGACTAACTACTGTTGGAGGGGAGAGAGAGAGAGAGGAGAGAGAGAGAGAGGAGAGAGAGAGAGAGAGAGAGGAGAGATAGAGAGAGGAGAGAGGAGTTGCAAGGAAAAGGAGAAGTTACAAGGAAAAGAAGTACCTCAAAAGGCCTTGCGGCCCATACCGAGGAGGTACGAATGGAACGGGTGCCAGGGAAAATTTTGTAAAAGTTTATTTTTCTTTCAACTATCCTAGCAGTAGTAGAAAACTGGATAGAAAAGTAGAAGGCTCTCTCCCCACCCTCCGCTCCCTCCCTGCCAGAGGCAGGTACGGAAAAAGGTTGAAGAAAATACCTTGACCCTGGAAAAGTAGCCAAGGAAATTTTACAGGAAAGTGGAGAATATATAAATAGCTCTATATTTAGCTTGCTCACAGAAACAGCGTGCAAGCGATCTCCTGCAGAGTTTTCTTATGTTTTAGTTTTAAACTATGAGAGTATTCAGTACTTTGTCTAGCCTATTTTTAAACACATTTACACTTTGACTGGAAACAACCTCTGAGGGAAATTGGTTCCAGATATTAACTATTTTATAGGAAAAGAAATTTCCGCAGACTGAGGTACTAAATGTCTTTACACACTCAAATAGTGTGCAAGATTTCGTCTACCCTTTTCTTGAACTGATCCACAGAGGAACTGTTCACAACTTCCGAAGGTAACCTGTTCCATGTGTCACAGATCTTATACATAAAGTAATTCCCACACACACTAGTCCTAAACCGTTTCAAATCCAACTTCCAACCATTGTTGCGAGTTGGGTTATCATTTAAACTAAACATACTTCTAAAATCGACATCGTTGAACCCGCGTAAGAGCTTGAAAACCTCGATCAGTTGACCGCGCAGCCTCGGAGTTTCAAGCGAAAACAAGTTCAGGGCGCGTAACCGTCGATTGTAGCCCATATGCCTAACAGAAGGGATTAACTTTGTGGCCCTCGCCTGCACTCGCTCCAGCCTCTCAATATCTTTCCTGAGGGTGGGCGACCAAAACTGCACAGCATACTCCAGGTGCGGCCGAACAAGGGAATTGTACAGTGAGAGCACAATCTCCTTGTTCCGAAACTGAAATTGCCTCCTGATATAACCCAATAGTTTCGGGGCTTTCTTTTCCACCTCTACACACTGTTTCTTAAACTTAAGATCGCTGCTAATTAGCACACCCAAGTCCTTTTCTAAATCAGTCACCTCGACATTACTACCCAACATCCAGTAGTCCGACTTGGGATTGGCGTAGCCAATGTGCATCACTTTGCATTTACCCAAGTTAAACGGCATTTGCCATTTTTTGGACCACTCTCCTATCCTACCTAGGTCCGCACGCAGTTCCTCGATCGCTTCGGGCGTCCCAACATTGGCCCCAAGCTTGGTGTCATCATCGAATTTGGCGATCCGACTGACGATGCCACCGTCGATATCATTTATGTAAATGATAAACAACAGCGGCCCCAAAACGGAACCCTGAGGAACCCCACTAGTGACCGAGGCCCAACCCGAACTAGCCCCTTTAATTACCACCCTCTGCCGCCTATTCCTCAGCCAGTTTTCAATCCACCTACTTATTTCCCCACCGATACCCAGCGCGCGCACTTTCGCCATTAGCCGGCGGTGAGGTACCTTATCAAAGGCTTTCTGAAAGTCGAGATAAAGTATATCAATCGCCCTACTCTTATCGTACTCACTCAACATGACGTGGAAAAACTCGAGTAAGTTGGTGAGACACGACCTATGCCGTCTAAACCCATGTTTGGAGTCCCCAAGCAGCTTGTAGGAATCCAAATGGTCAACGATCCTATCAGCTATTATCCCTTCTAATAATTTACCTACAACTGAAGTGAGACTAATGGGACGATAGTTCCCTGGACTTTCGTGATCCCCTTTCTTAAAGATAGGGGTCACGTTGGCTTCCCTCCAGTCACCAGGCACCTGGCCCATCTCCAACGATTTGTTGAAGACTGTAGCCAGGTGGGGAGCCACCTGGTCGCGCACTTCTCGCAACACTCTGGGGAGAAACTGGTCTGGCCCAGAGCCTTAAACGCGCTCAGTTTGTCTATTCTATCGGCAACGACTGTCGCGGTACATCTAACACTATCCAGGCCAGCACCTTCGTGCCTCACGCCTGGCTCGGGGATGACGCGTTATCCTCCCTGGTGAACACTCCCGCAAAGTACTCATTAAGCACATTAGCGATGTCCGCGTCGGAGGCCTTCTAATGGGCTTTCTACTATTAACATAACTGAAGAATTCCTTAGGGTTCCCCTTGCAGAGGCTTGCCACCCGTAGTTCTTCGTTACGTTTCGCTAGCCTAACCTTCGCCTTCACTTCCGTACACAGGCGGACATACGCTTCAGTGTTCTCGTGGGAACGATTGGCCTTCGCCCTCCTATACGCTACTTTCCTATTTCGGATAGCCGAAGCGATGTCACGATTGAACCACTTAGGCTGCGTTGTAGCAGGGGTGACCGGTTTTGAGGGTATGGCAGCAGACTGCAGCACCCTAAACTCGTCCCGGAATGCACTCCACACTCCCTCAACATCGCCGCCAACCTCTAACCCCATCTCTCCTACGCTATCCCTGAGGCTAACAAAGTTCGCCCGCCGGAGATCGAGCTTACTGCCTCTCGAGTTACTACGCTTCACACGAGGGACGCACACACGGAACCTAATAAGACCGTGATCACTCCCGCCCAATGATTCGTCAACGGTGAGGCCAGTGACGAGGTTGTCTTCGGTCGTGAATACTAAGTCTAGAACACTTTCGCCTCGTCTAGGCTCGTTGACCAACTGAGTGAGGAAGTTGTCATCAGCAAAGTCAACTAGCCTCCTCCCTTCAGCATCGGCAGTCCTGTTTTCCCACTTTATGCCGCGACAGTTGAAGTCTCCTAAAACTACACACACCCTATCCCCTAGCAGGCTATTGAGTTCGGTGTACAGGGCTGTATCCTCCTCGAGGAGGAGATGCGGAGGTCTGTACACCAAGATTAACCTATAGTTCGTCCCTCCCACGTTCAGATCGACGCCAAGCAGCTCCCGTTCCGACCGGAACTGGCAGTCAACCGGACTCAACGTGTCCCTGAGGTATATTAGTACCCCACCCCCCTCCCCACGGGTGCGGTCTTTGCGAAACATTCTATACCCGGGAATTTCGAACTCCCCAACGTAGTCCCTACAATCAGTATGAATCCAGGACTCGGTGATAGCAACGATATCCTGGTATTCTGATGCTAAGAGCGCCCGTAGCTCGCCAAACTTGTTCCGGATCGACCTACCATTAAAAAGCATTGCACGGAGGGAGCCTTTCCCTATTCTGACCGCACCTTCCCTATTCTGAGGAGAGAGAGAGACGAGTGAGAGAGAGAGGAGAGAGTTACAAGGAGTTACAAGGAAAAGAAGTACCTCAAAAGGCCTTGCGGCCCATACCGAGGAGGTACCAATGGCAACGGGTGCCAGGGAAAATTTTGTAAAAGTTTATTTTTCTTTCAACTATCCTAGCAGTAGTAGAAAACTGGATAGAAAAGTAGAAGGCTCTCTCCTCACCCTCCGCTCCCTCCCTGCCAGAGGCAGGTACGGAAAAAGGTTGAAGAAAATACCTTGACCCTGGAAAAGTAGCCAAGAAAATTTTACAGGAAAGTGGAGAATATATAAATAGCTCTATATTTAGCTTGCTCACAGAGACACCGAGCAAGCGAACTCCTGCAGAGTTTTCTGAGGTTTTAATCTTAAACTATGAGTGTGTTCAGTACTTTGTCTAGCCTATTTTTAAACAGATTTACACTTTGACTGGAAACAACCTCTGAGGGAAGTTGGTTCCAGATATTAACTATTTTATAGGAAAAGAAATTTCCGCAGACTGAGGTCCTAAATGTCTTTACACAATCAAATAGTGTGCAAGATTTGGTCTACCCTTTTCTTGAACTGATCCTCAGAGGAACTGTTCACAACTTCCGAAGGTAACCTGTTCCATGTGTCACAGATCTTATGCGTAAAGTAATTGCCACACACACTAGTCCTAAACCGTTTCAAATCCAACTTCCAACCATTGTTGCGAGTTGGGTTATCATTTAAACTAAACATACTTCTAAAATCGACATCGTTGAACCCGCGTAAGAGCTTGAAAACCTCGATCAGTTGACCGCGCAGACTCCGAGTTTCAAGCGAAACCTGAGAGAGAGAGAGAGGAGAGAGAGAGAGAGGAGAGAGAGAGAGGAGAGAGAGAGAGAGAGAGGAGAGATAGAGAGGAGAGAGAGAGAGAGAGGAGAGATAGAGAGAGAGAGAGAGAGAGAGGAGAGATAGAGAGGAGAGAGAGAGAGAGAGGAGAGAAGAGAGAGGAGAGAGAGAGAGAGAGGAGAGAGAGAGAGAGGAGAGAGGAGTTGCAAGGAAAAGGAGAAGTTACAAGGAAAAGAATTACCTCAAAAGGCCTTGCGGCACATACCGAGGAGGTACCAGTGGCAACGGGTGCCAGGGAAAATTTGGTAAAAGTTTATTTTTCTTTCAACTATCCTAGCAGTAGTAGAAAACTGGATAGAAAAGTAGAAGGCTCTCTCCCCACCCTCCGCTCCCTCCCTGCCAGAGGCAGGTACGGAAAAAGGTTGAAGAAAATACCTTGACCCTGGAAAAGTAGCCAAGGAAATTTTACAGGAAAGTGGAGAATATATAAATAGCTCTATATTTAGCTTGCTCACAGAAACACCGTGCAAGCGATCTCCTGCAGAGTTTTCTTATGTTTTAGTCTTAAACTATGAGAGTATTCAGTACTTTGTCTAGCCTATTTTTAAACACATTTACACTTTGACTGGAAACAACCTCTGAGGGAAGTTGGTTCCAGATATTAACTATTTTATAGGAAAAGAAATTTCCACAGACTGAGGTCCTAAATGTCTTTACACACTCAAATAGTGTGCAAGATTTCGTCTACCCTTTTCTTGAACTGATCCACAGAGGAACTGTTCACAACTTCCAAAGGTAACCTGTTCCATGTGTCACAGATCTTATACGTAAAGTAATTCCCACACCACTAGTCCTAAACCGTTTCAAATCCAACTTCCAACCATTGTTGCGAGTTGGGTTATCATTTAAACTAAACATACTTCTAAAATCGACATCGTTGAACCCGCGTAAGATCTTGAAAACCTCGATCAGTTGACCGCGCAGCCTCCGAGTTTCAAGCGAAAACAAGTTCAGGGCGCTTAACCGTCGATTGTAGCCCATATGCCTAACGGAAGGGATTAACTTTGTGGCCCTCGCCTGCACTCGCTCCAGCCTCTCAATATCTTTCCTGAGGGTGGGCGACCAGAACTGCACAGCATACTCCAGGTGCCGCCGAACAAGGGAATTGTACAGTGAGAGCACAATCTCCTTGTTCCGAACCTGAAATTGCCTCCTGATATAACCCAATAGTTTCTGGGCTTTCTTTTCCACCTCTACACACTGTTTCGTAAACTTAAGATCGCTGCTAATTAGCACACCCAAGTCCTTTTCTAAATCAGTCACCTCGATATTACTACCCAACATCGAGTAGTCCGACTTGGGATTAGCGTAGCCAATGTGCGTCACTTTGCATTTACCCAAGTTAAACGGCATTTGCCATTTTTCGGACCACTCTCTTATCCTACCTAGGTTCGCACGCAGTTCCTCGATCGCTTCGGGCGTCCCAACATTGGCCCAAGCTTGGTGTCATCAGCGAATTTGGCGATCCGACTGACGATGCCACCGTCGATATCATTTATGTAAATGATAACAACAGCGGCCCCAAAACGGAACCCTGAGGAACCCCACTAGTGACGAGGCCCAACCCGAACTAGCCCTTTAATTACCACCCTCTGCCGCCTATTCCTCAGCCAGTTTTCAATCCACCTACCTATTTCCCCACCGATACCCAGCGCGCGCACTTTCGCCATTAGCCGGCGGTGAGATACCTTATCAAAGGCTTTCTGAAAGTCGAGATAAAGTATATCAATCGCCCTACTCTTATCGTACTCACTCAACATGACGTGGAAAAACTCGAGCAAGTTGGTGAGACACGACCTATGCCGTCTAAACCCATGTTGGGAGTCCCCAAGCAGCTTGTATGAATCCAAATGGTCAACGATCCTATCAGCTATTATCCCTTCTAATAATTTACCTACAACTGAAGTGAGACTAATGGGACGATAGTTCCCTTGACTTTCGTGATCCCCTTTCTTAAAGATAGGGGTCACGTTGGCTTCCCTCCAGTCACCAGGCACCTGGCCCATCTCCAACGATTTGTTAAAGACTGTAGCCAGGTGGGGAGCCACCAGGTCGCGCACTTCTCGCAACACTCTGGGGAGAAACTGGTCTGGCCCAGGAGCCTTAAACGCGCTCAGTTTGTCTATTCTAGAGGCAACGACTGTCGCGGTACATCTAACACTATCCAGGCCAGCACCTTCGTGCCTCACGCCTGGCTCGGAGATGACGCGGGTATCCTCCCTGGTGAACACTCCCGCAAAGTACTCATTAAGCACATTAGCGATGTCCGCGTCCGAGGTCCGCAAAACGCCGCTTCCATCCTTTAACGGACCTATCATGCTTCTAATGGGCTTTCTACTATTAACATAACTGAAGAATTCCTTAGGGTTCCCCTTGCAGAGGCTTGCCACCCGTAGTTCTTCGTTACGTTTCGCTTGCCTAACCTTCGCCTTCACTTCCCTACACAGGCGGACATACGCTTCAGTGTTCTCGTGGGAACGATTGGCCTTCGCCCTCCTATACGCTACTTTCCTATTTCGGATAGCCGAAGCGATGTCACGATTGAACCACTTAGGCTGCGTTGAAGCAGGGGTGACCGGTTTTGAGGGTATGGCAGCAGACTGCAGCACCATAAACTCGTCCCGGAATGCACTCCACACTGCCTCAACATCGCCGCCAACCTCTAACCCCATCTCTCCTACGCTCTCCCTGAGGCTAACAAAGTTCGCCCGCCGGAGATCGAGCTTACTGCCTCTCGAGTTACTACGCTTCACCCGAGGGACGCACACACGGAACCTAATAAGACCGTGATCACTCCCGCCCAATGATTCGTCAACGGTGAGGCCAGTGACGAGGTTGTCTTCGGTCGTGAATACTAAGTCTAGAACGCTTTCGCCTCGTGTAGGCTCGTTGACCCACTGAGTGAGGAAGTTCTCATCAGCAAAGTCAACTAGCCTCCTCCCTTCAGCATCGGCAGTCCTGTTTTCCCACTTTATGCCGCGACAGTTGAAGTCTCCTAAAACTACACACACCCTATCCCCTAGCAGGCTACTGAGTTCGGTGTACAGGGCTGTATCCTCCTCGAGGAGGAGATGCGGAGGTCTGTACACCAAGATTAACCTATAGTTCGTCCCCCCCACGTTCAGATCGACACCAAGCAGCTCCCGTTCCGATCGGAACTGGCAGTCAACCGGACTCAACGTGTCCCTGACGTATATTAGTACCCCACCCCCCTCCCCACGGGTGCGGTCTTTGCGAAACATTCTATACCCGGAATTTCGAACTCCCCAACGTAGTCCCTACGATCAGTATGAATCCAGGACTCGGTGATAGCAACGATATCCTGGTATTCTGATGCTAAGAGCGCCCGTAGCTCGCAAAACTTGTTCCTAATTGACCTAGCATTAAAAAGCATTGCACGGAGGGAGCCTTCCCTATTCTGACCGCCCCCTAGCACGACCCGTTTCCCGAACAGCCAGGGCTGTCGGGAGTTGAAGAGCCCCTCACTAACGAGGGGGCAACTTCCGCAGGAGACTGAGCCCCCTCCAACGTAGGAGGAGGGTCACCCACCTGTACTTCGACGCACCCTTCAGTTGAAGGTACGTCCGCCACCGGCTCATCCTCATTCTCCCCGGTGGGGGCCCATCATCTCTCCCGGACTCGACCTACCATTCTGTATAGGTGCCGGTCGAGCAGCGCGCCTAGCACACCTTTACCCTTGTTATTGAGGTGGACACATCCCTCTGGTAAAGGTCACCTACCCGAAAATGCATCGAAGGGGTCAATAAACTTCACGCCCAGTGGAACGCACAAGTCTTGTACCCTCTCATTGATGCCAATGACCTTACTGAGCGCGTGGTCACTGGCATTCATTCACGGTAAAATACCCATTAACATTCCCCTGTCTGTCTTCAGTTTCAGATCATCCGCAAGAGACATGATCTCGGTGATGATCCCTTCTGTAAGACCTACCCCACCGCCTTTGAGGAACAGGTCATTGCCACCAGCGTGGACAACGACTGCAGTCCTCCGACTAGCCACGCGCACCTTCTCTACCTCCTTCCTTAAGTGCGCCATACCCCGCCCAGGTAAGCACCTTACCTTCCTCCCATCCCGGTTTGCAGAAGCAAAGTACTTCTCCTGGCCCCTGATCTGCGAGTCCCCAATCAAAACGGTGTCTTCCTCCTTCGAGCACAGGAGACTAAAGCGGTTAGAGGTCTTGACAGGGACAACTGGGGTCTCAAGCTTCGGCTTCGCAGCCTTCTTGCCCGAGACCTTTCGAAACCCGTCGCCACCCATACTCGCAGTTACACCACCCGACCCACCCCGACTGGTAGCTACATCCTTCGGTTTCTTTGGGCCATCAATAGGCCCCTTCCCACCCTTTTTCTTCATTGGCCTCTTCCCACCCTTCTCTATCGATCCCTTCCCACCCTTCTCTATCAGCCCCTTCTTTGCGCCCTCCCTTTGTTCAAGATACTTAATCTTACAGTTTAAATCTGCTGGTGTGTTTTTATTTTGATCTTGTCCACTGGGTTGGATTTCCAGTGCTACGACCCTAGCTTCAAGCTTTTTTACTACTTCCTTTAGCTCTTTAACTTCCTTTTCGTGGTTGTCTCTAAGTTTACAAAACAAACATACACTAAGGGATGTGATATCGCTGATACTACCCTCAGGGAAGTCAACGCACCAATGATTAACTTTACATTTAAAGCATTCTGCTTTCAATTTAGCTGGCCCTGCCATATTTTCTCTTTTTTTTTTTTTTCTGAATACTCTGAATAAGATAAAGCGTTCTAGCAATGAAAACTATCCAAAAACGTTCTGACCAGTATATAAAAAGGGGGGGGGGTGAATTCATCCCGCGCGTAGACGCATCACCTATTTGCAAGTGACGTTCATCCCTTCCAGAAGACTACACCTCTCCTGCTGCCGCACCGACCAAAGGTCTCCCCAGGGCCGGACAGTCCCAAACGTGTCGCAGCTACCAACTGACAAACACTCGCGACGCAGGCGTCACGGATTTTCCGCCAGGAGCGACAGCGAGATGCAGCCCCTTACTAAGTCTTACTAGTCACTCACAAGCGGCCAGACTCTTAGAATCCAGTGTTCAAGGGATATCCCACCAGACCCAGAGGCTACGCCCGAGACTTTACGCTGGCCTGGCAGCCAGCTGGGCAGTAAAGCTCTCTCACCTCAGAGCAGTACAGCCAAGCACCATCAATTGGTCACCAAAGAACGGTCGCAGGGGGCTGGTCAGGCCATTACGCGTTAGGAATGGGCTTAACGGGGCACTAGCCACACTCCATTCATCGCGCCCCTACGCCTGGGACCCCTCCATCCCAGTCTCTCACAACCTACGAGCGTTAAATGGTGTTATTTATAGAGGTTCCAAAGCCTCTCTTCCCACGCATGAGGTAGCAGTAGGGTCCTAATAGTAAAAGAAGAGAAAAAGACTTAATACTAAAAGTTTTTTTTTTTTTTTTTTTCAGTCAGAGGAGAACAACCTTAACGTAAGCTAAAAGGACAGAGTAGGGATGGGATGGGGTCCTAGTAACCCACGGGAGGATTGTGCAAAATACTTCACCCGCCCTCCCGAAAGAGAGAGAGAACCTAAAGGAACTGGCAGCCAGTTCCTCTAGAATCCCACGACTCGGGACCGGAGGCTGTCACACCCCAAGTATAAAGTTTATTACATCCAGAAGAAATGTGCATAACCTTTATACCCCCTGCGGAGAGAGAGAGAGAGAGAGAGAGAGAGAGAGAGAGAGAGGACAAGAGGAAGCCTCAAAGACCTTTCGGTCCACTCTGGGAGGTTCCTGTTATTAAAAGTTTATTTTTGTTTCAACTATCCTAATAGTAGTAGAAAACTGGATAGAAAAGTAGAAGGCTCTCTCCCCACCCTCCGCTCCCTCCCTGCCAGAGGCAAGTACGGAAAAAGGTTGAAGAAAATACCTTGACCCTGGAAAAGTAGCCAAGGAAATTTTACAGGAAAGTGGAGAATATATAAATAGCTCTATATTTAGCTTGCTCACAGAGACACCGTGCAAGCGAACTCCTGCAGAGTTTTCTGAGGTTTTAATCTTAAACTATGAATGTGTTCAGTACTTTGTCTAGCCTATTTTTAAACACATTTACACTTTGACTGGAAACAACCTCTGAGGGAAGTTGGTTCCAGATATTAACTATTTTATAGGAAAAGAAATTTCCGCAGACAGAGGTCCTAAATGTCTTTAGTTCCAGTTTAAACCCATTATTTCTTGTCGGATTGGCATTAAGTGAGAATAAGTTTCTGTAATCTACCCTGTCTATTCCTTTGAGCATCTTGAAGACTTGAATAAGCTGACCCCGCAACCTCCTCGTCTCTAAGCTAAACAGATTTAGGCGCTCCAATCTCCGTTGGTAGCTTTGCATTCTCATTGAAGGGATCAATTTTGTAGCCCTTGCTTGTACTCTTTCAACCTTTCTATGTCCTTCCTGAGGGATGGAGACCAAAACTGCGCACAGTATTCCAGTTGAGGTCTGACTAGAGAATTATAAAGAGACATTACAGTCTCCTTGTTCCGAAACTGGAAGTCTTTTAATATAACCTAATAATTTTAAGGCCCTCTTTTCGACTTCTGCACAGTGCTTCGACGGTTTCAGATCGTTGCTGATATAGACTCCTAAGTCTTTCTCTAGATCGGTCTCAGTCAAGTTCCTTCCCAAGAGAGAGTAATCGGTCTTCGGGTTTTTATAACCTATGTGCATTACCTTACATTTGTCCAAGTTGAATGGCATCTGCCAAGTAGCAGACCATTCGCCCAACCTGTCAAGATCGTTCTGAAGCGTTCTTACGCCCTCCTCAGTACCTACAGTACTTCCTAATTTCGTATCGTTTGCAAATTTGGAGATTGCACTTAGAAGCCCGACGTCTATATCGTTAATATAGATGATAAAAAGTAAAGGACCAGAACGGAACCCTGTGGGACACCACTGGTGACGGGCGCCCACTCCGAAGCCACTCCATTTATTACCACTCTCTGCTTTCTATCTTTTAACCAATCCTCAATCCAGTTGGAAACGAGCCCGGTGATTCCTAGTCCTTTGTCTTTAGCTATCAATCTAGCGTGAGGGACTTTGTCAAAGGCTTTTTGAAAGTCGAGATACACTATATCTATTGCCCTACTTGCATCGTACAGTGTATGCATATTATGGAAAAACTCTAACAGGTTTGTCAGACAGGATCTATGTCGCCTAAATCCATGTTGAGAATAAAAAATTAGATTGTTAGATTCAAGGTGATACACAATACGTTTTGTAATGATGGATTCCAACAGTTTGCCGACAACTGATGTTAAACTGATCGGGCGTAATTACAAGGATTTTCCCATCACCCTTTTTAAAGATTGGTGTTACATTTGCTAACTTCCAGTCGGTTGGAACTTTCCCTAACTCGATTGATTGTTTGAATATGGTTACTAAGTCGTCAACAACATTGTGGCTAACCTCTTTTAATACCCTTGGAAGAAATAAGTCGGGGCCAGGTGATTTGTATTTGTTCATCTTATCAATTAATTGCTGTACCTCATTTCTCGTAAAACTTATGGTCTCTACGGGATGGTCACCGTCATATGTAATCCGAGGACTTGGCACTTCTATTGTGTCTTCCTCCGTGAAGACTGTAACGAAGAACTCGTTTAACATATTAGCTATATCTTTATCACCGAATTTCAGTACGCCATTTCTATCTTTTAAGGGGCCTACAGAATTTTTAATTGGCTTTCTGCTATTAACATGGGCAAAAAATTCTTTAGGGTTAACTTTACAGAGTGAGGCAACTCTAGCTTCTTCATCACGTTTGGCTGATCTAATTAAGGACTTAACCCTCCTACGTAGGTTTATATAGTTTCTGAATTAGTGTGGTTGAAATGCGACTTAAGTAGTTTGTAGGCTCTATTTCTTCCCGTAATACCCTCCTAATTTCGTTGTTAAACCATTTCGGTGACTTTGTTGACAAGGAAACCACTTTAGTGGGTATAAAAGTGTTCTGTAATATTCTAAATTGATCCCTATATGAGCTCCAGGTGACATTGACGTCCTCACTTATTAGAACTTCAAGTGTGTCTAAACTACTTCGGAAGCTTTCAAAATTTGCTCTCGAGAAATCCAGTCTTTCACGAGTCTTTTCGCGTGTATTAACTGGAACCCTGAGGTCAAACCTAATCAAATTATGATCGCTGTTACTTAAATTTTCACCAATAGTCAGGTTAGAGACTAGGTCATCTTCGTTCGTGAATATGAGGTCTAGTTTATTATTACCCCTGTAGGCCCGTCAACCATTGACTTAATAAGTTATCATCGGCAAATTCCAACAGTCTTGAGCCCTCAGCATCAGCTGTTTTGTTTTCCCAATTTACATTACCACAATTAAAATCACCAAAAATCACACTGATCTTATTATTCACTATTCTGCTTAATTTGTTATACAAGTTTATATCCTTATCAACGGGGTAGTGAGGTGGTCTATATACTAGAAGTAGCTGCACTACTTTATTATTTAGGTTTAGATCAATTCCCAACATTTCATGAGCAGATACGATATTACTGTTTACCGGGTGCAGGGAGTCCGAGCATACAAAAGTACACCGCCGCCTTCCCTTCCGTTCCTATCTTTGTGAAACATTTTGTAACCTACCATTTCAAATTCTCCTACAAAATCCCTTGATTCAGAATGAATCCAGGATTCCGTTATTCCGATGATATCAAAGTTCTCAGTTTTGACAAGCGCTATAAATTCCATTAGTTTGTTTCTAATTGACCTAGCATTGAAGAGCACAGTTTTGAGTGATTTTAAGTTGTGATTTTTCCTAACTGGCCTGAGTCGTTTCCCGACGCAGTTGAACTAACTACTGGGGGAGTGGGACTAACTACTGGAGGGGACTAACTGCTGGGGGAGGGGGACTAACTGCTGGGGGAGGGGGACTAACTGCTGGGGGAGGGGACTAACTGCTGGGGGAGGGGACTAACTGCTGGGGGAGGGGGATCAATTGCTGGTTTGGGGGGTCCTAGTTTAAAAAGATTATACAAATTAATGTTCAGTAAATCACCATACTTCTTTTTCCCCTTCTGGTTAAAATGTATCCCGTCCGAACCAAAGTATTCCCCATTTCCGTAGAATGTAGGCCAAAAATCGACAAACTTTAGGCCTTTTTCATCACACATGCGTTTAACTCTTTTATTTATGCCAATGGCTTTACTTAGATATAGTCACTAGCACGCATTCGAGGGAGAATTCCTACGACCATACCCATGTCTGTCCTATCCCTAACCTTGTCAGTTAGGTTCTTGAATTCTTTTATAATGGACTTGGTCTGCCCTCCTGTCCCTCCCCGAAAAACGTCATTGCCACCAACATGGACAATGATAGGGCAACTCTTGTTCTTGATATTAATTTTGCCTAATTCCCTATTAACTATCTGGCTTGTGGCACCCGGAAAACATCGGAGTTTTCTGTTGGTCACGCGTCTTGCTCCGAAAAAGTCCCCTTGACTCCTTATCATAGAATCCCCAATTAAAAAGGATTCATCCTCCTCGTCAGCAAGTAAATGAAACTTATTTTTTATGGTAATGGGTTCCAAATCCTTATGTTTTGGGTTTGGTTTGGAGGGTCTTTTATTTTTTACCAATTTGAATTCTTGTTCGTCCGTTCTATTTTCCGGAATAGTCACCGTGTTTTCCAAGCGTGCCACGCTTTGTTCTAGATGCTCCACCCTTTGTTCTAGATGCTGCCACGCTTTGTTCTAGATGCAAAGAGAGAGAGAGAGAGAGTTACAAGGAGTTACAAGGAAAAGAAGTACCTCAAAAGGCCTTGCGGCCCATACCGAGGAGGTACCAATGGCAACAGGTGCCAGGGGAAATTTTGTACACACTCAAATAGTGTGCAAGATTTGGTCTAACCTTTTCTTGAACTGATCCACCGAGGAACTGTTCCTCTTATTAAAAGTTTATTTTTCTTTCAACTATCCTAGCAGTAGTAGAAAACGGGATAGAAAAGTAGAAGGCTCTCTCCCCACCCTCCGCTCCCTCCCTGCCAGAGGCAGGTACGAAAAAAGGTTGAAGAAAATACCTTGACCTTGGAAAAGTAGCCAAGGAAATTTTACAGGAAAGTAGAGAATATATAAATAGCTCTATATTTACCTTGCTCACAGAGACACCGTGCAAGCGAACTCCTGCAGAGTTTTCTTATGTTTTAATCTTAAACTATCAACGTGTTCAGTACTTTGTCTAGCCTATTTTTAAACACATTTACACTTTGGCTGTAAACAACCTCTAAGGGAAGTTGGTTCCAGATATTAACTATTTTATAGGAAAAGAAATTTCCGCAGACAGAGGTCCTAAATGTATTTAGTTCCAGTTTAAACTCATTATTTCTTGTTGGATTGGCATTAAGTGAGAATAAGTTTCTGTAATCTACCCTGTCTATTTCTTTGAGCATCTTGAAGACTTGAATAAGCTGACCTCACAACCTCCTCGTCTCTAAGCTAAACAGATTCAGGCGCTCCAATCTCCGTTGGTAGCTTTCCACTCTCATTGAAGGGATCAATTTTGTAGCTACGCATTCACTAGTAAGTTTGCCAAAGTAATTCCCACATATACTAGTCCTAAATCGTTTCAAATCCAACTTCTAACCATTGTTGCGAGTTGGGTTATCATTTGAACTAAACATGCTTCTAAAATCGACATCTTTGAACCCGCGTCACGTAAGCGTCGATTGTAGCCCATATGCCTAACGGAAGGGATTAACTTTGCGGCATTTTTCGCCACTTTTCAATCCACCTACCTACTTCCCCACCAATACCCAGCGGGCGCACTTCGGCCATTAGCCGGCGGTGAGGTACCTTATCAAAGGTCTTCTAATCAATCGCCCTACTCTTATCATACTCACTCAACATGACGTAGAAAAACTCGAGCATGATGGTGAGACACGACCTATGCCGTCTAAACCCATGTTGGAGTCCCCAAGTAGCTTGTAGGAATCCAAATGGTCAACAATCCTACTCGCTATTATCCCCTCTAATTATTTACCTACAACTGAAGTTAAATGGTGTTATTTATAGAGGTTCCAAAGCCTCTCTTCCCAAGCATGAGATAACAGTAGCGTCCTAATCGTAACAGTAAAGAAAAAGACTTAATACTAAAAGTTTTTCTTTTTTTGTTTTTTTTTGCAGTCAGGGGAGAACATCCTTAACCTAAGCTAAAAGGACAGAGTAGGGATGGGAAGGGGTCCTAGTAACCCACGGGACAGGTTTGTACAACAGACTTCACCCGCCCTCCCGAAAGAGAGAGAACCTAAAGGAACTGGCAGCCAATTTCTCTAGAATCCCACGACTCGGGACCGGAGGGCTGTCACACCCCAAGTATAAAGTTTACAACACCCAGAAGGAACGTGCATAACCTTTATACCCCCTGCGGAGAAAGAGAGAGAGAGAGAGAGAGAGAGAGAGTTACAAGGAGTTACAAGGAAAAGAAGTACCTCAAAAGGCCTTGCGACCCATACCGATGAGGTACCAATGGCTACGAGTGCCAGGGAAAATTTTGTAAAAGTTTATTTTTCTTTCAACTATCCTAGCAGTAGTAGAAAACTGGATAGAAAAGTAGAAGGCTCTCTCCCCACCCTCCGCTCCCTCCCTGCCAGAGGCAGGTACGGAAAAAGGTTGAAGAAAATACCTTGACCCTGGAAAAGTAGCCAAGGAAATTTTACAGGAAAGTGGAGAATATATAAATAGCTCTATATTTAGCTTGCTCACAGAGACACCGTGCAAGCGAACTCCTGCAGAGTTTTCTTATGTTTTAATCTTAACCTATGAGTGTTCAGTACTTTGTCTAGCCTATTTTCAAACACATTTACACTTTGACTGGAAACAACCTCTGAGGGAAGTTGGTTCCAGATATTAACTATTTTATAGGAATAGAAATTTCCGCAGACTGAGGTCCTAAATGTCTTTACACACTCAAATAGTGTGCAAGATTTCGTCTACCCTTTTCTTGAACTGATCCACAGAGGAACTGTTCACAACTTCCGAAGGTAACCTGTTCCATGTGTCGCAGATCTTATACGTAAAGTAATTCCCACACACACTACTCCTAAACCGTTTCAAGTCCAACTTCCATCCATTGTTGCGAGTTGGGTTATCATTTAAACTAAACATACTTCTAAAATCGACATCGTTGAACCCGCGTAAGAGCTTGAAAACCTCGATCAGTTGACCGCGCAGCCTCCGAGTTTCAAGCGAAAACAAGTTCAAGGCGTGTAACCGTCGATTGTAGCCCATATGCCTAACGGAAGGGATTAACTTTGTGGAACTCGCCTGCACTCGCTCCAGCCTCTCAATATCTTTCCTGAGGGTGGGCGACCAGAACTGCACAGCATATTCCAGGTGCGGCCGAACAAGGGAATTGTACAGAGAGAGCACAATCTCCTTGTTCCGAAACTGAAATTGCCTCCTGATATAACCCAATAGTTTCTGGGCTTTCTTTTCTACCTCTACGCACTGTTTCGTAAACTTAAGGTCGCTGCTAATTACCACACCCAAGTCCTTTTCTAAATCAGTCACCTCGATGATATGACTCCCCAACATCGAGTAGTCCGACTTGGGATTGGCGTAGCCAATGTGCATCACTTTGCATTTACCCAAGTTAAACGGCATTTGCCATTTTTCGGACCACTCTCCTATCCTACCTAGGTCCGCACGCAGTTCCTCGATCGCTTCGGGCGTCCCAACATTGGCCCCAAGCTTGGTGTCATCAGCGAATTTGGCGATCCGACTGACGATGCCACCGTCGATATCATTTATGTAAATGACAAACAACAGCGGCCCCAAAACAGAACCCTGAAGAACACCACTAGTGACCGAGGCCCAACCCGAACTAGCCCCTTTAATTACAACCCTCTGCCGCCTATTCTTCAGCCAGTTTTCTACCCACCTACCTATTTCCCCACCGATACCCAGCGCGCGCACTTTCGCCATTAGCCGGCGGTGAGGTACCTTATCAAAGGCTTTCTGAAAGTCGAGATAAAGTATATCAATCGCACTACTCTAATCATACTCACCCAACATGACGTGGAAAAACTCGAGCAAGATGGTGAGACACGACCTATGCCGTCTAAACCCATGTTGGGAGTCCACAAGCAGCTTGTAGGAATCCAAATGGTCAACGATCCTATCCGCTATTATCCCCTCTAATAATTTACCTACAACTGAAGTGAGACTAATGGGACGATAGTTCCCTGGACTTTCGTGATCCCCTTTCTTAAAGATAGGGGTCACGTTGGCTTCCCTCCAGTCACCAGGCAGCTGGCCCGTTTCCAACGATTTGTTGAAGACTGTAGCCAGGTGGGGAGCCACCTGGTCGCGCACCTCCCGCAACAGTCTGCGGAGAAACTGGTCTGGCCCAGGAGCCTTAAACGCGCTCAGTTTGTCTATTCTATCGGCAACGACTGTCGCGGTACATCGAACACTATCCAGGCCAGCACCTTCGTGCCTCACGCCTGGCTCGGGGATGATGCGGGTGTCCTCCCTGGTGAACACTCCCGCAAAGTACTCATTAAGCACATTGGCGAAGTCCGCGTCGGAGGTCCGCATAACGCCGCTTCGGTCCTTTAACGGACCTATCATGCTTCTAATGGGCTTTCTACTATTAACATAACTGAAGAACTCCTTAGGGTTCCCCTTGCAGAGGCTTGCCACCCGTAGTTCTTCGTTACGTTTCGCTAGTCTAACCTTCGCCTTCACTTCCCTACACAGGCGGACATACGATTCAGTGTTCTCGTGGGAACGATTGGCCTTCGCCCTCCTATACGCTACTTTCCTATTTCGGATAGCCGAAGCGATGTTACGATTGAACCACTTAGGCTGCGTTGAAGGAGGGGTGACCGGTTTTGAGGGTATGGCAGCAGACTGCAGCACCATAAACTCGTCCCGGAATGCACTCCACACTCCCTCAACATCGCCGCCGACCTCTAACCCCATCTCTCCTACGCTATCCCTGAGGCTAACAAAGTTCGCCCGCCGGAGATCGAGCTTACTGCCTCTCGAGTTACTACGCTTCACCCGAGGGACGCGACGCACACACGGAACCTAATAAGACCGTGATCACTCCCGCCCAACGATTCGTCAACGGTGAGGCCAGTGACGAGGTTGTCTTCGGTCGTGAATACTAAGTCTAGAACGCTTTCGCCTCGTGTAGGCTCGTTGACCCACTGAGTGAGGAAGTTCTCATCAGCAAAGTCAACTAGCCTCCTCCCTTCAGCATCAGCAGTCCTGTTTTCCCACTTTATGCCGCGACAGTTGAAGTCTCCTAAAACTACACACACACCCTATCCCCTAGCAGGCTACTGAGTTCGGTGTACAGGGCTGTATCCTCCTCGAGGAGGAGATGCGGAGGTCTGTACACCAAGATTAACCTATAGCTCGTCCCTCCCACATTCAGATCGACGCCAAGCAGCTCCCGTTCCGACCGGAACTGGCAGTCAACCGGACTCAACGTGTCTCTGATGTATATTAGTACCCCACCACCCTCCCCACGGGTGCGGTCTTTGCGAAACATTCTATACCCGGGAATTTCGAACTCCCCAACGTAGTCCCTACGATCAGTATGAATCCAGGACTCGGTGATAGCAACGATATCCTGGTATTCTGATGCTAAGAGCGCCCGTAGCTCGCAAAACTCGTTCCTAATCGACCTAGCATTAAAAAGCATTGCACGAAGGGAGCCACCCCTATTCTGACCGCCCCCTTGCACGACCCGTTTCCCGAACAGCCAGAGCTGTTGGGAGTTGAAGAGCCCCTCACTAACGAGGGGACAACTTCCGCAGGAGCCTGAGCCCCCTCCAACGTAGGAGTACGGTCGCCCACCTGTACCTGGACGCACCCTACAGTTAAAGTTACGTCCGCCACCGGCTCATCATCGTCTCTCCCCGGTGGGGCTCCATCATCTCTTCCCGGAGAGAGAGAGAGAGAGAGAGAGTTACAAGGAAAAGAAGTACCTCAAAAGGCCTTGCGGCCCATACCGAGGCGGTACCAATGGCAACGGGTGCCAGGGAAAATTTTGTACACACTCAAATAGTGTGCAAGATTTGGTCTAACCTTTTCTTGAACTGATCCACAGAGGAACTGTTCACAACTTCCGAAGGTAACCTGTTCCATGTGTCACAGATCTTATACGTAAAGTAATTCCCACACACACTAGTCCTAAACCGTTTCAAATCCAACTTCCATCCATTGTTGCGAGTTGGGTTATCATTTAAACTAAACATACTTCTAAAATCGACATCGTTGAACCCGCGTAAGAGCTTGAAAACCTCGATCAGTTGACCGCGCAGCCTCCGAGTTTCAAGCGAAAACAAGTTCAGGGCGAGTAACCGTCGATTGTAGCCCATATGCCTAACGGAAGGGATTAACTTTGTGGCCCTCGCCTGCACTCGCTCTAGCCTCTCAATATCTTTCCTGAGGGTGGGCGACCAGAACTGCACAGCATACTCCAGGTGCGGCCGAACAAGGGAATTGTACAGTGAGAGCACAATCTCCTTGTTCCGAAACTGAAATTGCCTCCTGATATAACCCAATAGTTTCTGGGCTTTCTTTTCCACCTCTACACACTGTTTCGTAAACTTAAGATCGCTGCTAATTAGCACACCCAAGTCCTTTTCTAAATCAGTCACCTCGATATTACTACCCACATCGAGTAGTCCGACTTGGGATTGGCGTAGCCAATGTGCATCACTTTGCATTTACCCAAGTTAAACGGCATTTGCCATTTATCGGACCACTCTCCTATCCTACCTAGGTCCGCACGCAGTTCCTCGATCGCTTCGGGCGTCCCAACATTGGCCCCAAGCTTGGTGTCATCAGCGAATTTGGCGATCCGACCGACGATGCCACCGTCGATATCATTTATGTAAATGATAAACAACAGTGGCCCCAAAACGGAACCCTGAGGAACCCCACTAGTGACCGAGGCCCAAGTAGAAAAGGAAGACTGTGACGTGTTCCCAAATTAAAGGCTAGACAGGGAACATCCTTAACCCTGAAAGAAAATAGTTTTGTTGTGAGACCACCAAAACTGTTTAATCAGCTGCCCAAAAACCTAAGAAACACGGAGAGTTGCAGTGGACATTTTCAAAAGAAGATTAGACGCCCGGTTCAGAACAATCCCCGATGAGCCGGGCGTACCTGGCTATGTGAGATGGAGAGCAGAAGAAACCAACTCACTACTTCAACATGCATTTTCTAAATGAATCCATCATATAAAACCTTAAAACTAACGAAAATATTACGACCTAATCTAACCAATCATCAATTTATACAGTATATATATATATATATATATATATATATATACAGGGCGTCCCAAAAAAATGTATACACACTTTAACAGCTGATAGCTCAATTGATGTTTCTTTCTTTCCAAGTTAAACCCATTAGAATTAATAATGGCAGTCAGACTAAGCTTTGAACAAAGGAAAT
Organism: Bathynomus jamesi; assembly: GCA_023014485.1. Classification (NCBI taxonomy): domain Eukaryota; kingdom Metazoa; phylum Arthropoda; class Malacostraca; order Isopoda; family Cirolanidae; genus Bathynomus; species Bathynomus jamesi. The sequence continues at coordinate 233,605 of JAJOZX010001748.1, read as the reverse complement.
TCATTCTAAAATGCTACTGGAAGTGTGAAAACGCAGTTGAAGTGCAAAGACAGTTTAGGAGGGAGTTTCAAACAGATCCACCAACGCGACTTACCATCACTCGAATTAGAGATAAGTTTGAAGCCGATGGAACTGTTCAGAATGTCCACAAGAAGCGTTCCGGAAGACCACGGACATCGACAAGCCCCACAAAGCAAGAAAGAGTACTGGAAACGTATCACCAAAGTCCAAGAAAATCTGTGCGGCAAGCGAGTCGTGAGGTAGGAATTTCAGAATCGTCTGTCCAACGCATTTTGAAGCGCTGTCAATGGAAAAGTTACATTCCAAGATTAGTCCATGCTATTAATGAAGATGATGATCCGGACCGAAGAGTGGAGTATTGCGAGTGGTACTTGGCACGATGTGGATGTGGATTGGACGAAGGGATTTCGTAGAATACCCTCCGCGTTCACCAGACCTACACCACTAGACTTTTTTTTATGGGATACTTAAAAGACAAAGTCTACGCTATAAAACCTGCAACAGTCGCTGAATTGAGAGCAGCCATTGAACGAGAATGCACACAAATACCAAACGAAATGTTTCGTGATGTTTGCGATTCCATTGTTTCGCGTTATCAGCAGTGCCTGGACCAGAACGGACGTCAGTTTGAAAACAGGCGTTGACAAAACAATTAAATAATGTCTGTAGATTCTATTACATTTTGAAAATGAAATGTATTTTAATAAACACTGCCTTTATAATTATTTAAAGTGTGTATACATTTTTTTGGGACGCCCTGTATATATATACAGGGTGGGCGGAAAGTAGCTCCCTATTTTGGATTGGTAAAAAAATACGTATATTATCCATTTATTTCAGAAGAAATAATATGAAAAGGTAGGCATACATGGTAGGTTTTCTCTAAAATTCAATGTGGGCTCCAACTCTTTCCACCAGCTTCTGGAGCCGCCCAGGAATGGCGTCCACTGACTTTAGCAGGAACTCCGGCGGGATGGAGGACATGACTTCCCGAATTCGGTCCTCCAGTTCTTCCAATGTCCTCGGTTTGGTGCGGTAGACTTCTTCCTTTACCCACCCCAAAGAAAGAAGTCGCACGTGTCAAGTCGGGGCTCCTGGCTGGCCATTGATGTGGACCACGACGACCCATCCAACGCCCAGGGAAGTGGGCATCCAGCCACTCACGGACAACAAGAGCGAAGTGCGGAGGGGCGCCATCTTGCATAAATATCAGATCGTCGATGTTCTCCCATGTGCTGACAACCGGCCAGACCTCGTTTCGCAACATAGCAAGGTACCGCTCAGCATTCATGTGTTGCGCAGAAGGAACGGGCCCACAACCTGATCTGAGGTCATACCACACCACACACCGTTACACTGAACCGATTCTGCCATTTTTCAGCGGTAACCGTGCGACTTCTTTCTTTGGGGGTGGGTAAGGAAGAAGTCTACCGCACCAAACCGAGGACATTGGAAGAACTGGAGGACCGAATTCGGGAAGTCATGTCCTCCATCCCGCCGGAGTTCCTGCTAAAGTCAGTGGACGCCATTCCTGGGCGGCTCCAAAAGCTGGTGGAAAGAGTTGGAGCCCACATTGAATTTTAGAGAAAACCTACCATGTATGCCTACCTTTTCATATTATTTCTTCTGAATAAATGGATAATATACGTATTTTTTTACCAATCCAAAATAGGGAGCTACTTTCCGCCCACCCTGTATATATTATATATATATATATATATATAATGTTTCCCTCATGATTTTTTAAATTTGTGACGAGCATGTAATGTGTATCATCCAAGTATTTTCTCTCGTATTTATATTTATATATACGGGGTGTTTCAGGAAGAAAGGTCAATACTTCGGGAGGTGATAGTATCGGTCATTGTGAGAAATAAAGTTCATATGAACATGTGTCTAATTTTGAATGGTTACGGAGATAGAGCTGTTTGAATCTACAAATACAAAAGCATTGTTAATGGTAATCAAGAAAGAGAAACCAATTACTGTTTCTAACATTTAATGTTTAAAGATTGGCATTTTGAATGGTATCAGATACAGATATGAAAATTTGTTACAGTTTACAATATGTTTTCGAAAATCCCACCGTCAACCTCAATGCACTTTGCAACTCGTGTGCGAAGGTCGCGTGTTCTTCGTCTGAGTTGATCTTGACGTTCCTTTATGCGGGCAGCAGCATCCAAAAAGCGCGAGCAATTCGTCTCGTGTATCCACCTTTCTTTTGTAAACTTGACTTTTCATCCACCACCACAAACAATAATCTAACGGAGAGAGGTCTGGAGACCTTGGTGGCCATTGAATGGGACCACCTTGGCCGATCCATCGACCAAGGAAAGTTTGATTTAGGTATTGCATCACCAGACGGGTAAAATGTGGAGGAGCTCCGTCATGCTGAAAGTACATACCAGGGCGTGTAGCCAAAGGAACATCCTCCAATAGTCCTGGCAATTCATTTTGCAGAAATTCTAGGTAACTTTGCCCTGTAAGACGATTCTCTAAAGTAGCAGGGCCAATCAGGTGGTCATCGATGATACCGCACCACATATTGGCAGAGAAGTGATGTTGAAAATTTGTTTCCACAGTGGCATTTGGATTTTCGTCTGACCACCGATGAGAGTTACGAGTGTTGTTGATACTGTCACGGGTGAAAGTAGCTTCATCGGTGAACAGTATTAATCGAAGCAATCGGCGATTAGCATTTACCCAATGACAAAATTCCAGTCGCATGGCAGCGTCTCCTGGTTGAAGGTGTTGTACACGCTGTACATGATATGGATGCAAGCCTTCCTCACGTAATGTTCGCCATACTCTTGTGTGTGGTACACCGAGACGTGTAGAAATTCTTCGTGAGCTAGTAGCAGGACTACGCTCTACCAATTGAAGAATGTTTTCCACTTCATCCACATCTTGTTGACCTTCTGGTAAACACTCTTCGATCCGCAATTCTGCGGTTCGGAAACCGTCGACGGTATTCTCAGAGGCGTACCAATACTTTTTGCCGCTCGGGGCGAAAATGCCAACGCCCCCCCCCCCCCCCCCCCCCCTGCAACAATTTTCAATTTTAAAAACAATTCCTTTACAAAAATACACTTCTAAACAAAACTTTTATTGGAAGAAAAACTTAAATAAAGCAACTTCAATTTTAACAATACTACATAATGTACCGTACATAATATACTACATAATTTTAACAATAACTATATAATGTATAATGCCTAGTTAAATTTTCGGACTTTCATAACAGAAAATTCATGAATGATTTTTTCTATGTCCATTGTCTCTGCAACTTCGCGTTCAATTGAAATAATCGCCAAATTGCTCAGTCTAGATTGACTTATAGTTGACCTGAGGTAAGTTTTTATAAGTTTCATTTTCGAGAAACTTCGTTCGCAACTTGCCACGGACATGCATGTAGTTAGACAGATCCGGAGGGCAATTGTTATATGAGGCAAAGATTCCACTAGATCCCATTTAACGATCCACTGAAGTAGTTTTAACATATCCCAGTTCTCTGGATCATCGTCGACGCTTATGCTTTCGAAACTGAGCAAATGTCTGCGCAAACGCTTTATTTCTTCCAGTAGACTTCCTGGATTAATGTCATTGTAGAGGGAAGAAAAATTATTGACCTTGGTATTAATTTCTTCATCTTTGGACTGATTCAAAAGGGTGGGTGATGGGTGAATGGGTGACTTTGTGATGTAGATGAGGGTTGATCCTGATTATTTGGGGCTTCACTTGAAGTTGCCGCTTGAACATCTATCTCTAAAGATATATCACATTGCGATTGATCTCCTTGCTTCCCAGAAGGCACTGAAGGTGTGTCTGAGAATCCCATTAACTGATGAAATCGCTTAGCAGCACGCTTGGCTTCCTCCTCTTTTTTTTCGCGAAGATTCTTGTATGCAGCACCACTCAGTCTCTGTCGTTTGCTCATGTTTGCTAATTCAGTAGGGTATCTGCAAAATAAAACACCCATTAATTATTAACATCATCAAAGCTCAAAGAATGCAAAGCCTAACCTAAATAATATAGGGAAAGTCTGAAAAATAGGGCTGGCAACCTTTCCGATGTGAAAATTTAACGCAACTATTTGTGGAAATAGTAGCATTGAGGTGGCATATATAGTATTTAATGATGATTTTTCATCAAAACCATGGATATTTTGTACACAAATAACGCGCGACAATGATGAGATATAATTTTTTGGAGGGTTGCATTTTAAAACAAAAACCCAAAATTTTGCATACCGTACTGCGCCCGCCTGACAGTAATTTGCCGCCCCTCAGGAAGTACCGCTAGGGGCGGTCGCCCCTCTCGCCCCTCCCTTGATACGCCACTGGGTATTCTGCAACAGCAGCTGTTGCACTTCCATCGCAAAAACCGTAGACATACGCCATATCTGCATATTCGGCATGCGTGAAGGTGTGTGGCATTCTTAACACTGCTTCAAACACCAAACAATGTCACTCACAACAGTCAGCTGTCGATTGGCTTATGTTACATGCTTACATTACAGCTTACATGGTTCAAGGTTATAGGGGAGGGAAGGGGGAGAAAGAGCTGCGTGCGCATCAGATTCAAACAGCTCTATCTCCGTAACCATTCAGAATTAGACACATGTTCATATGAACTTTTTTTCTCACAATGACCGATACTATCACCTCCCGAAGTATTGACCTTTCCTCCTGAAACACCCTGTATAACTAAATTACTGGATAGGTAAAAAATGCTATTTTTAACAGCAATATGTCAAAGAATTGTGTGTAAAATGAAAAATAACATTAAATCTTCATTTAAAAGCTAAAAAGGCAGGTGATTGTATGTTTTCAATTACTTTTAACTAATACTTTTAATTAAAGTGTCGTTTGCACATAATTATTGCTCAACAATTTTTAGGTTCCCCCCTCTCCATTTCTTTGATCTAATGCAGTTCGCGGGCGAAATCGGTGGTTTTCGCTGTATTGGGTCAAACGTTTGCACTCAAATTCCAGCTAGTAGGTTAAAAGCAAAATAACGTGCTCAAAGATCAAACATTACCAAAATATCTACCGTGTCAAAACGTTAAGTATAACAGAAAACGGAGATCAGTTATAAATTATTTGTATAACTATGCCTAAAATTTAGATTTAAGAGTGGTGGTCCATAATAAGTTGCGTGGTGCCCAAGACTTTAAATATAATAAAATGGGTATCAGTAGACAGGATATTTAACAAGGAAAAACGCTTTTCATGAACTTGGTATATGAAATCAAAAAACAACTTAGAAACACCAAAAACACTGAGTGTTTGTTAGTACGCAATTGAAGATTGATGGTATATACATTCAGAGCCGTATGTATTTGTAAAAAAATGCCCCAAAACAGTGTTACTAGCTACAGTTCAAAAACTCAATACATTTATGCTAATTGTCAGAATCATAGTGATATCCCTCTCATGCTGAGGGATAACGAAAGGAAAACTGTAACACACTCCATAATTACAAAATAACATCTGTATCTTTATAAGTTGGTGGTAGAATAATTTGACAGTTTCAAGTAGATACTTGTTCATTTGAAGTTGTACATAATTATTCTACTACAGTCGTTCTGATAGGGTACTATATAAGGACTGACTCAGTGGATGATTTGCTGGACGGTGTTGTTCATCTATTGCCACGTTTTGGATACGATGAAACGTGGAAAGAAATTAACAGCTATGTAGTTTTATTATTAAGAGTGTGCGCCCGCGCAAGTGTTTAAAAAGGACCTGCATTTAAGCATTGGACAGAACGTTACATTTCTACCAAGCTAACAGTTAATGGTGAGCTTGTTCAGAAGTTCCATGAAATTGACCACGTAAATGAGAAGGATGGGAACATTACTTAATTTGTTTTCCTCTATACGTACAATACTTAACTGGTCACGAATTGTTTCATAAATTCTCAACAGTAACTTATAACTAGAGTGGAAATTACAACAAATCAAGATATTAGTTCTTCAGGCATATAAACAGATTGTGATCGAGTCGGACAAGTAAACTGTCAAAGTAATAAAATAAATGAGCTTTCAGAAGATGAATACACCTTTTGATATACGTACTTTCTTAAGTAGCAGCGTTGCTAATACTTTCGTTCTTTCTGGAGGTCAGTCTTTTCGCGTGAAGTGGATCCCTTCATCATCATTTTTCTGCCTCAGAGATTTGAGGGCTTTCAAAAAATGCCACATTCTAAAGAACTGAGCGATTTTACTCTTGGTATAACATACTCCAATTTTATTAAGTTTTGAGGCGCACACTATAATTTTCTCATGGTATAAATGGTGGTCACAAATTACTCCAAACCTGTCTTTAAAATATGTAGTTACGTATAAACTCTTTAAAATCTTAATCACACAAACACTAATTGTGAATATTATAACCTTCAGTGGATTTAACTTGAGGGAATAATTAAGTTTATTGGTTCATAACCTACGTATTACAATTCATGGAGGTTTCGCACACTTCAAAAATGCAGAAGGGAACCAGTTGTTTTATAGAAAACAGTATACTGAAACTTATACCCTGATATTATATTAATAAAAAAAAATGTATATACGACTCTATAATCCAGTGGCTCTTGTGGCTCGTTCGTTTACGGCGTCGTGGAGTAGTGGGTTTGCTGCCTAGAGCTGGGCGATTGTCTTTTCTATATCTTACTAAAGCGGGGGCCGGCCACCCTCCTTTTATTGACTCTGGCTAAGGTAGCCCAAGCTGGGGCCTCTACCTCCTATTTCCTTGGGGGATATGGGACGTTGAGGTTACCCGTCTATATAATCCTTCTACTATGAGTGCAGGGTTTCCACCTCATAAAAATATTGGAGATCCCATATTTACAAAAAAATAGTCCTATAATTCCTGTATTTCTTTGAAGGAAAGGAAGGAAAAACAGAAAGCCAAAAATTTAATAAACTAAATACAAAGCGTTTTGAAATTGTGCAAGTGTTTTAATAGGTTACTGTGGTTGCGCTGCTGGTAATACTTTTTTAATTCTATATTGAGTCAATTTTCGCATATTATTGAGCTGATCCCTCAAACGTTTTTTCTTTTGCCTCGGAGGTTTAACTTCTTTCAAAAAGCTTGGATTCATCGTGAAAAACTCGGCAACTTTATTTCGATCTAAAAAAATTTGTAAAATATCAAATTATGATTATTATTATTGTTTCAAACTCCAAATTCCTGAAAACTCTTTTAGCATGGCAAATTTAGGAATTAAACAATCTGAACCAGGGGTCCCCAAACTACGGCCAGCATTTACTGATTTGCAGTGGTGGGCACCGTTAACCAAAAAGTTAACTTCGATAACGATAATCCGTTAACCCCAATTTTTAACTCCGATAACGATAATCCGATAATTTTACTACAAAGTTAACGGAAGTTAACGATAATCCGTTAACGATAACTATTTCTTTACTAATATTTTAAAAAATCAAGGAAAAAGCTTTAAAACCCATAGAAAATGTTTATTTATGCAAAATCCAACAATAAATAGGTATTTAACTGTATTTTTATCAAGTTTTGCAACTTTTTTGCTTAATAACTTTTATTTTTATTTTTAATAAAAAATGTACTGATTACATGTTTTGAAACCCTTGTAACCACTAACCATTAACTAAATTTTAATTTACCAGAGAATTATTATGGCGGGAACTGAAAGGTAAAATTAAATTTTAGGCACATTTATTAAAGATTATGACACAATGTGCTGGTTGCCCTTCAGAAAGACCAACTTCTCAAAGTTAGGCCCAACTGCCAGTCTTGACCTCTTGGGCCTCAGGATGTCCTTCCCGAGAGAGAAGAGCCGTTCCACTGCGGCAGAGGACGGAATTGGCAGACTGAAGTTATGGCGGTTTGAATTCATTCGCGGAGCGGTGATCTTCCGTGAATGACTCCTCGCAGTTAACGTGTTAACGGACTTTAACAGACTAAATATCGAGTTATCGGAAGTTAACTGGTCCGATAACGATAAATGGAAATTAACTTCCGTTAATAGTCCGTTAAAAAAGTTAACTTCGTTAATTAACTGTTATCGGATTAACGCTTTAGTGCCCATTACTACTACTACACTTTGGACTGTTTGGATGTGATAAAAGATTGAGGGAAGTCTTTGTTTACTGTGAAACACAAGTTATTTATGAAGAAACTTTAAATATATTTACAGTATTACGTCGATACAATATATGAGAAAGAGAAAACTTCATCAACTTGAGTAGTCTAAGCGTCATCATCCTGTTTGCATATACGTTTTGTGTTTCGTATTTATCAATTATTACGAAAGAATTCTTTTATAACTTGAAGAGCCTAATCATTTTCATTAATCAGTAAAGTAACATAAATATCATCAACTGTTGCTGCAAAATAGAAGTCAACATCTTCCTTCCTTGACTAATTAATTTTAAAATTAGAAAGAGCCGTGTTGAGCAGAAAACTGAGTCAAACTTTGGGGGAGAAAAAGCGAATTATTGTACAAAAAGAAGGATCAGTCCTCCCCATCTTATTTTCAGTTTTGGGTCCTTTACTGACCAGATTAATATAATGAAGAAAGTGGTAGTGATCCCGCACGAGGTGTATGCTTCATTACAAAGTTCAAAATTCCAGACACGGCTCTAGAACCCCGCAAAAGCAGGCTTAAAAGAATGGAAAACGAGTTGCTAGCCCTATTAAACAGTGAAAAGTCACCTGAGGAGAAAAGGATCTTGTACCAAGAGTCTTTGCAGAAATTTCTTCATGAGTACAAAGATTATAAGAATCCGACAGAGCTCCCCGTGGTTATTAGGCACAGCGCGAGCAACGCTGAGCATGGCGACATAGGAACCGGGCCCGACGTTAGAGATGACCAACCAAAGAATAACGGAATGCAACACATCGAGCATGTATTAAAAACCAGTCTCTCACATACATTGAGGAGTAAAGGCTTAAGTATTTATAATATATTGAGTGAAGATCCTATCATACACTGGGCCGATACAGGCGAGGTCATTGTTGAAGGAACAGGGGTACAAGGATCAAACATCGTTGACGTTGTCCATGATCTGGTGAGAAAGTGGGACAGACCCTCACCAACAGGATGGAAGCATATTAAAGCAAGACTACAACAAATAAATGTCCCCAAGACATTGATAGGTAATCTGAATAGGTTAAAAGACTTGCATCAGGTCTCGCATGTGTCACAACTGAGTACGCCATCGCCCCCAGCAGTAGCGTCTCTGAAGAGGAGAAAGAAGAGAAAAAACGGCCAACCTTATCCTTATCCACGTGTCTCTAAAATACACAAATGGCTAACATATTAAGTAAACGCTATTATGACATTTATAACCCCCCCCCCTCCTATGGCGGTGTTAATAGACTTGTCAGAGGTTTTTACGGAGTAGGGAAAAAAGGTGTTGAGAGGTTTTTGCGGGAGCAGGATGCTTATAGACTTCATAAGCAGGTGAGAAAAAGGTTTAAATCGGCCAAGACAACAGCGGCTTCGATTGACTCTATTTGGCCAGCGGATTTAACAGACATGCAAAGATATTCACTATATAAGGATGGCTACCGCTACATCCTATTCATAATAGATGTATTCTCTAGATATCTGTGGTTAATTCCACTGAAAAATAAATCGCCTGAAACAGTTGCAAAAGCGACCAAAACGCTGATGTTAAAAGAAGATAGGGTTCCTGGCTATTTTTTACGGATATGGGGAAAGAATTTATAGGCCACGCTTTACAGAACATGCTAACAGAGTTTAATATCAGTTACTACACTAGCAGTTCTATACATAAGGCCTCTTTAGCTGAAAGATTTCAACGTACCATAAAGGAACGCATGCATCGCCACAGGGCCGTTTCTAGCCATTAGGGGGCCCTAAGCAGTATACCCATTTGAGGCCCCACCCCTCCATCCACCAACTCATGCCATACTACTTCACCTCAGCACACACATAAAAAAAATTGGTGTTAATAAAAAACAATTATGAAACAATTTTAATGAAACATTTATGTCCAAAACAACAAATATGTACTTTCAAAAGACAAACAGAAAAAATACTCTTCATGAAATTCCTGAAAATTAGCTTATATGATACATTATTTAGAATAAATGACACAGAACTATGTATAAAAAATAATGCAATTATTAACTACCAAACAATTACTAACTACGATACAATCGTGTAATAGCTAACAGTTATACAGAACAGTTTGTATCTTCCAAATTTTTGCCTCCTAGATTTTTTCTGGGCGAAATCATCAATAACATCATCATATGAAATCTCCCTGCCAACGTCCTGGTTGATGCTTATGATGCCAAGGCCACTGAGGCGATCCTGCCCCATTGATGATCTGAGGTTGTTCTTGATTAGCTTCATCTTAGAGAAGCTCCTTTCGGCTGACGCTACTGTCACAGGTAGAGTGCAGGCAATTCTTAGTGCAACCCAGAGATTGGGGTATAGTTCCTCCAGTTGCTTCTGATGAATGAAGAGAGAAGCTCCAATGCAGTCATGTTGTGTGAAGGTAAAGTCGCCACGTTCTTAATTTCGAGGGCTAGTTGTCTTCCATCAATGTCAGAGTCAGCTCCAGAGCTCAGTATCTTAGAGAGCTTTTCACACTTGCAAGACAAGTCTTCCTTGATCATTGTGGTGAAGTTTAGGAGAACCCCAAATATGTCCCTCACATCATCTAATGTTTTGAATCTCTCATTTATTGATCCGAAGGCACAATCCACCACCACATTGAAAAATTTGACTTCCAGCCTCTTTAAGGTTCCAGCCTCTTTAATGGTTCGTCAGGAGCTTCGTAAGCAAAGTGCTTTTTGGTGGATCTGAGCCTCTTCTCCTTCAGCACAGTTTCCACATTCATTTCCTCATATATGTCCTTAGCTACGACTTGTGCTGCAACAAAACCTGTGTTTCTGTAGCTGGTGAGTGAGTCTTTTGTTTTTGTGAGGAGGTTGACTGCCACATCAAACTGCATTGTAGGAAACTGCAGAAGTTTTCTCACATGGTTAACTGCATGAAGAATGTCATACTATACTACTGTGAAAATCTGAAAGCGATAAGACCCTACCTCCTCTGCAAGTGCTTGTGCTTCAGTCCTGGCTATGGCATCTGTGGCATTGTTTCTGACTTCCAACAGGGCCTCTCTGATGTTGTAACTCTGGTATAGCACAGCCTCAATGCTCTTAAGCCGGCTTTCCCACCTGGTTTCACTCCAAGACGTGAGTGTTATGTTCACGTGCTTCTTTAGGATTGTCCATCTCTGTGTAGCTGCTGCAAAAAGGTTGTACAATTTTTGTAGGTTGCCAAAGAAGCTGATGGCATATGTGGAAGCTTTAGCTGCATCAGCCACTCCAAGATTCAGAGTGTGAGCCCCACATGGAACATAGAGTGCACGACAGTTCTTCTCTAATAACCTTGCCAAAACACCTTTGTTTTTGCCCTTCATGTTCGCTCCGTTGTCATATGACTGTCCTCTGCAGTCATCAAAGTGAATATTCAGTTCATCTAGTCTCTTCAGAATCAGAACTGATAAACCCAGGCCTGTACTTTGTGAAGCCTCAAGAAAGCCCAAGAAGTATTCTTTTATTTCTGGTACTTCACCCATTTTAACAGTTCTGATAATAATCGACATCTGTTCTTGGTGGCTTATGTCTGGAGTGCAGTCTAAAATGAGTAAATAATATTTAGCTTGTTTTATTTCTGCAACAATGGCATCCAAGATCTTCCCACTAATGGACCCAATGAGCTCATTTTGAATGATGTTTCCGAGGTAACTTGAATGACTATATTGACCACTTTCGACTCTGCTGATGTGTTGTTTCATCACTGGATCAAATTTGGCAAGCAGCTCAACCTCCTTCAAGAAGTTGCCATTGTCTCGATTGTACAATGTAGAGGAAGACCCCCTGAAAGCAAGGCTTCTCTCTGCCAGTGATTGGATTATACTTACAAGACGTGTGAGAACATCTCGCCAGTGTCTTCGCTCTACCTCCATTAATGACATTTCAGTTTGGTCAATGGTCCTCCCAGTTTTTAGCCGCAGTTCCAGATCCTTCCATGTTGCCATGTTATCTGCATGTTCTGAACTATTTTCATGGCCTTTCAGAAGCGAACCAACGTTTATCCAGTCTGAAAGTCCATCCGTAATTAGTTTGTACGACTTCCTTGAAAACACCTTGCAGCAGAAGCAATAAAGAGCATCATTCCTTCTAGAGTACATCAGCCAGCTTCGCTTTATTTTTTCCCTATTAATTAATCTTCTGTACATGTAATGGTGATGAAAGCTTCTACCGTCCTCTCTTTTAGGGAATGTGAAATCTGGACTGATTTGAAATGGTCCTCGAGACACCAGATCTGTCTTCAAGGCATTTAACAGGACAACTGGCCAGTCATACGGATCAAGCAGTGGAGCAGATCTCGGTTCTTGTTGCTCAGTAGAAATGCCTGTGTGTGGTGTTTGAAGCTGAACAGAAGATGGGCCACTTGTTGGTTCATCAGGCTCTACTTCTACTGGTGTTTGAGGTTGCATAGAGTATGGTCCTGCTGTTGGCTCATGATGCTCATCAGGCTTTGCTGAGGATGGCTTTTCCAAATATTTCAGTAGTGCTCCTGAGAAGAACATAACATTACATATTCTGTTAGATTTTGCTAAAATACTCTTTCTTATTTTGTTTGATAATTGATCTGTGTGAACAGAATTTGAGGTGATGTGATCCATTAAATTTCACATTTTGAAATATTATAAATATTACAGAGACTAGCTTACTCTACACGATTCCTGAGCACTTGCCTAGCTTGATGGTCTACCTAACCTAATTGCCTGAACTGTAATCATAAGAATATACAAGTGGCACATCTCACCTGTGCTACTGGAAGGCTTCTCCTCCTATTTTCTTCTTTTTCCGTTTTTCAGCTCCTCATGGATAATGTCGTTTCATTTTCCAAGATGCACGAAGTCACATCTAGTTAACCACAACTAATCTGCTAAATAATAATAATCATGATAATAATGATGATGATAATAATAATAATAATAATAATGTTTTACAATACTAGAAAAATTAAGCATTTAGGAAAGTATAAACATATACTAAGAATAAAGTTAAATAATATAGAAATAAGATCTCACAATCGTTATTTACACATAACGACCAAAACGTTTCGTTTGTCTCCGTTTTATCACATTTGTCTCATAGAAAAACTTTAATTAATACGACAATAATAATAATAATAATAATAATAATAATAATAAGGATAATAATAATAATAACAATAATATTAATAATAACTTCAGCTATATTCTTATTCTTGCCCACTGAGTTATGATCTGGGAGCCTGTCTAGGGGCCCTCCTAGTAGCAGCGGGACCCTAAACGGCCGCTTAGTCTGCTTATGCCAGGAAACGGCCCTGCATCGCTATTTTACACATAAAAACACATACAGATATATAAAAATTCTGGGGTCATTGGCGTCGTCATACAACCGTTCACACCACCGTACGATTGGCACAACACCTAAAGAAGTTTTAGAAAGAGGTACGCGCCCAGAGGTGAGAAGAGATGGAGTACCGCCACCACACTCTACACATTTCAAAATCAATGATTATGTAAGGCTATCACGTTCGGGAAATAAATTCGCGAAGGGCTTTGAGCAAGGATGGACACGTGAGATATTTAAAGTTAGTGCTATGAGACCTAAAGGAGAGATAATGATGTATTACATTGAAGGTTTGAATGTGTAAGAGATCGCTGGAGGCTTTTACCGCAAGGAGCTGCAGAAAGTGACATTTAATTTAGGAAAAGTGTTTAAAATTGAAAAAATTTTAGGCAGCAAAAGGTTCAGGAAAGAGAAAAATGTACCTGGTGAAATGGCTGGGTTGCCCAGGTAGCTTCAACACCTATATAAAAGCTGACGCAATAATGAAGCTTAATTAGTATGCAACATGGCACCTAGCCACTTCTATGTCACACTCCCGTCCTCTTCTTCTCTGTCTGTACATCCTAACAACACCCTCGCCAACTTTGTGACAGAACTCCACGGACCTATTGAATTGGAGCGTGATTCGTATGAGGTGGGCTTATGTGAACTCCAGTTAGTCTCTAAATTTTTAACTCTTGAAAATGAGCAAATCATATTTCTGATCATTAGAAGAATCGATGAGTGCGAAAAATTAGACATAACCTTAGACAATACTATGCGTTCAGTCCTGTTCGTTGAGAAACAGTACTATAGCACAAATGTAACACTAGGAATCGATCATTATGACAGAGTCATGGACATTGTGACGGGGTTAACCAAGAGTCTTGAAAAGTCGTACCTGACAAACGATTTACTTTTTGAAGTCGTAAACATAGACACGCCTGCATGCACATTGAAGTTAAAATCAACGCTTAGTAGAAATATTAAAGATAAAGAGATGTTCACAATTGTGGCTGAAGGTCGACATAGCGCAGCTCTCCAAAGAGATACCTTCACGAGGCACATGACTTGTACAGTTTAATGTATCAGTTGAAGATGGAGAAATTGGGTGAAAGCTGCCCATCCCAAGATATGTGTTATATTTACAGCAATATCGTAGAGCATCAATTTGTTGGGGACACCCAGGCGCGCCTGCTGCAACGCACACATGCCCCACTATAGAGGGAAAAGTTTGAGCATTACATATGACAAGTTCCATTATGTGAATATTGCGACTACTCTATTAACCAATATCTCAATATATGTAAGAACGATTGAAGGAAAAAATTTCCCGTTCGGTGATGGGAGCTTAACAATGAAGCTACACTTTCGTCGCATTCAGTTATAATGACCCGAAGGCCATTCACAGTCAATCGAGGGGTGAGATATCAGCGTGGGAGTGGGCTTGGCTCCGTTTTTTCAACCATACTACGCACCGTTGTCCCACTGTTGAAGAGGGGTGCTAGTTACATCGGGAGGAAGGCGTTACAATCAGGTTTTAACACGGCAGAAGACATAATGGGTGGAACTAAACCTAAAGAAGCTCTCAAAAAAACATTTAAAACGTACACGGGACGAAACCATCAAAGATGCAAAGAGAAAAATGCGTGGTGGCGGAAAGAAGAGAACTGTCAGGAAGAAGGGGTTACCATCACGTGGCGCTAAACGTAAAAGGAAATAAAAAAGAAGTGCTCTAATCGTATGAAGCCTATGGCTGATTATTTTTTAACTGATATAAGCTGAGGACACTACTCTCACGAATCATAGGCTGATTACTACTTGTCGAGAGAGGTGGTACTATTTCTGACTCGTCATGGCGCGTTTCATCCATCCGAGTAGTTCACAATGCTGTGAATCGGAACTGTCCCTCTTTGATATACCCCCTACTCAGGTCTCTATTGAGCATAGCGACTTTATTACAATTAACCCCTTAAACACAATTAGTTCACCGAGTGCCCATATAGAGTTCGTGATACCCAGCTCAGGCCCTTACTTTATTGACCCGAGCTGCATGCACATATACGCTAAACTGCGTATAGCCCATTCAGATGGAACGGACTGCGATGACTGCATACCCTGAAACCAACTTCCTACACTCCATATTCAGCCAGTGTGAGGTGTATTTAAATCAGGTTAACATCTCGGCAGGAACGGGTTATTATCACCTACGATCCTCTCTGGAAAATGTCCTCAACTTTTCAAAAGAAGCGAAGGACACCTTTTTAACCGCCGAGGGCTATTATCAGACTAAAGATGAACGTAGTATAAAGGATAAATTTAAAAATTCTAAAAAAAAAGATGTACGAGTGTTTTGGCCATCTTCATACAGACTTCACGTTCCAGGAGAAACTGCTTATGAACGGCGTCGATCTGAAACCCAAGCTGAACCGCACGAGTCCCGAGATCTGCATAAATCTGGGGTCTGATCAAGAAGAGGGCGCAAAACCCGTTATGATTCGCATCATGGAAACATATTTACGTGTACGCCGAGTGAAATTAAGTTCCCCGGAATATGTAGAAATTGAAAAAATTTAATACACACAGCAGTAAAATACCCAGTTAACAGAGTACAGATCAAACTATACGGTGCCCGCCGGGTTGGCCTCAAAGCAGCTAGAAAACGTGGCCCTTGGAGTTCTACCTAAAAGGATATTAATTGGAATGCAAGACCACGCCTCGACGAGACGAACGGAAAATATGAAAAGGGCGCCTTTAAATTCGAGAACTTCGGCCTTAAAATATAACTCTATACGTAACTGGCGTTGCAGTGGGAGGGACTATGGTTATAAACTACTCATCAGACGCTGTGTTCCCTCTCTGCGCTGAACTTATTGTAATCTGGCTCATAATGTTGGGGCCTGTGACGAGCTTGGGTTTGGCGTAACGCAGAAGGAATTTGTGGAAGAATTTAACATTTATTCATTTGATATTACGCCTGACTTGTCTGCTAGTACAAATACGCACTTACGTCTACAACAAATTGGGAACATCTCAGTCAGGTTAGAATTTGCCAACCCTATAGACGCGCCTATTAGTGTACTCGTGTACCTCGAATCACAGGCTCTAATAGAAATTGACCGTTTCAGGAACGTGGTCACAGACTTTCAAAATGGACGCGAATACACTCCAGAGAGTAATGAAAATGACCGAATCACACGCTCCAAATTTATCGGCGTGTTTGCGAAGAATGAAATATTGAAATTGCCAACTACGAGAGACTGGTACGGGATTATCGTGAACACCGACATTGCGGGGGGTGAGGGGGATTCATTGGTTCGCAATCTATTTTAAAAATAGGGAAAGAATGTACTACTTTGATTCACTCGGCACTCAGCCCTGGAATGACCCTGTTATAGTAAAATTTATCGAGCAGATGCATGTCCCTGAAATTGTATGAATCCTTACCGTTTCCAAGGATATTTTAGTAACACTCGTGGCATGTATACTGTATAGCCTTTCATTTCTCCTGCACATGTCACGTGGGAAGGGATTTATAAATTTTTTTAAATTATTCGATTTGTGCGGCACTGAAATGAGTGATAAAACGGTATGCAGAGAGGCAAAAAATGTACCCATTTGTGAGCACCCGTTGTTTGTATTGTGTAAAGGTGTCTATCTATATTGTGTAAAGGCGTATTTGTAAAGTGTCTCCATTAAGGCTTATTTAATGGACGCTAGTTCCGCTTTCTACATGTTTTCTGCCAATTAATAAATTAAATGAAAATACAATGTGTTTTGTTCTTAACCCCTCCCCCCAAAAAAAAACTTACGTTAGTTCCTCGATGACCTGGCATTCGTTGGACCGGATGTGAGCCAATACCTCGACCTCTGTATTCAGGCCCATGTGCGGTCTGCGCGGTAAAGCTTCCAAATCATTTATTTTTCTTTCATCAAAACGAAAAGTTGCTATATCATGTTCGAGCTCCGTATCGGCACTTTAAGGAGAAATTAACATGCTTAGTTCAACCTGATTCTTTTTAAATTAAAGTCAATTTTTTCATGAATTGTGTTCAGAAATCATAGCTCAGTGCAAACTAGGCTATAATTGAGGATAACCGCTAATGAAACATTTCCTATAAAATATGAGGAGTAGACAAAAAACTTACATTAGGTCCTCGATGACCTGGCGTTCGTTGGACCGGATGTGAGCCAATACCTCGACCTCGGTATTCAGGTCGCTGGGTTGGCTGTGCGGTAAAGCCTCCAATTCATTTATTCCTCTTTCATCAAAACTAAAAGTAGTTATAACACTTTCAAGCTCCGTTTCAGTCCTATAAGGAGAAATTAACATGATTAGTTTATACTGAATAATTTAAAGTTAAGTTAAATTAAAGTTTAATTATGCCGGGGTATGCTACGCTAGGCTAGGTTATATTAAGAGATGAATGGCAAAACACTGGGTGATGGAATCCCCGTTAAGCCGTAGGTCTAGGTTGGGGTGAAAAGTTTGAACTTCTGGGCTAGGTTAGGCTAGGTTATATTATACCGGGATAGGTTACTCTAGGTTAGGCTATATTATGTCCGGGTAGGTTAGGTTAGACTATATTATAAACGGTTAGGTTATATTAAGAGATGAATGGCAAAACGCTGGGTGATGGAATCTCCGTTAAACCGTAGGTCTAGGGTGGGGTGAATAGTTTGACCTTCTGGGCTAGGTTAGGCTAGGTTATATTATACCCTGATAGGTTACGATAGGTTAGGCTATATTATGTCCGGTTAGGTTAGGTTAGGTTATATTATAACCGGTTAGGTTATGCTAGGTTAGGTTATATCACACCCGTAACGATCCCTGTTGTTAACACATACAACCATATATATATGGGGAGGGAGCTACAATAAGAGAAAACACTTGGGTGATGGATTCCCCGTTAAACCGTAGGTCTAGGGTTAGGGTGGGGTGAAAAGTTTGACCTTTAGTGCTAGGTTAAGTTAGGTTATATTATACTCGGATAGGTTACGCTAGGTTAGGCTATATTATTTCCGGTTAGGTTAGGTTATATTATAATCGGTTAGGTAATGCTAGGTTAGGTTATATCACACCCGGAAGGGCTATGCTGGGTTAGGTTATATTACGACCGGTCAGCCTATGCTAGGTTAGGTTATGTTAGGTTAGGCTAGGTTAGGCTATGCTAGGTTATGTTATATTACGCCGTTCAGGCTATGCTAGGTTAGGCTAGGTGAGGTTATATTATTATAAACGAGAAAGAGCACTGGGATTAATTTTTCGTTGTAGAAAAACTCAGAATAAAGCCAGGTTAGGTTAGGTTATATTATATCTGGTTAGGCTATGCTAGTTAGCTCGACCTTTGGGCAGATTTCCTTTCACTTCGTTTTATTACGAATTTTAAAAATTATAATACTTGCAATGAATGAAACGTTGTATATAGACCGAGAATAAATCACAAACTAGTTTTTCAAAACGCATTATGGCATTTTATAAATTAACTAACACATTGGGCAATAATTAAAAACCTATTGTTTTTCACCAAAATACACAGAGGAATATATATATATGAATAGATACCGGGCCTCGACCTCTGGGCAGATAGCCTTTCATTTCGTTTTATTACGGCTTTTTGTAAATTAACTAACACTGATTGAAACGTTGTATATTGACTGAGAATAAACCACAAACTAGTTTTTCAAAGCGCATTTATTATGGCCTTTTATAAATTATTTAACACTGAATAAACCGCAGTATGTAATCACAAATTAATTAATTACATTTTAATATCGTTTTCATTGAACGGTTCTTGCATTTCGTCACAAATTTCTGCAATACTTTGGGTGGAGAGAAGTTCATTCCGGTCTGCAGCGTTGAAAATTAGACGCGTTGCCTCAGCATAGAAATCTTTAGGTAGAGCTGGCTCATGGCGAGGTATTTCAAAAGCACTGTTCCAAAAAAACGACTGAATTGAGGCCCTGATATGAAAGTGCCCCTTTAATAAATGGGATCGTAATTGTGAGCATCCAACAATACCCGATTCGCGAGCTTCCTATTGGCTATCAGTGAAATATGGGTGGGGCTTAACTCGTAGGCTCGCCTAGCCTCCAACCAGAGGTTCTGGGCTTCGCCCACAGGGTTGTGATTGGCTGCCCCGTGAAATCTGGAGCGTGTCAGATATACCCATTCGTAGAGACAGAGAAACGTGTTTATGATCTTGTATTCTGGGGTTCCGATGATTTGGCAGGGGAAGGGTGATTTCAACGTATGATAGGCATCCAATTATATGAAGTGCTTAACGAGGTTGGAAGATAAATTTGTAAACTGTTTATTGTACCCCATCTAAAATAGGTGCGGAAAATTTATTATCTCCTCTGAAAAATAAAACGTCAGAAACTGGAAATAACTATTAAAGTCACTTATCCGTGAAGGAAAAGGAAAAATCATCAGTGCGCAAAGGTCTACAGTACTTCGAGACAATTCTCGTAGCTGTAAAAGTTTATTGGTGTCCTGCGTTATCGTACGATACAATAAATAATTTTTAAAAATTGACAGAGAAGTGTGGTGGATGCGGGTCATTAAGCCCCCAAAGTTTATTTCGAGTTCATAAACTTCACGAAAAGAAGTTTAGCTATCGCCTTCATCAAACTCCATAATTTTCAGAACGCTGTTTAATATAATTGTGTATATATATATATGATATTTTTTTTCATAAATATTTCTCCTTCTATTGTTCAGCTATCTACATTGTTTAATTAGGAGTTGTTTTTTAGGTAGGATTTTGCTTATACCGCTTTTGCCTTCTCTTCATTTCCCTCCTTTATCATATTCCCTTTCTATTTATTCATTTGTGCTGTACATTTTAATGCTATGTGTACCATTGTCCTGTTTTAATTTGCAGAAGTTACAGATGAAAAAGACCGTAATATCCAATTGAAGTTAGCCGGAGAGAGAGCTAATTAATGCAGTTTGGCGTGACTATAAGTTTTGTGTACGTTTCTTGTACCAATTTTCAGAATTTATTAGATGAACTTTTTTCCGGAATTGTACATATATAGGCTCTCCTTTGCTTTCGATGGCGTCGGCCCGAATTGTTCATTCTGGCGAAGGTCAAGCTTTACACTCCACTTTAGACCTAGTTTTTAACGGGGATATATATACACACACACACATATATATATATATATATATATATATATATAATAGAGAGAGAGAGAGAGCTCGCGAGAGAGATCTGTACATATAGAGGCTCACCTATGCTTTCGATGGCTTCGGCCCGAATTGTTCATTCTGGCGAAGGTCAAGCTTTACACGCCACCTTAGACCTACTTTTTAACGGTGAAATATATATATATATATATATATATATATATATATATTATATAAGAGAGAAAGAGAGAGAGATCCCTGCTAGGATACCCTAGTTACCCATTTATCTACCAATCGTGGAAGGACGTTTACACTCCACCTTAGACCTACAGTTTAACACGGGGCACTAGGATACCCTGGTTTCCCATTTATCTACCAACCTTGGAAGGACGCGCCGTCACCGGGTCTCGAACCCGGCGCATATAATCGCGCATATAGTTGTGTGTGCGTAATATTTTATGGGCGTATAGGCGGGATGTACGGGCATTTGTCCAAACGTTGTATACACTGTGTCAACTGGCTGATCAAGGCAACTGGCTGATTAAGCCAACTGGCTGAATAGGGTCTTATAAGACAGCGGCCGCTTGGCTGAAGTCTTAATATGCGCTTGGCTCCTGCCAAGCGAACACTTCTCTCTTCCTCTCTCTCCTCCTCCTCTGTATCCTCGTCCTCTCTCTCTTAGGTTAGGTATACCAAGAGTTTCACTGCACCTATGACTTGCACGCTCCGCTTCACTCTACTAATTTCGGATGTACTTCCTCCTCTTTTGTCAGACACTCCAGATATTTAACACGTTTCACAACCTCTGACTTTTCTCGCTGCACTACAATATTACACGCTGACTCTCCTCTCTCAACAAGAATCTTACTTTTATTTATACTCACTTTCGATAATACCCACCTGACAAACAAATCTAACCTAACATTTTCATTCATTTCAGTTAGGTTTTTTTTTTTTAATTACGAATGTATTTTTACTACTACTACAACAATATTCTTCCAGATTTTTCTGGACGGCTTATTCTGCTTTTTTATTGCTTTTGATTGCTTCTGATTCATCAGAAAAGCTGGCGTCGATGTCGGTACAACAATCTGATGTCAGATAATCAAAGGTGACGTCATCTAATATAAATATAAAACTTACAGTACTTAGTGCAATAAAATAGAAAGAGGCGTTCAAGAATAAAGGACTGCTGACCTTTATAAATAACTTCAATTAATAAGATTTTGTAATGCAGGACTATACTACATGCAGATGTATTTAATTTCAGTTGCATCCCAGTAACACAATTACAATTATTTTGCGTAGATTCAGCTTGTTAATACTATCATGTAATTATAGTTACTTTCTGTGGAAATAATAACATTAACAATTAGATTTCAATGCAAAGAACAAAATGGAAAGAACGTTATGGTATTTTTGTGACATACGAGTACACAATATTCGTATAGTGAGAACATTCATTGATATTTAACCATCGTAGCAGCACCACTTGGGCTCTATCAAATTGGTACCTACAAGTTCAGCGTGAATTCTGAAACACGACCCTGTCAAGGAAGACCCACAAGAAACTCAAATCGCACAAATCTTAAATCACGAATTCCGAGCAGGGACTCAAACCTGTCTCATTCATACTTGCTGCCCGGACTCTTAACCAATAATACCCTAGTAACATTGCTCATAGAACAATTAGCATATCTCAAGAACTCGTTCGTGAAATGGGAATTCAATGTGTTCAAACTGATTTTGATGAATTCAATGGAATCTCTAAATCTAGCCATTTATTTATTTTTCAGGAAAATTCATATAAACCCTTTTTGTTAATAAAAATAAAAATTTGTTTCGAGTCATTTCATGCTGTTAAGGGATTTGCTTACTTATAACCAATATGTCCTTTGGAACTGTTCCAGAAATTGTCCGTACCTTCAATCGAAAATGGAACGAAAAATTCCTTAAAAACCACCAAGAAAGAGCAATGTTTGTTCCAAAAGCGTTCATTGTCAACGGAATTCAGAAAAAATCACATTTGGAACAAGAATTCCATGAATATAATGATGGGGTTCTTTAACCTCCTTCGCAACATCTAAGATCATATGACGGAGGGGACCTACAGCTTTACGCGGGATCTGAACCACGGGTCGCTACATAATCTGAACGCAGAAGACGGTCTCCCATCCAACTACTCTGCGGACCCAAATGACGCTTAACTTCAGTGAACGACGAGAAATGGTGCTACGACTGGACTGGCCACGACGTAGCCCGCGGTGTGGGAGAGAAAATTGTTGAAAATGAATGTGAGTAAGAGCAAGTTATTAATTACACTAGGGAACAACATTTTTGTTTCTTGAAAACTATTTGGTGTTTCTTATAGAAATTTTGATGCTGATTCCAAATATGGTTTCAGAATTTTTCTATAACCCATAGTTTTCGAGAAAATAATATTTCCATTTACTCAGAATTTTCCCAAAATATTAGTTAAAATTAAGTGTAGGGCCTACTAACTTAATTTTACTTTCTTTTTTTCCAGGTTAACTATATTTAATAGTATTTTTTGCATTAAAAAAATATAGCTATTTAAACAAACAGATTTTTAATAAAAAGAAAAAAAAATTTCAAGTTTTGCTCAAATTTTAAAATTTTTCATAGAAAAAATTGGTTTTTCATTCCAAAAAGTTTTCCGTGATTTCAATAATTTTCCGCCAGCATGAATCGAAACTGTATTAATCCCAGAGATACATTTTGCTACGTATGTGGAGAACTGACCATAATGGCACAAAGGAAGACGATGACCCCACTCGTGAAGAAGGCTTACGAACTTTATTTTGGATGTAAGGTAGGCTACCAAGACAAATCCTGGGCACCTCATATCTCATGCATTTCCTGTGCCGTCACTCTTAGGGGTTGGATTAAAGGTACCCGCAAATCTATGCCATTTGCCATACCAATGATTTGGAGAGAGCCCAATGATCAAATAACGTATTGCTATTTTTGTATGACTAACGTTTCAGGATTCTCTGCCAAAAATAAACATAAAATTCAATACCCAAATCTTGCATCTGCCATGAGACCAGTACTACATGACGATGATAACCCAATTCCAACTCCCCCAAAGTCATGGACACTGGATGAAGAGTCTGAAGTTGAACCAATGGAAATTGATGACACTAAAGATACAGACTTTCAGCAACCTGAATCAAATAAACCACGTATGATAACGCAGGTTATGCTGAATGATCTCGTGAGAGATTTGGACCTTCCGAAAAAGAAAGCGGAATTATTGGGCTCCAGGTTACGTGAATGGGATTTGCTGGCAAAAGATACAAGCATATCGGCGTTCCGCACTCGCCAAAAAGATCTGATGCAGTATTTCTCCTCGTCAGGTGGTTTATGCTACTGTAATAATGTAAATGGACTGCTGTTAGCTCTCGGTCATGAGCACAAATCTGAAGATTGGCGTTTATTTATTGACTCTTCGAAGCTAAGCCTCAAGGTTGTACTACTTCACAATGGAAATAAATACCTTTCCATTCCTGTAGGGCACGCTGTCCACATGAAGGAATCTTACGAAAATAGGAAACTCATCCTTCAGCAGATTAATTATGACCAGTTTCGTTGGTATATATGTGGGGATTTAAAAGTCGTCGCGCTTCTTCTGGGAATGCAGCTCGGTTATACGAAGTTCTGCTGCTTCCTTTGTGAATGGGACAGCAGAGCCAGAGATTCGCATTATTTTGTAAAGGATTGGCCACTTCGTCAAAAATGTATCCCAGGACTGAAGAATGTGTCTCATAACCCTTAGTTGACCCCAAGAAAATATACTTACCGCCACTTCACATCAAACTTGGCATCATGAAAAATTTTGTCAAAGCAATGAACAAGGAAGATGAGGCATTCAAATATTTGAAGAAAAAGTTTTCACGACTTAGCGATGCAAAGATAAAAGAAGGGATCTTTGTTGGTCCCCAAATCAGAGAGCTCATGAAAGATCAAAAGTTTGATGATGCCTTGAGAGGAAAAGAAAATGTGGCATGGGAGGCCATGAAGAATGTTGTCACAAATTTTCTAGGGAACATCAAAGCCTCTAACTATGAAAAAATAGTGCAGGACATGATTGAAGCATATAGGTTATTGGGATATAATATGTCACTAAAAATCCATTTCTTGCACTCCCATTTAGATTTCTTCCCTGAAAACCTCGGCGACGTAAGCGATGAGCATGGAGAAAGGTTCCACCAAGATATAGCTACTATGGAGAAACGCTACCAAGGGAGGTGGGTTCCGGCAATGTTAGCTGATTACTGCTGGACATTGATGCGAGAAGCTCCTAATGAAAACTACAAGAGAAAATCAGTGACAAAGAAGTTTTAAGAAGAATATTTTAAATGCCAATCTGCCACTAATATAATTTTTATGAAGTATTTTTACTAACTTCTATACACTTTTTGAATAAATATTAAAATACAAATTTCTCAGTAACCTTGGGTGATAGAGAAATTGTACGGCTATATTCGGAATCAGCGGGAAAAATCCTATAAGACCGACCTCTTCACGTCCAAGAAACAAAAAAAGTTAAAATTTGTTCCCCAGTGTTATAGAGAAAGGGAAATTTGGACTGTCATGTGATGATGACTGGTGAAACAGTAGAGGTGGTAGTCTTTTAAGTATCGGGGATGTGTACTGAATAAGAAAGGTACGAGTGCAGATGAAGTTAAGAAGAGAATGAATCAAGGACGGTTGCGTGTGCACTGAAAGCGGTTGTGAGAAAGCGGAGACTGGAACGAGATGCGAGATTTTTACACGAAAGTGTGTTAGTACTGAGTTGTGTGTTTGCAAAAAGGGAGACAATGGGGGCGCTTTGAAACTTGCCCCTGGAGGCCCTCGCCTCCGTTATGAGGGGGAGCCCTTCCTTAAGTTCCTCACCCCCGTTCATGAGGCCTCACCATCTTTCATGAGGGGCATTTGTGCGTTTGCCCTTGAGGGGGCCCCACATCACCCTTCTGTTCCTCACCTTCCTTTATGAGATTTCATGGTCTTTCATGAGATATTTGTAGGTTTAAAAACAAAAAAGGAAAAAGAAAAAAGGGGAAAAAAACATAAACATTCCCGAGGCTGGGGATAGGTTAGGGTAATCTAAGGGTAGGTTGAGTAGGAAAATATTCATGGCTCTTTTTACACAGCGTTCGGCCGCTTTTCGCCAGCGTTCCGGATCCCGGCGCATCCGGTTTCGCTGACCCAGTAATCCATCATAAGCACATCCTTACCTCGCTTCTGGTCGCGTTCAAGAATTTATGCGTGCAGAAGATGCATTTGTGGTGCATCAGGTTCCTGCTGATATATATATATATACATACAGTGTATATATATATATATATATATATATATATATATATATATATATATATATATATATATATTTACTAGTAAATGGAAACAACGTATATATTATGTATATAAGAAGAACTGTAAGTATAGTGTCTGGCAAATATCAAAGATTTAAGCTTTCTTTAACCCTTTAACGCCGACCGTGGCCTTATGGCAACATGATCTTGACAAACGAATTTGAGCCTTTCAATCTGAATATTAGAGATTATTTTGGCTTAAATACGAAAAACCTTAAAATAAAATTCCATAACTCAGGCATGAAAGGGTTAATAGTTACATAATACCCGAAAGAAAACCTATTCTACCTAATAGACCTACACGAAGACGTGCAAGGTCTCAAAAAAAACAGCAGAGATCGGGCGCGCCAATATTTTCGCAGAAGACCTTAAAAATATTTTTTGCCCAACTGAGTGTAGGTTCATCGTTTCGTTTTAATATGTTAATTAATGCCGATACCACACAAAATAAAATTAGAATAATTACAGTTAACTTATAAACAAATTTTGTTTTGTTCTAATATTTGTATCAGGAAATAGATCCAGAAAATATTAAGTAATTTTATTTAAATTATATTTCATTTATCTAATCTATGGGCAGCTTATATATTTCAATCTGGTAAAATTCGTATAGTAACGAGGTAACATACTGTACATATATATATGATACACACAGACCGTGCATGGAACAAGGAACTCTTCTGGGATAATTAAATCCACTATAGTCTGAATAAGTAATGGTAAATGACAAACACCATAGTTTTTCTTTTTCATGATGCAAGCCCGACGTGGGCAACGGGTCTCTCGCAAAGAGGTCCCATAAATATAGCTTCCCTCACCAGCTATCTGCAAAGCAGACAGGATCCAGCTTTGGGACATGGATCTAGGGTTTAAAGAAGCCTAGCCCCACTACATTTAGAACCTCAATATAAGTAAAAGAGATCCATGTCCCAAAGCTGGATCCTGTCTGCTTTGCAGATAGCTGGTGAGGGAAGCTATATTTATGGGACCTCTTTGCGAGAGACCCGTTGCCCACGTCGGGCTTGCATCATGAAAAAGAAAAACTATGGTATTTGTCATTTACCATTACTTATTCGGACTATAGTGGATTTAATTATCCCAGAAGAGTTCCTTGTTCCATGCACGGTCTGGTGTATCATAAAAAACTCATGGAACCATTCTGAGTTCATTCCCATCATGAAACGGACATGTTATGTGCCTTGAAAAGTGGACGCTCAATTCTGCCAGTTGAGGTTTAAGTTTTGGTTTTGGCTAAAAATATAATAGTTACCCCTTTTTCTTTGATTTATTCAATCCGACGTGAATGCAACGAGTCTTTTACTTATATTGAGGTTCTAAATGTAGTGGGGCTAGGCTGCTTTAAACCCTAGATCCATGTCCCAAAGCTGGATCCTGTCTGCTTTGCAGATAGCTGGTGAGGGAAGCTATATTTATGGGACCTCTTTGCGAGAGACCCGTTGCCCACGTCGGGCTTGCATCATGAAAAAGAAAAACTATGGTATTTGTCATTTACCATTACTTATTCGGACTATAGTGGATTTAATTATCCCAGAAGAGTTCCTTGTTCCATGCACGGTCTGTGTGTATCATAAAAAACTCAGGGAACCATTCTGAGTTCATTCCCATATATATATATATATATATATATATATATATATATTTAGTGGTGGACCGGATGTCAGTTTTTCAATATCTGCGGATACGGATGCGGATTTTTAATTTCGATTTCGATATCCGTGGATGCGGATATTTAGTTAATCTATCAATATAATATAGAATTATGAATATATGACATAATTTTTCAAATTTCGTGATATTACTGTTACGGCAGGCAATGCATAAGAATTAAAATTAATATTAATGTTTTCATTATGATAAAAATAATAACTTTCTCAAGAGTTTCAGCCACAGAAAATTCAATGAAACAAGTTTCATTCAATTTTCCGTGTTATCAGGTATTTATATTTTGAGGTTTATGTATTTGTTGGTTCATTAATAATTAATACTTTACATGAAATATGCATGACTGGGCCTTATAAGCTACTTTATAAGCTAATTTAACTGTAAATTGCATAAATTTATTAGGGGTAATATCCGCATAAAATCCGCAGTCAGAAGTGCGGATGCGGATGTTAAAAATGATGCGGATTTCCGGTCCACCATTAAATATATATATATATATATATATATATATATATATGTGTGTGTGTGTGTGTGTGTGTGTGTATACACTGAGCGGCAGAAAAATCGGCCCACTTGGAATATCGGGAAAAGCAAAAAAGTGGGCAAGCTTCCGTTTATAAAAGTCTTAAAATTCGAAAGTATAATCTATGGGGCAACCAAATAACGAGATAAAACAACGTCAGCTGCGAACACACTAGCTGTAACGAATTTTCGACTTCTTTTAAGAATTCGACAGTCTGACATTCAGGTGCTCTTAAACTGCCAGTGCCACTTTTTTCTTCCACAACATTACCCGTCAAAGAACAATCTCAAAAACTGCCTACTAGATACTGGGAAATTTTGTTACTCATTTATTTAATCTCTTACAATGCTCTAAAAAAAAAAAATATATATATATAATAGGCTGGGTAGAAATTTTATATTGAAAAGGTACATATTGTGAGGGGCTTGAATGGAGCACAGGAACCCCCTCATAAATTATTTTCGCTGTTTAAAGCCTCTTACCCCTGGCACAATTTTTCACTTTTTGACCTATATTGAAGAATATTCCATTTATACGAGACTTACTCTACATTCAGGTTTTTGATGACATAAATCTTTATTAACGTATAATATTTTATTTAATAATGTACAGTATTAGAAAAATTAATTAAGTACAACAATATATTCAGAAAAAAAATTAGAGGCATAATAAATGTGCTAAAATTCAATTAACCTTTTCATTGTTCCTTATCACATCAAAAGGGAAGAAATTTTCAATATTATTAGGAAATTTTATTTCATATGTTTCTTACTCATTCCATTGGGCCTTCCATTCAAACTTGGGCAGTTTTCGCCTTGATTCTAATGAGTTTAAGATAAAGTTTTGACGGTTGTCATAACCTATTCTTTCCTGACATGCCTTTGTTACTAGGTTCACTGCCCTTTTCACACTTTGACTGTGGCATGGAAAAGAAGCTATCTCCAGTGGCTTACATCGGGCCTGTAGTAGCTCATCGTCGCTAAAATTGTTTAGCAGCGGTGGAGGAGTAATGATCTCTTTTTGCCAATCGATCATCTCGGTGTAGTCAGTAGATTGGAAATTGAGGGTTCGAGGCAACTCAAAGTTTCTGGTACCTGAAAATCCTGTTCTTGAAAGGATGATTTTCTGAATAGCTTGCTCCATAATTTCTAGTCTCTTGTCAGTTCTCATTGATATGAGTATATTTTGTGGGTGTGCAAAGTAGGCGTTATTCTTTAATACTGGTTCTATGGTTTATCTATGTTGTTCATCTAAATTTCGAAGCAAGCACATTAAATGTCAAAAGTTATATGCACCATCAGTTGCATTAGGATGAGATTTTATCCAAAACCACCCTGGAGCATAGAACTGCATAATAATCTCGACTATATCTTGAAGGTTTTTATCGAGATTTGGCGTTGAGATATATAACACTGGTATGCATCAATTTTGCTGTCAAGGGTTTTGTAAGTGATTCTTATAGAGTTTTTCCTGCTGATTTCGAATCTGCAATCCGTTTTTCTCAATCAGCTCAGGTTATCCGGCTATGGCCTCATAAGTAAAATATAATTTTTCGTGATTTTGTCAAAGCGGAATTGGAACAGTAACATCTATCATCACTTGTTTCACTTGTATAATATCTTTTTTTACTTTTCAGGCATATAGATAAAATATTTCATAATGAATAGAGCGTGTAAAAATGATCCCAATAGATTCTGCTACATATGTGGACGGTTACCATGCCAAATAACCAGTCCCAAATCACTAAATTTGTGAAGACAATGTATAGAGCATACTTTGGAATTAAGCTAGGGGACCAGGACAAAAATTTCGCCCCTCATATGTGCTGCAAGACGTGCATTGAAAATTTGAGAAGATGGAGCAAAGGCAGAGCGAAATCTTTGCCTTTTGGAATTCCCATGATTTGGAGAGAAGGAAAGGATCACGTGACAGATTGCTATTTCTGCATGACAAACCTCCAAGGTGGGCTTATAAATTTATTTTTCTTAAATATTTTGAAATCCTCGTATGAAACTTGACATAATATTCACCATATAGAGCATAATATTCACCATAATGGTAATCATACATTTACATATACATATTGTTATAGAAAATACATTTACACATATATATTGTTATACAAGTTACATTTACATATACAATGATTGTATATTTTCTTTCTTTTTCATTCATATTGTCCCCGAAGGGACAATATGAATGAAAAAGAAAGAAAATATACAGACTCCATCGACCTATTTCATATCTTACAGACCGCAGCCTTCCCTCACGAGCCGCCACTGTCTGAATGCTTCTTCTATTTCATATGCAAGTTTTATATCCATGTTTCTGTGTTTCTATTTTCAGGAGTTAACAAGAAGAATAAACACATTGTTGTATACCCTGACATTCCTTCTGCTATGAGACCTGTACCCCATGGTCCTGGAATTCCAATACCCGACCCACCTCAAACCCTGGACTTCGATGATTCTGATGATGAATCAATGACCAATGCCAATGACCAGTCCCAGTCGTATATACCTCAAAATACCGCTTCAAATGAGCCGAGGCCTCTCAACCAGGCCAAACTTAATGATCTTACCAGGGATTTAGGACTTTCCAAATTAGCTGCCGAGATCATGGGCTCACGACTTCGAGAGGACAACTTGCTGGCTCCGGGAACAACATTCTCCTGGTATAAGAAACGAGAGGAAGAATTCCGCAAGTTTTTTGCAGTGCACGAAAATACCTCTTCCCTAGTGTACTTGTGCAATGTTGAGGGGCTAATCGAATCCTTGGGCCTGCCATATAACGCATCAGAATGGAGGCTATATAGACTCGTCTAAACGAAGTTTGAAAGCAATACTTCTCAACATTGGGAATAGGGTTGCATCAGTCCTTGTAGCACATTCCGTACAACTTACTGAGAGCTACGATAACATGAAAATTTTACTGGATGCTCTCGTATACGACCAACGTAACTGGAGGATCTGTGGAGATTTGAAGGTAATACTAATATCATAAGTAAACTATTGCTATTGACTATGTTGTTTTTCCAAAGGTTATTTGAGAGCGTATAAGAACACTTAACTTCCCCACAGAAGTGATACAGTCCAATGCATAGATTTTTTTATCTGATAGAACAAATTCTCTAAATTCTTTAAATATTTTCATTTTTTTTCAGATTGTGGCATTTGTATTGGGAATGCAAGGGGGATACACGAAATACCCATGCTTCCTCTGCAAATGGGATAGCCGAGCGGATGAGAAGCACTATGCACAGCGTGAATGGGCATCCAGAGAGAATTTTGAACCTGGGTCGCATAATGTCGTTTCAGTGCCCCTTGTACCACCAACAAAAATTTTGCTCCCACCACTTCATATTAAGCTGGGCTTGATGAAAAATTTCATCAAATCAATGAATAAGGAGGGTTCAGCATTCCGATATCTCGAGAGTAAATTTCCTCATATATCTGATGCTAAACTAAATGCTGGGGTTTTTGATGGTCCTCAAATTCGAACTTTGATCAAGGATACTCAGTTCGAAAACGCAATGACTCCAACTGAGAAGAATGCCTGGCAGGCATTCAAATCAGTTGTCACTGATTTTCTTGGCAAGCGTAGAAGTCCAGAATACGAGTCCGTTGTTGAAAACTTGATGGAAGCTTTCAAAGCTCATGGGTCGCGCATGTCCATAAAAATGCACTTTTTGTGGTCCCACTTGGACTATTTTCCTGAAAATTGCGGGGATTATAGTGAGGAACAGGGTGAACGATTTCACCAAGATATCAAAATAATGGAAGAGAGGTACCAGTGAAACTGGGATATCAATATGCTGGCGGACTATTGCTGGTGTTTGGAGCGAGACGTGCCCGAAGAAAAACACAGACGGAAAGCCAAAAAAACTTCATTCCTTCCTCAATAAACTTTTTTCCAGATTCATTGTATGAATAAAAGTATTTATTCACACAATGTTTTCATTTTTCACGAGTGTTCTTATAATATTACTCGAATCTACAGTGTTTAAGCTAAAAAAATCAATAAATTTGGGGATAAAATTGGACTTATAATAAATGGCCAATAGAGAAAAAACCTGACCTGATTGAGGAAAACCAATGTCATTTTCGAATTCAGCATGGTCGAATTATATAATATGAGTTGAAAAACCCTCACAGCAGACAAAAAAATTTCATATGCATTCCAGTGTAATCGAAGGACCCTGTTGGCTAGAGTTAGCCAGCGAGCATGGTGAAGGGTACCTGGGGATCGAGTGGACAGATCTTCAGCAGTGTCTCCAGTTTGCACTGTCAGACACATATCATAGAGATATCTTTGATCACTGCTTAGCTCCTTCACAACACTTTCTGGAATTTCTTTAGTGTTTCCCTTTACGCGAGAATATTTGACTACCTCCAATTTTGTTAAATCTGTTTTCAGTTTATTCCCAATTGAACCCACAGAAGTATTTGGACCTGTTGTTTTACTATCAATGACTTTGTAGACATGCATAAAAGGCAGCTCATTCAAATGCAAGAGGCACACCATCCATTGCACTGGTCTGTTAAGATGAATTTCAACCAGTTTTATGGCTCCACCAATTTTTACTGTATTTACAGGAGTACCATCACACAGTAAAGCTTTGATAGTATCTGTGCTGTTCGAGTCTGTAATAATAGTTATCAACTCTTCTGCTATGCAGCGAGCAGTTCCATTATCTGGTGTGACATGGTCTACATAGATGCTTCCAGGTTCTTTCACAATAACATAGTGTTCGTCTTTTATCTTTCCACTTTTAGTTAATGTGTTATCTTTCCTTCCATCAAATCCAAGGCACTCCATCTTCAGATTTTCGGATTTAGACCTAAAAGTATTTGTTTCACCCATGCGATTTCTTTCTCTTTCTAATTTCTTTTTGTCAAGCATGTTGGTGTGGTTAAGGATCCCCATATCTTTTAAAACTGCATTGACTATTGCAGCTGCAGCTCTACAATTTACACGATAACGATCTGCTGTTAATGCTAGTTTTTATAGGAGTGCCTGTTCTGAATATTCTCAGTCAATTCTAAATCGGCCTCATAATCTACATCCTGACTCTCTGAATCCATGTTTCTTCGGTATTTCCTATAAATTCCGATAGTAAAACATTGGTAGCTTCTGTAATTTCTTCTTGTGCTTTTAGTTGACGGTTTGCTAAAGATCTCTTCTTTGTTGAACTAGCTATGCGATCAGTTGGTCCTAACTAATTTTTTCTTTGTTCTTGACCTACAAATAACTCCCAGTTTGCCATTGGTATTTTATCCTTACACCTGCAAGATTTCTTATCACTTCCCTTATCATGGCATTCACAAGAAGATATATCAGACATGTTATCATACTGAGCTACTTTTAAGGCAAAACTTTCATTTCTTCGATGTAACGGCACCTCGTTCAATTTTGAGGCTTCTTCTATTAGTCGACTGACCTTTGGCGTTAGTCGTAGGAAAAGAAAATTTCATCCAAATGTCTTCAATATCTTTTACAACAACCCTGTAACAATCAATGAAAATGAAAATTTGAGTCGAAACGGTTTGAAAGTCTGGACTCCAACGAGAAGAGAAAAAAAATAACGACTGAAAATTTTGACCGGGAAATTTTGGAAGGGACGCGGAGAATTTCGAAAGGGAGGCGCCATCTTGAAATATCTTTTACAACAACCCTGTAACAATCAATGAAAATGAAAATTTGAGTCGAAACGGTTTGAAAGTCTGGACTCCAACGAGAAGAGAAAAAAAATAACGACTGAAAATTTTGACCGGGAAATTTTGGAAGGGACGCGGAGAATTTCGAAAGGGAGGCGCCATCTTGAAATATAGTTGGGAATCGGAATTTGCTTGCAAATGGGTACAAAATGCATTTTATTATTTAAAGTACCGAAACAGAATATTTATTAATGCTATCTAATATACTATTGAGCTAAAATGTGTCTGCGTGTGTGTGTGTGTGTGTGTGTGTGTGTGTCCGCTTTTTTCGGAACCGTGTACACTGTACAGCCTAAACGGCAATCGGAAAATTCTGCAACTACCACCAACTGATAGCCCATGAGCTGACGATGTGCTCTGTCAAGTTTCCCGGTCCTAGGTCACCGGTTACTGGGTCCGAAGGCCCCAGCACCGCGATAAAACTACAGAAAAGAACGCAGCCGTGAAAATCTTGAGCTTCACATTTATACTGTGATATATATACTACTACACGCCCTTCGGGAGGGTAGCAGTATAATGGGGAGAGGGGGTGGGGTAATTGGGAGAGTGGGAGTGAGGCTAATGGGTAGGGGTTGGGTAATGGGGGGAGTGGGGGTGGGGGTAATGGGAGAGGAGTGGTGGTAATGGCTTTTTTACTTTTTGTGTGGGGGTAATGGGGGAGTGGGGGTGAGAGGGTAATGGAGTAGAGGGTGCGGGTAATGGTGGGAATGGCGTTTTTTTTTAATTTTGTAGCTTACCCACTTCTTCCTATGAGGGCCTCATATAATATAATAATAAAAAAACATTCTTCTTCTACAGCATTATTAGTCCCGCACTTGCGCGGGGTCGCTGCTGCGGATCCTCCTTCTCCACTCTTGTCTATCCTGTACCAGCTCGACATCCAGCTCCTGCTCCCTCAGGTCGTCCCGAACACTGTCCCCCCTCGCATGGTCTCTCCTTCCTCGCCCGTCTTCTCTGAGCTATCTTCTTCAGCCGCATCCGCTCATGATGCGATAGCCCTCGTCCACTTTCCACGGGTCAGGGCGATCCCCCCGCGCGTCGGTTACGGCGGACGCCCAAGCATGTACGACATTTACGACATTTTCCATGATCCACATATCATAATGGTATTCGCAAGGTTTTACGCCGGATGCCCTTCCTGACGCAACCAGAAAGAAAGACAAATAATGAAATTTATAAATATGAAGTTTCAGAATGTAATCATCATAATATTTTCTCTGTGAAGAAGATATTAAGCCTTCTCCTTTATTTTTTTTTTTATTATTTTTTTTTTAGGATGTCCACAAAAATAATTTTCCTGTACTTTTTGTAATAATTTTCTCTCCCTTAATCGCTAATCATTTTCCTTTACAAACTCATGTCTACTCTTTCTTTCTTCTGAACTGAAATTCTTCAGCGCACTTACTTAGTACATCTTCTGCCTATTGCCCATCTGTAATATATGTATATCATCTAAAAAAATAAAAAAAATAAAAATAATAAAAAAAAACAAAATACATGAAAAAGTGAAAAAAAAAATGTCTTTTTCTCTTTACATTTGTAATTGATTGGATAGCCCGAGAGGACTCAATTTAATTGGGATATTAAGCTCCATTCTTTCATCGATTTGCAGTTACGATTCATTACAATTTTTGTAATTATATTACCGATATTTTATAAAGTATTGGTGGTTACGATTGTACCATCCAGTGATATGCCATATATATGAGATATATGTGATATGCCATACTTTTGTCGCTTAGCCACTTCTTCCTATGAGGGCTTCATATAATATAATTTTAAATCTACAACCAATAAAAAAAAATGAAGTAGTGAAAAAAAAATCCGGAGGGCGATAGCGAGCTACCGCTTGAAAAGACTATATAAAACGGGTAGCAAAAATTTTGACCGAAATATAAGGCGACGTGGAAAAGCCCTTATATTAATAGGGACCACCGCCTGCCACCAAAATATGTAGTGATTAATCCATTCTTTTTACTTCTTATTTGCCTTTTTAATTATTTGCTCTTTCTTTATTCAATTTCTTTTTATTTTTGTTATTTCTCTTTACACTCGATTTCACTATACTTTATAAAAACGGGTAGCGTGAGCCGGTGAGGAATTTGAACAATGCGCAGAGACGGAGTATAAATTATACTTCATTTATTCTTTAACTGACTTTTATTTATATCGAAAACACTTTTAGATAAACGGGTAATGTGAGGGGGAAATTAGCGTTAACATTTAGCCGGAGAAAGACACGAAAGAATATTCTAAATTTATGAAAATATCGTAATACAAAAAAACACCTTATTAGGCCAATGGCCGTTCGATAACTGTCGTTTTTGGGCATTCTGCTTTTCTCTGCCTCTAGACCATTTCGGGGTGTTGCTAACTATTATTTTATAACCAAACAATTATTTAACGTAATTACATTTCTTATTAAACATTATTATCTTCTTTATTAAACAAACATTATTAAATTTTTATAAACAAAACATTTTAATTCTTAATTAGACATTACTACACAGCCTGTAAGCTGCAGAACCTGCGCGCAAGTTCCGGAGCCCCACTTCGTATTATTTCTATAACCATACGTACGACTATATAATCGTATAATCCAGAACTGTTGGAATTTAAAGAAAATGCAGCTAAGGAATTTTTTACTAAATATTCTGCAATAAATTAAATTTCTGAATGGTATTCCTGTCTGTCACCAAAACCACATTAGACGTAGATTTTAGCTTTTTTACGAAAAAATGTACCATATACAGGGTGTCCATAAATGTTTACCCTGAAAACAGTATGCTCTCATGTTTTAATGACGAATCTTACATCCGTTTTCTTTTTACAGGTGATCTCGTACACGCATAGAGTTTCTGTGCTGGTGTGTTTCGTCTACCGCATTCGCCGCTAGGAGCGCTGTAGTAGCTGTTCAGTTCAGTTCAGTTCAGTTCAGCATTGACGAGGATAATGACTTCTTGTTACGTGTCTGCTTTTCAGACGCGGCTACGTTTCATCTTAGTGGTAGAGTCAACAGACACAATGTGCGTATTTGGGGATCGAAAAACCCACGTGCGGTAAGGGAGCATATTCGGGGCAGTCCGAAGATGAATGTCTGGTGTAAACTAATGCATGACCAGATAATTGGTCCTTTCTTCTTCGCTGAGAACACTGTTTCCGCAACTGTGTACCTGGATATGCTCACCAATTACGCCATCCCCAAGCTGCAGGACAGGCAGCCAACTGTCATCTTCCAACAAGATGGGGCACTCCCTCATTGGGCGCATGTTGTTCGTGAAACTCTCGACGCAACATTTCCAAATCGATGGATTGGCAGGGACGGGCCAATCCCATGGCCCCAAGATCACCAGACATTACCCCGCTGGATTTCCTTCTCTGGGGTCGTGTTAAAGATTTGGTTTATGCAACAGTTGTTCCAGATATCAGGACATTGCGAGAACGCATTACGGATGCAATTGCAACAGTTAAACCACAAATGTTGGAAAATGTGTGGCGTGAGTGTGAATACCGTTTAGAAATTTTACGTGCCACTAGGGGTGCACATGTGGAAGCTTATTAAGTTCATTAACTATGTATCAAAACTTTGTATGTTTATCTACTTAAGATTAAAACTGTTTGAATAAGTGTTTATTTAAAAGTTATAGCATGCTTTAATCAGGGTAATCATTTATGGACACCCTATATTTAGTAGTTTGTTTTAGTGTGTCTTAACAGGATGCTCGGTATGATAAAAATAAAAATTGCATCTCTTCTTTAAACCTGGTATAAGTTCGTACTAATCACATAAAGACTGTAATAAATGACTGTGCTACATCGCAACATCGTTTCTCGGCAGATCAGTGAAGTTAGTAGTAATGGATTCATTCAATTGTTAGGTGTGTAGTCGTACTGTGCGTTCAGATGATATAATGACCCGTGGTTCGAATTCCCCCTTAAAATGTAAGTCCTTTCTGTCTCGTAACTTGTAACTGTATAAAAAGGCAGTCCTGTCCGTCCGTCTGTAGATACCATGTATTTACTATTAATTGATTCTGAACATAGAAATAAATGCGCTTTACTTTGTTTCAACTTTTTACTCAAGCGCGTTAAGATTTTTATTGCTTGATACAATGGATACGGATGTGAAGCATAAGATTTTCAATGCTGCGTTCTTTTGTATAGTTCTATTTACCGAATAATTAAGCCCCAATTACTGAGTTTTCAATTATTCGGTCAATAAAACTATAGAAAAAAATGCAGCAATGAAAACATTAAGCTTCACATCCAAATCCATTGCATCAAGATTTGTGAAGCTTAAGATTTTCATGGCTAAGTTCTTTTGACCGAAAACTATTGACACCCCAGAATCGCGGGTTTAGCTTAATGGGCCCGTATTTGCCCACTTTTGCTAGTAACTTATAAAAAGCCCAAGAATTCATTCAAATGGGTTATGTGAAACACACACACACACACACACACACACACACACACACACATATATATATATATATATATGCTGCAAACCCACAAGGAAAAAGAAAAACGATTCCAAGGCCTTTCGTGTATTCAAAGCTACACCTCGTCAGGGAATGAAGATAAAAGGCGAGATGCCCATAAATATATACAACGTACAGGAAAAACAAAACAATTAGCACATACTTAACAAGGGTTAATACGAGGTAAAAGAAATTTTAACATGATATCGTATATATACACAAACACACTGTGTGTGTAATAATGTCACTGTGTATATACTGTATATATAGGGTGGCGCAAAAGTTAGGAGTCAAAGGAGCCAGAGAGAATGGATCTTTTCCGTTTATGACCGACAATATTTTTAAATAAAAATTACTCTTTTAGTTAAAAAAATATAATTTATGCAATGATGACCCTTTGACACCTGACGTTTCCTCCACCATATATATATATATGATACACACAGACCGTGCATGGAACAAGGAACTCTTCTAGGAAAATTAAATCCACTATAGTCCGAATAAGTAATGATAAATGGCAAATACTATAGTTTTTTCTTTTTCATGATGCTATTTGTCATTTACCATTACTTATTCGAACTATAGTGGATTTAATTTTCCTAGAAGAGTTCTTTGTTCCATGCACGGTCTGTGTGTATCATAAAAAACCTCAGAGAACCATTCTGAGTTCATTCCCATATATAAGGGCGTCCCAAAAAAATGTATACACACTTTAAATAATTATAAAGGCAGTGTTTATTAAAATACATTTCATTTTCAAAATGTAATAGAATCTACAGACATTATTTAATTGTTTCGTCAACGCCTGTTTTCAAACTGACGTCCGTTCTGGTCCAGGCACTGCTGATAACGCGAAACAATGGAATCGCAAACATCACGAAACATTTCGTTTGGTATTTGTGTGCATTCTCGTTCAATGGCTGATCTCAATTCAGCGACTGTTGCAGGTTTTATAGCGTAGACTTTGTCTTTTAAGTATCCCCAAAAAAAAGTCTAGTGGTGTGAGGTCTGGTGAACGCGGAGGGTATTCTACGAAACCCCTTCGTCCAATCCACATCCACATCGTGCCAAGTACCACTCGCAATACTCCACTCTTCGGTCCGGATCATCTTCCTTAATAGCATGGACTAATCTTGGAATGTAACTTTTCCATTGACAGCGCTTCAAAATGCGTTGGACAGACGATTCTGAAATTCCTACCTCACGACTCGCTTGCCGAACAGATTTTCTTGGACTTTGGTGATACGTTTCCAGTACTCTTTCTTGCTTTGTGGGGCTTGTCGATGTCCGTGGTCTTCCGGAACGCTTCTTGTGGACATTCTGAACAGTTCCATCGGCTTCAAACTTATCTCTAATTCGAGTGATGGTAAGTCGCGTTGGTGGATCTGTTTGAAACTCCCTCCTAAACTGTCTTTGCACTTCAACTGCGTTTTCACACTTCCAGTAGCATTTTAGAATGAATTTCCTTTGTTCAAAGCTTAGTCTGACTGCCATTATTAATTCTAATGGGTTTAACTTGGAAAGAAAGAAACATCAATTGAGCTATCAGCTGTTAAAGTGTGTATACATTTTTTTGGGACGCCCTATATATATATATATATATATATATTATATATATATATATATATATATGAATGAAAATGAAAATGAAAATTAAAAGGTTTATTGGCAGACTATAGTCCATATGACAAATATTATTAATACAGTGACAGTTCATATACTAAGGATAGAAACATATACAATTGATTATAAATAATACTGTAATGTCGAAGTGGAGCTACAGACAGACGTTTTCGTACAAGAAGTTCACGGCTTAGAGGATAAATGGCAGGACTCATGGATAGCTTGGATAATCGGGTTGGTTGAATTTTTAATTCTTTGCATTAGACTGTATTGAGCACGTCTTGTTACCTCCGGGAAGCTCGGGACATTGCGGGTAGCAAACATTTGCAAAGCTGAACATCTCGGGGAGTAATTTATGTAAGAGTCTAAAAGACCTGTCGTTCAGCAAATTTAGGGTTCCTTCAGAACCTTTTTTATAATTCACCCAGAGTTGCTGTCCGTATATATTACTGCAGAAAGTACGAAAGAGTGTCCTCAGCTTCACTTGTACAGAATCGAAAGTTCCTTATGGTCATATTCGCTTTAGCACACAGGCTTCGAGATTGTTTTCTTATATCCGAGTCATCACTCAAGGAGCTGGTAATAGTTTGACCCAAATACTTAAACTCTTGTACTTCCTCAATTACTTCACCATTCATTTTAAACCTTATATCAGCTGGCTGATTACAGCTTTTAGGAAGAAAATGCATAACGTTAGTTTTTGTAACATTAAAAAGAATATCATGTTTCTGCGAATACACTTCGCAGACTTTTAGTAGCCGATCCAGACCTTTAACAGAGGGACTTATTAACAACATATCATTGGCATAAACTATGTTATTTATCCTTGTGTTATCTATACAACATCCCACTGTTGCCTCATTAAGTGAAGCAATTAATCCATCAATATACACATTAAACAGCATAAGGGAGAGCAAGGAGCCTTGTCTCACCCAGCAAGAGGAGCCAAAACACTCGGATAGTACATTAACCCACCTAACAGTGAAAGATTGGTGGGAATACCAAAATTTCAATAAATTTAATATGTATATGGGAACCTTCCTGTCTTCTATTTTTGCAAATAAAATATTGTGGTTCACCCTATCATATGCCTTACTTATATCTAGGAAACAGCTATAAATAGTTGAATTACTGTCAATGTATTTAGATATTGTTTCTTTAAGTACATAGATACATACTCACACAGGTCAGTTGAGTAGGACCTTTTAAATCCAAACTGATTAGATGTCCACAGGAAATCATTTAATCGGAGTAACAAGAGTTTTTCTAGTAGTTTCGAGAAGCAGGAAGCGACAGCAATAGGCCTGTAATTATTGCTGGACAGAATGTCTCCGTACTTATTTTTGACCAGCGGCAAGATATATACCCTCATGAACTCTGCAGAGATATAGCTATGAGCAAGCATGGCTGATTGGGGCAATAATATATGCAGACATACTACGTCATTTGCATATTTTAAGTGCTCATTCGATAAGTCATCTACCCCTGACGCAGAACCAGTCTTTAACTCTTTAATTAACCTCGTTACTTTAGAAAATGATATCAAAGTATTTTCCCTTGTCCCTCCCACAATCGTTTCGCTGTAATCTATCTTAAGATTATTCCTACTCACACTGCTAAGAATGTTAGAATAGTGGTTTTTCCACAGCTTTGCAATTTCATCCTCCCCCGACACCCCATCGATTGTCGGAGGGAGGACATTTTTGACACCCGTTTGATTCTTAACAAATTTCCAAAATTTGTTATTATCGTTATTTATGCGAGCTTCACAGGCTTTTGATGCTCGAATAGACTCTTCTTCCTCTTTACATCGCCTTATGGCCGCCTTATACTGACCCCTACTTCTACACATATTCATGTACACAGGTCCTAATCTGGGTCTACCATGAAAGCACCACAAATCATAGGCGTCTTTCG
The DNA here is from genome assembly GCA_023014485.1 of Bathynomus jamesi. NCBI lineage: Eukaryota > Metazoa > Arthropoda > Malacostraca > Isopoda > Cirolanidae > Bathynomus > Bathynomus jamesi. The sequence continues at coordinate 191,700 of JAJOZX010001748.1, read as the reverse complement.
ATTCTCTCTTCAGGGGGGCAATAAAATCATTTCATCCAGGAATAATCTTAGTATGATAGTTGTAAGATTTAATCAGGGGGCTTCCTGCTTCTCTTAACATGGATATTATCTTACTATAATACGTATCTATGAGTTTACAGTGAGAATCATTTGAGCAAGGATTATTACAGGCAAGATGCAAAATTTCTAAATTATTAAAGAGGTGACTCGTTCTGCCTTTGTATTCTATTCTCTGCTGCATATTAACATTGGACGAATCGATGCGATTATTCTTACCTATTGAGTTCTTGTTAAGTCGTGTTGCGCATAAATTGGTAAAGTTAATTAATATTTCTAATGGTCTATGATCAGAAAGAAGGAAATCATGCAGAATATGAACTCTAACAATTCAATCCTTTAGATCAGGATTCACCAACCTGGGCGGTAGCGCCCACTAATGAGCTCACATTAGAGGTAATTAAACATTTATTTCATTATTTATTTTATCGATTATGTTGATTTATTTTTTTTGATCTAAGGTGGGCGATAAGCTTTTTTAATTTTCAAAAAATCGTAAAAGTGGGCGGTGAACAAAAAAACGGTTGGTGACCCCTGCTTTAGATTATTACTAGTGAGACAATGATCAATCCACCTGGTGGTACCACTCATATCACTAACGTATGTAAAATTACCACTGGTTACCCCTAATACATCTACATCACTTTACTTAAATTGGCCGACTCGCACATGTTACCCAATTCTACAAAGAATTCCGAATTCACATGCGCGTTAAAGTCCCCCATTATTATACAGTGAGAATATTTGGGGTTATCTGATAATGACTTAATTTTGTACAGCAAATCAATGTATTCATCTAGATTACTGCCGTTGTTGTATAGTAAATAGAATTTAGAATTAATATGCAATCATTGTTCACTTGTAATTCACTGCCTAACAACCTTACATTATCGCTTGTTATAAATTTGATATGTTTTGACAAATTTTTCCTTATTAAGAAAGCAACACCACCAAAAGGCCTACCGTGCATTAATTCATCTGACAAGTCTACTGCTGATGACGCATGGTACAGAAAGTCATCATGGATGGTAGAGAGGAATTTTAGCTCTTGCTTAGGTAGCTAGTGCTCCTGCAGGAGTATTAAATCTGCACTGTCGCAAATTTTATGAACATCTACAGTTGAATTCCTCACTGACCTTACATTATATGAGACTATTTTCAACAAGTATATATATATATATATTATATATATATACACAAACTCAGAATGGTTCCCTGAGAACATTATATGTTAAACACAGACCGTGCATGGAACAAGGAACTCTTCTGGGAAAATTAAATCCACTATAGTCTGAATAAGTAATGGTAAATGACAAATACCATAGTTTTTTTCCTTTTCATGATTTTAGCCCGACGTGGGCAACGGGTCTCTCGCAAAAAGATCCCATAAATATAGCTTCCCTCACCAGCTATCTGCAAAGCAGACAGGATCCAGCTTTGGGACGTGGATCTAGGGTTTAAAGCAAGCCTAGATCCCTACACTCAGAACCTCTATATAAGTAAAAGACTCGTTGCATTCACGTCGTGTTGAATAAATCAAAGAAAAAGGGGGTAACTATTGTATTTTTAGCCAAAAAAAACCAAAACTTAAACCTCAACCGGGACATTGAGCGTCCACTTTTCAAGGCACGAAACACGTCCGTTTAGTATACACAAACTCAGAATGGTTCCCTGAGAACATTATATGTTAAACACAGACCGTGCATGGAACAAGGAACTCTTCTGGGAAAATTAAATCCACTATAGTCCGAATAAGTAATGGTAAATGACAAATACCATAGTTTTTTGTCATTTACCATTACTTATTCGGACTATAGTGGATTTAATTTTCCCAGAAGAGTTCCTTGTTCCATGCACGGTCTGTGTTTAACATATAATGTTCTCAGGGAACCATTCTGAGTTTGTGTATACTAAACGGACGTGTTTCGTGCCTTGAAAAGTGGACGCTCAATGTCCCGGTTGAGGTTTAAGTTTTGGTTTTTTTTTGGCTAAAAATACAATAGTTACCCCCTTTTTCTTTGATTTATTCAACACGACGTGAATGCAACGAGTCTTTTACTTATATAGAGGTTCTGAGTGTAGGGATCTAGGCTTGCTTTAAACCCTAGATCCACGTCCCAAAGCTGGATCCTGTCTGCTTTGCAGATAGCTGGTGAGGGAAGCTATATTTATGGGATCTTTTTGCGAGAGACCCGTTGCCCACGTCGGGCTAAAATCATGAAAAAGGAAAAAAACTATGGTATTTGTCATTTACCATTACTTATTCGGACTATAGTGGATTTAATTTTCCCAGAAGAGTTCCTTGTTCCATGCACGGTCTGTGTTTAACATATATATATAGGGTCTCTCTCTCTCTCTCTCTCTCTCTCTCTCTATATATATATATATATAAATGGGCCAAAGTATGAAGCCACTTGAGCAATTGTTCCGTGTTGTAACTTTAATGAACTAGAAAGCTGAAGATTGTTAACCCTTAACTACTATGGTGGTATGGACCCGCACCATACCACTTATGTAACTAAACCGCACCATACCAGTTAAGGGTTAAAAAACAACAACATACATTTCAATAATGAAATATTGTACGCACGTATTAGATAATTTGCTAATATTTGGTGGGACCTCGTCTCGATTTTATAGCCACATATCGGCTGTGCGCTGAGTTGATCAAATCCAAAAAGTTTTTAACGGATTTTTTTTCTTAACTGTTTTGACAAATTCCCCATAATTGTTCAGTATTGGAAAAATCATTTTAAGGTTTATTGCTCTGTTCATTCCCACAAATGTTCTGTGGGGATTAATTCTAGCGTTTGCGATGGTCAGGGAACAATTTCTGCCTTCAAGTAAAAGAATAAAAACAAACAATACTTTATTCAGAAAAAGAATAAAAGTGACAAAGTTTTACAATATTTTTCAATGTTTTTCTGACCAATTTAGATATTTGATATGGCTTTCACATTTAATATGGCATTCACATTTAATGATGTGAATATACCGTTGGAAGCATGAAAGCTTTAAGCTTTTTAGGCAAAATTAATGGGATTTGGTTCACTGATTACGCGAGGGAAGTGAAAATGGCAAGTAATATGATAAATAGTAATTATAAACAAGGTGAAAGTTTACAGTAGTGTATTTGATTATTGTCCAGAATTATCAATAAAATTATCAGTTATATATATTTAATAGAAAATAAATGAAGTTTAATCAATTTTTTTTTTGCGGGGGGTGGGGTGAATTATGAAATTAAGTGTTTATTGAAATTAGCATATTTTAGAGAGATAATTATAAAATGAGTAGTAAATTATAATGGTGGTAATGGCAGTAGTGAACTTGTACACGAGTAGGAGCTGATGACGTATTTTTTTAGTGATCTGCAAATGCATTTAATGTTGAAGTACGTATATAGAGAACATGCCATCCTAATTTTTACATTTAATTACAATCTTATTGATGCAGACTCTTGCTCATATTTGTACTAACTTCGAGGGTGACACGTTTTCGGGTGTTTAAGGGATTTCTTGTCTTGTATTTGTGGACTTCGTTTCTTAGAGCGGATTTTTTTAACTTCAGAAGTTTTTACTCTCTTGGAAGGCAAAAGTGAAGTATATGAATTTTAAAACAATTTTCCATTCTTCATTGGTGGGTACGACGTTAGAACTCGGAACTGTAAACGCTAAAATTCCTAAAATTAAGTTAATGGAAGAATACATGAGAATCACAAGGATTAAAGAGAGATTTTTGGGAAAAATCGAAAAAGTTTGATATTTTTATCTTCGCATTTTCGTTCGGACACCATTCAGGAAGTCCGGTGGGAATTGTTAAGCTTCTATTAAATTTAGAAATGGGTGTCATAGCCTCCATTTCACCCATAGTGAGCCTCATTTTACTCAGTGACATGTCAAAATGTTCATGGAATACAGGACTTTATACTTCAAAATGTTACTACTTCCATATTTATTGACAGATTTTCATGATTCAAACGTCATTTTGTTTTTCTTTAAAATGGAAAACACTTGTCCATCGTTTTTTATATTTGATCAGATAAAAAAAAGTATACGGATGCAGATAAGGGGAAATGTTCAGTTTATAGATACTTTATTATTCACACTTTGTAAAGTAGCCAAGCTACCCAAGGTGATGGGTGTAGCCGCCGAAGTTTCAAAAAGGTATTTCCTTTACACTTTCCTCACTAGCAAAACTTTAAATTCCGTAGGACTACCTCCACCCAAACAATACTTTAACTCCACCAACATGAGTGATAGTGAGCGTGAAGATTTTGACCGCTACTACAACAGTTTTAATGAAGCTAATCCTTACAATAGAGCCGATGAATGTGAGCGTTGTTGCGTGAATTATGTGCGTGTGCTTAGAGTATGTTTCCAGGCCTTTAGAACGATGTACATAGACCGTTTCAACTGCGATCAGCTGCAAGTCGCAACCTCAATCGCATCATTGTGTTTTACTGTGTTCAAGAACAATTTCATGCCTAAAGACAACTTAGCCACCATTCACAGAAACAACCCTCGCAGTTATAGGCAAAAGGCTATTTACTGGCTCATACACATACAGCAGCAGACCGGGGTATACGTAAAATACGCCCGCAACACGAGAGAAGTACCTATTAAGGTCAATGGTCGTGTTTTTTAGGTTGATGGTCTAAGCGAAGACCGTGTCACTGGTGAGAAGACTGTGTACTCCTTTAACGGTTGCTGGTGGCATGGATGCCCACGTCCTGAGTGTGGAATCGTAGGAGATATCCACGGTGATCTCCTGCCAATAGTCTTGTATGGACCCGCACCCGCGATGAGCTTATAGGCTCTGAGTTCACTCACAAGGTCTTGTGGGAGCATGAGTATGATGAACGGATGGAGACAGATGGACAGTGCCGCGAAGAAATAAACACGATCAAGCGCTCAATGGTGTTGGATCCTCTCAAATGCGGTGATAGCTTCTTCGGAGAGCGTACAAACCCATTCAAGCTATACTTTCCGCCTACGGAGAGCGTGAAACTCCATTACTACGACTTCTGTTCTTTATATCCCTACGTGATGAAGAACAATCCGTATCCCGTAGGTGCACCTGAAAAACTGTAAACTGGTGGGACCTGACCTGCCCACCATCGAGGTGTTCTCAACAAATTTGAACGGGTACTATTTCGGGTATTATTCTACTATTACACCCGTCTAACGTCCAGCAATTATTATATGTTCATTAAGTACATTTTTTTAATTCTAAGACACTTTCCTTCTATAGCGTTTCCGTCGCAAATGCTTCGTTTTCGAATATAAACATTTTTTTGGTGTGTATCTAGTGTGTGTTCGTACGTTCGTTTGTGTGTTCGTACGTTCGTTTGCGTGTTCGTTTGTGTGTTCGTTACATATCTGCCCAATCACTGCGCTCCATCCATTTCGAATTTGAATTACTTTCGTACCGGAATGGAACACTCATTCCACTCATTCAGAAGTACAATAGGCCTGGCTCTGTGATTTATAGTGATTCCTGGGCTGCCTACAAGACTATAAGTGATTTAGGTTAGGATAGGTTAGGTTAGGTTAGGATAGGTTAGGTTAGGTCAGGTCAATTTTGAAGGTGAAATTTATGTTTTTCCTATGGTTTTTGATGTGTTTTAAACGAATCTGACCTTCAAAACTGTCGGAAATGACTCGTTTTCGATTGCCGGCTGGGGGGAGGGGGGTTACTCAAAAACGAGTCATTTCCGACGGTTTCGAAGGTCAGATTCGTTCAAAACACATCAAAAACCATAGGAAAAACATAAATTTCACCTCGAAAGGGAGACGGGTGTAATACTGTACATTTACCCTATTTCGGTCTTTCTTTCGTAGACGTGCTCCCACCTCGCGATTTATGGATGCCGATCTTACCCGTTGTCATAGATCACAAGCTCATGTTTCCCCTGTGTGTGAAGTGCGCAGAGGAGAATAATGGGACCTGTAATCACACAGCCAACCAGTGGAAGATCAGAGGTGTATATAGAAGTCCTGAGCTGTCCCTTGCCCTCCGTCATGGTTACAGAATATTGAGGATATATGAGGTATGGAGGTTTCAGAAGCTACCCAACCTTTTCACGCCGTATATAAATACTTTTTTGTAGGATAAGGTGGAAGCATCAAGCTACCCGCGAGGGGTTGAGAGCGAGGGTGAAAAATCGGCGTATATTCAGCGCTACCGTGACCGTGAAGGGATACAATTTGACCATGCCCAAATTGTTAAGAACCCTGGCAAGCGCTTTAGTGCAAAGTTATGCCTAAATAGTCTTTGGGACAAATTTGCACAGAATACAGGTAAGGGTAACGTTCATTTGGCCCAAAGTTATAACGAGGTGTGGGATTATGCCAATGCCCCCGATAAAGAGGTTCTGGAGATCGTGAATGTTGGTAACACGTACATAATAAAGTACAACATCACCGAACTGGCGACAGATACCTCGTGTTACAAACATACCTGTAGCCAGCTTCACAACGGTATACGCACGCATCAAGCTTTGGGGACTACTGCATTCTCTTGGGCGGAGGGTGCTGTACGCAGACACAGATAGCGTAATATTCACAGAGAGGGAGGGTGAACACATGCCGCCTATTGGGCTATTGGGGAATTCCTCGGAGAGTTGACTGACGAGATCAAGGATGAGTATGGTGATGGTGCATACGCTGACTCCTTTGTATCAACAGGGCCAAAAATTTATCGGGTACGGGTGAGGGTGGAGAAAAGCTGAAATATATCATGAAGGCGAAGGGCTTCACGCTTAACCTGGCGAACCGACGGGTTATTAACTTTGACTTGTTGAAAGAGCTAGTGTGCTTACAAGAAGAAGGTGACCAACTTCCCCAACTGACTGTAGGAACCCACAATTTTCCGGCACAAAAACTGGGGTGTGTGAAGGAACTTAGGGGCACAAAGGTGTGTCGTAACACCTATAGGAAACGTTACCAGGTGCCTGGCACCTATGATACCGTACCCTTTGTGTATCATATTAATTGAATGTCACATATGTCTATTGTTAACGATATGTTTATTTATTACGTACATTTGAATATGTAAATGTTTCCATTAGGGTCTCATTTTCTCCTTTGTGTGTGTGTGTGTGTGTGTACAGGAAAAAGTCCTAAGCTCCGCCCACTGTAATTTAGGAGAATATTAAGAAAAAATAAACCCTAGATTAATAAAAAAATTAAAAATTTATGTCTTTAGTTCTTCTACATCCCTTTAAAATTCATAAAAACTTATAATCTTAAAAAATCCTAAAACCAAACAAACCCTGAACTAAGGATCCGATTTTATCTGAAAAGGATTCACGCATATATGGGGCCGGGGAGTATGGAAATGTGTCTGCGACGGCTGGGTAATAATGATGTCGATTTTAGGAGAATATTAAGAAAAAATAAGCCCTAGAGAGGAAAATGTCTACAAACTATATTTTTCCCTTAATAATACGCACATAATAAACAAATTAATTACACGGAGAGCACCGCTTCTCCATTAAATATACAAATTAAATAAATAGCGCAGTCTGGCATCTAATCTTGTAGTCCGATATATATATATATATATATATATATATATATATATATATATATATATAATGTATATATGCTGCCTTCTAAACACTCGAATCCGTGCTGCTTTTCGTTGAATCTTTCCAGTGTCTCCAAGAAATCAAAAATTTTCTCTCTAACTATTCTTTCAAATATTTTGGTGAGGTGGGACGTCAATGACACTGGTCTATAGTTCTTTGCTTGAGATCTGTCCCCTCCTTTATATATAAGGGACAATGTTTGCCCTTTTCAAGATGCTCGGTATTTCCCCAGTGTCTAGGGATCTTCTCCATATCCAGTACAGAGGTGTAGCTATTTAATTTTTACAGTTTTTAATCAATAATGTGTTCCAATTGTCCCGACCTGCAGTTGAATGTGGTTTCATTTGTCCTCCATCTTCTGGGGTAAAATCAAAGTCTGTTATACACTCTCCTTGCCAGAATCACTCCTAGAGTAGATAAAATTAACACGATACATCTCGTCGACAATTCATTCTGGAGTTCTGAATCTTCCTCAGTCCATTTTTCCCCCTGTCTATGACCCTATATGTGTTAGAAATGTTGAAGCCCTGTAACGTAAAATGTGTTGCATATACTAATTCGATGAACAATTAAGAACCCCCTAAAACAAATTTCCGTTTTTTTTATAAATATGCATAGAAAGTTTCATTACTTGGATAGACCCTACTAAATGCATCTATAAATACTATTTCATAACCTTACTGTGGAAACAATTTTAACTGTAAGCGTTAGCTAGTTACTGTTTATAGATAAATTTGTGTATTAAGACGGATGCTCAATAAATTTGTCTGACATGAACAAGGAAAATGTCTACAAACTATATTTTTCCCTTAATAATACGCACATAATAAAGAAATTAATTATACGGAGAGCACCACTTCTCCATTAAATATATACAAATTAAATAAATAGCGCAGTCTGGCACCTAATCTTGTAGTCCAATATATATATATATACTTTTCAGTTTTTTACTATGGTGCCATAAAGCCCACCCTCGTCCTCACGGTCTCACCCCTCGGCCCTCACCCCATTAAAAATTCGAATACCCCACTAATTTCAATTCCTTGGGAAAGCACTGTTGTAACCCCTCCCTCTGCTAACATTTTTGCTAATATTGTCTTTGTTAGCGCTGAGAGACACTGGCTGAGGCGCATTGTGGTGGGATGGCAGGGGCGAACCGCGAATGTAAACACCGACAAATCGCGGTTAACTCCATTAGAACAAATAACACACATTGGCGTCTATCAGCCAGAAAATGTTCACTATATATCTTATTGTTGTAAGAGTTCAATTTACGGATTAATCTTCTAAGCGGCACAGCGACTTTTAATTAAAGTCTGGAATACACTACTATATATATCTGAAGTTTATGTGGTATGGTAAGCAAAGTTACTTCATATATTTAATTGACCTCCCAACATACATTAAGGAATAAAGGTTTAAGTCTTTATTTCTGAGTCAATTAAATTTCATTGGGTAACATCTCTCCAAATAATTAAATAGTAGTGTATGTATAGGAAAAGTCCTAAACTCCGGCCCCTGTATGATCGATGTAAGGTCACGTGTCTCCTGCTACTACCTGGGCATATCTCTACCCTGCGTGCTTAGTTGACCGCTGCAAGCACTGGATCACAAACGTATATTTGAAGATTTCTCACGTAGACGAAAAATAGTGATGGCTACCTTTGATACTGCGTGTTCGACGTTTATGAAGTGGTATTCGGTAAAGACGGAATATGTGGTGAATACTGAAAGATGCCCTAACCCTCCCTCCCTTTCCGACTTTTAAGGCCACATTGAACCGTGCGAAGCTTGAGGAACAAGATGTTCAAATACTCTATGGATATTCTGGCGATAATTACCCCGAAATATAATCTATTTTTAATATAAAGTTATATTAATATTTTTTTGTAATAAGGTTTAAAGATATATTGGTGTCTTAAAGATAAATTTGTATTGAAATAAAATAAATGGGCGAAAGATGAGAAATGAAATAGTTGTCCCGAAATACAATCTATTTTTAATACAAAGTTATATTAATAATTTTTGTAATAAGGTTTAAAGATATATTGGTGTCTTAAAGACAAATTTGGATTGAAACAAAATAATTGGCCAAAAGAAGAAAAATGAAATAGTTTCCTCTAATTTAATTTCTTTTTTGTTTTAAAAATCATATTAATGCTTTTTATGTTATAGTTTAAGGATAAAATTGTATATTTAAGATAAATTTGTATTGAAACAAAATAGATGCGTAAAAGAAGAAACATGAATGTTACCCCGAAATAGAATCCATTTTTATTATAGTTATCTTAATATTTTTTTGTAATAAGGTTTAAAGATATATTGGCGTCTTAAAGACAAATTTGTATTGAAACAAAATAATTGGCCAATATAGGAAAAATTAAATAGTTACCTCTAATTTAATTTCTATTTTTAGAAATCATATTAATGCTTTTTATGTTATAGTTTAAGGATAAAATTGTATATTATGATGAAAATTTGTTTTTGTATTAAACTTAGTTTATCTTATTTGATTTTTTGTATAAAAGATCGCCTACGGAGCGTCAAATTGGCCTCGTGGTGTTCCACCATGAGAAGCTCAATAGCAGCGTTGCGCTTTTTTTGAGACCTTATCGGTCTACCCCCTGGCTCCATAAACGTATTTGTTTATGCTTAATAGCTTTGTCTATTAATTGGGTCGTATTTAGAGACCTTGTCGGTTTACCAGGAGCTGGTAAGTAAAAGTCGTGGGTAAGGTGGGTTTGGTTAGGTGATGGTAAGTTAAATTTAGACGATTGGTGGTTGTGGTGCTGTGGTGTTTTTTTGTGTGGTGGTTATGCTCTTATTTTTTTGGCTATTGGGGCTTTACATGCATCTGTTTATATACGTTGTGTGTGCGTGTGTGTGTGTGTGTGTGTGTGTGTGTGTGTGTGTGTGTAATAATAGGGGGATCTATCTATGGGCGTATAGTCGGGGAGTGAATGTGCGTTTGTGTGCATTTTTAATTCGTTCGAACGTTATTAATATATACAGGCCTTTTATGCCTTCTAAATCTTCTCAGCCAACTGGGGGATTTCGAGTTCTAAGCCAAGTGATGCTACCAGGGCTCTCATTAAGAGTCTGCATCTCGTAGACGCTGGATGGTCTTTTCCACTCTCTCTCTCTCTCTCTCTCTCTCTCTCTCTCTCTCTCTCTCTCTCTCTCTCTCTCTCTCTCTCTCTCTCTAGGTTAGGTATACCCCTTTGGGGTTGAGGCCGTCCTACCTCCCCCTTTGGGGGAGGCACCCTGGGGTCGGCACTGGGGGATGGAGGTTGGCACATTGCAACAAGCGGGGCACCTTGAGGGTTGGCACTGGGAGAGGGGTGTTGGCTCTGGCACTCATATGATCAACATTGCAATATTGCTCTGCACTCTCTCCTTTTGTGGTCATACTACTAGCCGGAGGTGAAGTACCTCATCAAAGGCTTTCTGAAAGTCGAGATAAAGTATATCAATCGCCCTACTCTTATGGTCTCATTCCACATAACGTGGAAAAACTCGAGCAGGTTGGTGAGACACGACCTATGCGTCTAAACCCGTTAGGAGTTTCCAAGCAGCTTGTAGGAATCGAAATGGTCAATGTCTATTCTAGTGCAACGCCTATCGTGGTACACCGAACACTATCCAGGTGAGCACCGTCGTGCCTGACGCCTGGCTCGGGGATGTCGCGGGTGTCCTCTTTGGTGAACATTCCCGCAAAGTACTCATTCAGCACATTAGCGATGTCCGCAGCGCGCCGCTGGGGTCCTTTAACGGACCTATCATGCTTCTAATGGGCTTTCTACTATTAACATAACTGAAGAACTCCTTAGGGTTCGCCTTGCAGAGGCTTGCCACCCGGAGTTCTTCGTTACGTTTGGCTAGCCTAACCCTTCGCCTTGGTTTCCCTGCACAGGTGGACATACTCCTCAGTGTTCTCGTGGGAACGATTGGCCTTCGCCCTCCTATACGCAGCTTTCCTATTTCGGATAGCCAAAGCGATGTCCCGACTGAACCATTTAGGTTGCGTTGAAGCAGGGGTGACCTGTTTTGAGGGTATGGCAGCAGACTGCAGCACCATAAACTGGTCCTGGAATGCACTCCACACTCCCTCAACATCGCCGCCGACCTCTACTCCCATCTCACCTTCGCTATCCTGGAGGCGAACAAAGTCCTCCCACCGTAGATCGAGCTTACTGCCTCGCGAGTTGCTACGCTTCACCCGAGGGACGCAGACACAGAACGTAATCAGACCGTGATCACTCCCGCCCACCGATTCGTCAACGGTGAGGCCAGTGACGAGGTTGTCTTCGGTCGTGAATACTAATTCTAGACGCTTTCGCCCGCCTCGTGTAGGCCCACTGACCCACTGAGTGAAGAAGTTCTCATCAGCAAAGTCAACTAGCATCTCCCTTCGGCATCAGCAGTCCTGTCTTCCCACTCTATGCCGCGACAGTTGAAGTCTCCTAAAACTACACACACCCTGTCCCCTAGCAGGTTACCGAGTTCGGTCTACAGGGCTGTATCCTCCTTGAGGAGGAGCTGTGGAGGTCTGTACACCAAGATTAACCTGTAGTTCATACCTCCCAGGTTCAGATCGACGCCAAGCAGCTCCCGTTCCGATCGAAACTGGCAATCAACCGGACTCAACGTGTCGCTCACGTATATTAGTACCCCTGTCGCCTCCCCACGGGTGCGGTCCTTGTGAAACATTCTATACCAGGAATCTCGAACTCCCAACGCAGTCCCTACGATCAGTATGAATCCAGGACTCGGTGATAGCAACGATATCCTGGTATTCTGATGCTAAGGGCGCACGTAGCTCACAAAATTTATTCCTAATCGACTCGCATTAAAAAACACTGCACGGAGGGAGCCTTCCCTATTCTGACCGCCCCGGGACCTGACCTGTCGGGAGTTGAAGAGCCCCTCACCAACGAGGGGGCAACTTCCGCAGGAGCCCGAGCCCCTGAACATGGACGCAACGTCCGTCAGCGGCTCAAGATCATCCCCTTCCCTGGTGGGGGCCCGCCATCAATCCCCGGGTTTGACCTCACAAGAGAGAGAGAGAGTGTGAGAGTGTGTGTCAGTCGGCTCACCTGTCTTGCTTTTCTAGTTGTTTGTGTGTGGAACTAAAAATTAAAACCTGAAATTATAATGGCAATAGATTAATTTAGCCATGACTTTGAATGTAAATAGAATAATCGTTCTCAAATGTTTTTCTTGATTTGGTTTATGTGCGTACTGTGTGTATGGGCAGGTTTTTTTTTCTTAATTGTTTGAAAACGTTTCAGGACTCATCCCATCATCAGTCAGTTCAATAAAAGCTGAAGTACAGAGAAATTACATTCATATGAAAACAGTCAGAATAAATATTTATAACAGCGAAATGGATAAAAAACAAAAACTAAACGGTCATTACGTTAAGACTTAAGTTACAAGTAAACATTACAAAATATTTTAGAGAATGAGTCTACTATTTATTCATTGAAATGCGTTCTTATTTTTTAATATATAATTTTGTAATATATACAAAATAAAAAATAATTAAAAAGAAGTAATTGCCGTAGAACTAAAGGAGTTCCTGACAAAGTTCTAGAAGTATGATTACAAAAAGGTAGAGTGCAATGCAGCATTACATACAACATTGCAACATGGTTTTGCAACATTACAGAAAAGATGCATAGATGCATGCAAAGAGGGGTAGGGGTGCCAAACCTTTAAATAAAGGGAATAGAGCCTATTGCATCATTTGCAACATTACTGGAAAAAATGCGAAAGGGCTAGTTAAGGGGGATAGGGAGGTTGACAAATCTTAAAATTAAGCGAACGGAGGAGCGTAGATCACCCATCATCATCCCACCTCAGACCTACAACCAGCCTAATATTACAACTCCGACATAATTACAGACTTTAGCGACCACCCGCAATACCATCATACCACATTAGAATAGAGGAACGTAGCTCACCCAGGAAAGCCCCACCTCATTACGAGCTTTAACGACCACTAACAATACCACATCAAGTGTCTAAGTATAGACTTTAGGGGCCACCATCAGCAGCAAGAGGCCACCATCAGCAGCAAGAGGCCACATCATTCATCTAAGTACAGACTTAAGGGCTACCACAATATACAATACCACATCACAAACCTTAAAATACAACATAGCACATCCAGCAAACCACCACCACAAAATAGACCCTAATCTAATAGATCCAGTAAAGTCTCAAAAAATGCAATAGATAATAGACATACCATTATCTTCTTATAAGGCAATAAAATAAATATATCTGTGAGGGTATTGATTTCATTGTTTCGTATTGACGGTTAACTATTCTTTCAAACACAAAAACTGAAACAGACTAAATTTAATTTAGTTTTTGCCTTTAAACATGTACTTATATATATATCAACCTTCAGGTATACAACTGTAAATATATAACACAATAATCAAATAAGTAAGTTTATGATAAAATTTCATTGTTAATGCATACAAAGAAAACAGATTTTCACTCTAAATTAACGGCTGTTCACAAATCACGTAATAAATGATGCTATCTTTACATTTTCTCATGCGCTCTGTCTGATTAACATGATCAAATGTTTTAGTAATCTTTCATTACCACCTTTTTACCATCAAAAGTATAAAGCAACTCTTTAATAAACGCATATGTAGGCTAATGATTACTTTAATTGTCCCATCTATTTACAAAGTTTCTCAAAATAGGGCCCAATTACTCTTAGTGAAATCATATTGTAATATCTGGCAATTCCACCACCAGCTCTATGCCAATCAAACAAGCAATCCCATTATGCAAGTACGCCGAAGGCACCTTATTGAGTACAAGCAGCATACTGGCACCAGAAGGAGCACCATTTATAAATCTAGGAGTTCTTAATGATCTCCAAAAAACTTTACTATTATTATAGGCAACTCAGAATGTTCTCCTATTATACAATATTTTACTTTATTAAACACACTTGGCTTCTTTAGATGGAAGAATTTATCTCAGGCTAATGTTAAATTACAAATTTTAATGATCTATTCAATTTTGTAAGATACCCCGCACTCAGGAACGCGTTCCATATGAAAAATTATCCGGGCCATAAAAATTCCCACCAAGGTCATCACACTCAGTGCATAGAATTACATAGCTTGTCACAATTATTAAACTCAATCATGAAAACAGCTAGTTTTTTCTTAAAATTAACTAAAGAACTACTATTTATTACCACATTATAAGTTAGTACCAATTCATACAAAATTCTTCTACTCTGTGGCCTACACTGCTACAATTGGTGGATGTTGTCTTCATATTAAGCATCAGACAACATATTTTTTTTAAATCATTAGCTATATTATAAAAATACAAAGCAAACTAATTTAATGAAATATACAGGGTGTTCCAAAAGTCCTTATCTATTTTGCTGAAATTATTATATTTCAATTTTATTTTGGATTTTTATTTTATTATGGATGTACAAGAACGTGCGATGGTAGTAACACTACGTATCCAAGGGGGGAAGTGCAAAAAAATCGAGAAAAATTCGAAACAAGATTTCACAGATCAGGACCTACAGACAAAGCAATTCGCGAGCTGGTCAATAAATTTAAAAGAACAGGATCTGTTCATTATGATCAAGATCTGGACGTCCAGGTACATCTCAAGAAAATGTTGAATTGGTAAGAAATGCCTTTGAAACAAATCCAAGAATGCCAACTGGCACAGCATCACGTACACTGAGCATACGAAACATGACTTTGCTAAGGATTTTAAAATCAACATTAAAAAAGAAAAGTTACCATATTCAAGTGCAGTGCTATATGAGTTACATGAAGAGGATTATCCAGGACGAGCCGCCATATGCACAGAATTTATTCAAAAAATTCATACCAAAAACTTATTAAACCACATTCTCTTCAGCGATGAGGCGACATTCCACACATGGGGAAAGTTAATCGACATAATTGCTGTATCTGGGCTAGTGAAAAACCAACCGAGTTCTACGAATGGGAGAGAGATTCTCCTAAAGTTAATGTCTGGTTGGGTATGACAAGATCGAAGATTTACGGACGTTTTTTCTTTGCAGAAGCTACGGTAACAGGACCAATTTATTTTGACATGCTTCAGCAGTTTCTTGAACCCCAGTTTCGTTCAGATGGCATTCTTGACACTGTTGTCTTTCAACAAGATGGAGCTCCATGTCACTAAGCAAACATCGTTCGGGCGTGCCTTGATGAACTCTTACCAAATCGCTGGATTGAACGTGGTGAAAACAGACCCTGGGCAGCACGAACTCAGGATTTAACACCATTAGAAATTAGCAAAGAAAATTCATTTATCTGCATGTGTCTTAGAAAGACTAAGTAACAAATGTCTGAAAGGAAAATTATATACACAAAATGGACGTGGGGTAACTCTATTACCTCCGTTGGTAGTAGAGGTTAAATTTTTCAGGATCAAGTTCCATCAGCATTGTAAAATTAACTGAAGAATACATAGACACCACTCGACCAGGGAAGTACTCCTGGTGGGGGAACGTCAGATAGAAGATAGGGAGTGCTGGAACTCCTGTTTCTCCTGTCACTATCCTCCTTAGCTGATCTTTTTCCGTGTCTCATCTACCCTGTGAGCAGTCCAGCATGCTCTCAAACACACTTCTCTCCCTATTCGTCACTACATTAGTACATATACATGTATCTCACACACTACATAATCTTTTCAAAATAAAAAAATGGGAAGGGAAGGGGACCATAAATATCCCCACTTCTGTCTCCCCCGTTGCCGAGACCGGGATCACAGACCCGGGGAGTGGGTCTGGATCTGTTACCGCCCATTCGAGATGTTCTGAGCCTCTGTCTGATTCACTTTTCATAAACTTCTGCAACATTCGTGGCCTTTTCTCAAATTTTCACTGTTGAACATCACCTCTCCTCCTAAACCTAATCTTTTCCTCACTGAAACTCGGGTGTCTGGGACGACTGACAGAAACCCCTTTTCTGTACCCTCTTACTTTCTCTATACTCAATTTCACTTCAAAGGTAGATGTTGCGTATATGTACGCAATGACCGAACTTGCTGTCGTATTCACGAACTCGAATTTTCCGAATTCTGTATATTATAACTGTTTCCTGTCCTATCGCTCCAATTCGGCCTTTGGATCCCCCGAAGAGGATGCGCCTTTGGCACCTTGGCGTCGTTGATTCTGAGGCCCTTAGGCAGTACTTCCATGATTTCCCATGGAATGACTACTGCTTCCGTGTCTGAGACCCTTCCGAGTGTGCTGAGCGCATCACGGAGGTGACTCTCTCGGGCATGGAGGCGTACATTCCATATTCTATTCCAACTACTAATGCAAAAAAACCCATTGGCTTAACTTCACTTGTTCTAATGCTATCCACAACTGAGAGGAGTCTTTCAGAAGGTACCGTCGCCATCCACCTCCTGACTTTCACTCAGCTTATATTTGTACCCGGAATCGTGCAAAATCTGTTTTTCGACTCTCCAAAAATTCCTTCTTCAGACAAAACTGTGAAAACCTATCCAATTCTAATTCTTCTCGCTCTTTCTGGCATCTAGCTAAGAACTTCTTCAACAATTCTACTTCCTCTTCTTTCTTTCCCTCTTTTCCATTCCGACGGCTCAGTTGCCGTCAGTTCTCCTGACAAAGCTGAACTCTTCGCTCAAACTCTCGATTCCAACTCAACCCTGGACGATTCCGGTGTTGTCCCTCTATCTCCTCCCCCCTCTGATTTAATTATGTCAGAAATTAGAATCTCTTCCAAAGATTTCTTTCTCTCTATCTGGGCTCAACTCTAGGAATGCGTACGCCCTGATGGTGTTCCTCCTGTGGTTCTCAAGAACTGTGCTTCTGTGCTGACACTCTGCCTTGGCAAACTCTTTTGTCTTTATCTTTCATCTGGTATTTTTCCTACCTGCTGGAACTTCGCTTTCATTTGGCCTGTCCCAAAGGAGGGTGACTGCTCTCAACACTCCAACTATCATCCAATTGCTTTGTTTTCTTACCTTTCAAATGTTTTGAATCTGTCGTTGATAGGAAAATTCTTAAACACCTTTCTTCTCCCAATCATTTTTTATCTTGTCAGGTTCCGCAAGGGACACTCTACTGACAATCTTCTTGCATATCTCTTTGACTCTTCATCATCCTCCTTTCGGGATTTCGGTGAAACTTCTACTGTTGCGCTAAACATATCAAAAGCTTTTGATAGAGTCTGGCACAAGTCTTCAATTTCCAAACTGCCCTCCTTAGGTTTCTATCCCTCTATCTTGTCTTCGTCCCTAATTTCCTTTCTGTGAAATCTATAGCTGCGGTTGTAGATGGCCACTGTCCTTCTAAAGCTATTAACAGTGGTGTTCCTCAGGGTTCTGCCCCGTCACCTACTCTTTTCCTTTTATTTATCAATGATCTTTTACGTCGCACTTCCTGTCTTATTCACTCCCATGCCGATGATTTCACTCTTCACTTCTCCACCCATTTCCCAAAACGTCCCTCTCAACAATCACTCCATGATTTGCGTGTGATGACTATGGTACACCTGACCTGTGATCTTTCTGCCATCTCTGACTGGGACAGAGAAAACCTTGTTGCTTTTAATGCCTCAAAAACTCAGTTCCTCCATCTGTCTACTCGTCACAATCTTCCATACGACTCTCCCCTTATCTTCAACAACACAACTCAATCCTTCATCTTCTCTTAACATTCATGGCGTTTCCTTTTCTCGTGATCTTTCCTGGAAAGATCACATATACTCTCTTTCCAAAACAGCTTCTAAGAGGTTAGGTGTGCTGTACCAGCTTCGCAGTTTCTTTACCCCGACTCAGTTGCTCTCTCTGTACAGGGGTCTTGTCCGCCCCTGTATGAGTATGCTTCTCATGTGTGGAGTGGCTTAACCTACACAGCCGTACTTGACTGGGTGGAATTAAAGGCTTTTCGTCTCATCAGTTCCCCGCCTCTTACTATCTTCAATTCCTCTCTCTTTGCCGTAATGTTGCCTCATTCTCTCTTTACTATCGCAATTATAACAGGCACTACTCTTCTGAACTCTCTAACTGCATGTCTCCTCCTTTAAGGAGAGTACACAGCACCAGACCTTCGACACTTTCTCATTCCTTTTCTGCCCAACTCTCTAACGCGAAGGTTAATCAGTATTTTCAATCTTTCAGCTACTAAACTGGTCAACTCTGAAACACTCTTTCTCAATCCATCTTTCCCCGTCTATGGCCTCCAATCTTTCAAACGTAGAGTGTCTAGGCATCTCAAAAACCGTGGACCTTGATTTTGGCTCTATTCTTCTTCTATCGGAGGGGGACGCTTTTGCGGCCATTCGCCATTGGCCCATTCTTCCTGCATAAAAAAAAGACGACAATCTACATCATATGCCGTTCATAAAAATCTGAATAGCATAAATTTTAAACTTAAAATCACAGAAACTAATCAAGCTTGTACCTAAACCTGAAAAGGTTGGTTTAGGATGAACAGAATAGAAAAATGAGAACCCCTTCCTTTGTACCTACACATCCAAAAAAGACAGTGTTGGTTATCGTCTAGCTCCATCGTAAACTTGATGTTTCCATGTTGATTATTCAAATATTCCAAAAACAATTTATCATGAAAACGTTGACGGAATAACAAAAACATATCGTCCACATAACGTCTATAATACAGGACCGAAATTGTAAGGGACAGTTATCAAGTAATTTTTTTTCAGAGTATCGTACAAATAAATTAGCAAAAGTAGGGCCAAAAGGAAGGCTCATCGCAACACCATCACACTGTTCATACAGGACTTTGTTAAAAGCAAAGAAAGAGCTTAAAGTCCGACAATTCCAATGAGGTCTTAAATAAGTCTTGATAGACCAATAACGTGAGATAAGTTGTCAAAGAGCCTCTCTCAAAGGGAAGACTTTGTTTCCACTCTCCTTCTGCCCTCGTTGCCAGCTACGCATAGCTGGTCTGGAACTGCGCACAAAAATCTCTCCGACTGGCTGTTGAAATTATTTATGTTAGTATGCTGGAGATTCTACTGTTCTATCGGCAGTATGTTGAAGAGTTTTTGGCCATGTATTCTGAGAGTATTTTTCATATTGATTTTCATGTTCCCTGTCCCACCGCAGCTGAGACAGTACAGAATCCACTTCTCCCATTCCAGTGTGTTTCTACTTCACTTTTAAAGTTTGGAACATAACCCCCTAGTATTTTCCATAAGTATATTATTGTGTACCGCTCGCGTCTTCATTCCAGAGAGTAGAGTTCAGGGATTGTAGTCGAACCAGTAGTATTCATCCTTCTTTTCCTCTATCTAAGGCGGAAAAGTCCTTTGCATTGCTTCTATGTTTACAATGCCTCATTTTCTGTATGGGCTTGTGAGTACTGAACAATACTCGATTATTGATAGGACTAAACTCTTCCATAATGTTGGCATGATGCTCTCTTCCTGCTGTGCAACCTCCTCCAGATGATTCCAATTACTTTTCTAGCTGTTGTAATTTTAATGTTGTGGTGTTCCCTCAATTCTGGTCCGACGACATTATTACTCCAAGATCCTTGACTTGTGGGTTTAGTGTTACCTGTGTCTTTCAGTGTTTTTTACCCTTTATTTTGTAGCTCCTTTTTGTTACTGTATCTTATAAGTTGGAATTTTTCTTTGTTGAACTTTATATTGCTGTCTTCCGACCACTTCAATCATGTTTCAATGTCGTTTTGTAATTTTATTTTTGTCACCTTCGTTTGATATTTTTTGCATATTTTTGGGTCATTCACATCAATGACTGCAAGCAATAATTATTTTAAATAGCAAGGGAGCTAATGCTATTACCTTGTGCAACAGAGCTCACGACTTCTGATATTTCAGATTTAACTCCATTTATTACTACTATTTGTGTTGTTTGAGTCAGAAAACTAAATATCCATCGTCCAAACATACATATATACTGTATAATGTATATATATATATATATATATATATATATACACACACAACACACACACACACACACACACATAATATATATATATATATATATATATATATATATATATATATATATATATATATATATATATATATATACAGGAATACCTCAAAATTCGTCGTTTCGAATTTCGTCGTTTCGCAGATTCGTCGTCAATCTTTTACTACCTATAGTTTCGCAATCCGTCGTCCATATTCGCAGATTCGTCGTTTTTTGAAAAAAATGTGAAAAAAAAGCGGTCGAAATTGACGAAATTCAATTGTTTACCAACGCAATATATTATTATATTTTGCCGAAAAACGAGTAGAATTTGATTAATTAATCTGTTTAATAACATAATACAGTAAAATGTTTTCTCATTGAAACATGTTATAATCGACCTCGAATTTCCTCGTTTCGTATTTCGTCGTGTTATTCCGGAACGAATTAACGATGAATTTCGAGTATTCCTCTCTCTCTCTCTCTATATATATATATATATATTAGTGATGTAGCGGTTGTCATTTTTCATAGCTCTGCGGTTGCGGTTCTGGAGCTTACAAATAGAGCTCCGCGCGGTTGCGATTGCGGTTATGTACCCTATAACATCATAATATTACCTAAGAATAAACAACACAATAAAATATCGCGTTTTAGCCACACATTTCACAGTCTACAATATAATGACTATAATCTAAACTGTAAAAAGTGTGTTTCCAGGATGCGGGACGAGGACCCAACGCGTTTTGCATCCCACCAACCACTTTCCCCAACCACTGCTCATTCGAAAGTGGTGTATATAATTATATTATTTATATATATACACTATTTAATCCTTATATTTAAATTGAATTGTTGAGAGACTGTATTTCAAAAATAAAAGTTTTTCAGCTTTGTCCCCCTTCAGCCTATTTCTTTTTTCATTGGAGATGATCCCTGCTCCACTAAATAATTGTTCACTAGGAACACTTGAGGGAGGACATCCAAGGTATGTCCGAGCCAGTTTGCTCAAATTTTTGTATTTCTTTTGATTTGACCTCCACCTAGCCAAAGCATCATCATCTTGTCCAATTCTTTTCCCTTTGTGATATTTCTCCATCATTTTTTGCGAGTCTCTGCTTGACTCAGTTTCGGTCTCGTCATCACTACTGGAAGCCAATAAAGCACTCATTGAGTCCATTATTGTTATTGATTTACTCGTAGAAGCTGATGCCTGGCCTAAATCAATCAGTGGTTTCTTTGCCGGTGGTTCACTGGCTGTCTCCGAGTGATGATGTTTGAGTCTTGTCCATTTCATCACAAAGATATCCCAATTTTTCCTGAACACCTTTTGTGACATGTGAAGCGGAAAAAATTTTGCTTTGTACCTTGGATCCAAATACAGTAGGTAGCCAACGAATACATGTCATTTGCTACAAGGCCGCCATCAGATCTCTTTGCTAACTCTGTGCGCATTATCTCCTTCATTGTTTTGACTCCACGATCAGCTTCAGAATCACCACTTCGAGGTTGCAGCACATTTTTCAAGGAAACGACGAGGGGAATAACCTCAGATATGGAAGAGGTGGAACTACTCAATCTTTTTGTGATATCATCGAATGGTTCCAGCACAGCCACACAGTTTGACAAGAGAGTGAAGTCGACGTTAGTGAGTTGTTGCATTTTGGAGTTAGCAGCGCTATATAGACTCAGTGGTTCCTTCAACTTCAGTGTTCTCTGCATCATGTGATAAGTACTGTTCCACCGTGTGGCGACATCATGAATAACTGTAAGTTCAGGTTGATCTAAGCGTTTCTGAATTTTTTTAGCTCATCCTGCGCCTTCGTAGAATGGTTGAAATGAGTAGCGATGGATCGAAGTTTAGCTAACAAGTCACTGAGAGATTTTTGTGAGGATAATCTACTTTTGATTACAAGTTGCAGTTTATGAACAGTGCAATCGATATTATGGACGCCAGTGAGAGACAAAGCTTTTATCATGTTTGCTCCTGAGTCGCGCATTACACAATGGATGGATGAATGGGCAATATCCCACTTCTGAAGCATCTGCTCAAATTTTTCTGACAAGTATTCTCCAGTGTGGCGATCTTCAAGTGGCATTACGCTGAGCACCAAACTGGTTCTCTTGAAGTCTTGATTCACTGCATGGCATGTCAAAGAGAGTAAAGACACTCCAGCAGACGTGTCTGACCATGCATCCATTGTCGATGATACTTTCGAATCTTTTAGAGGCTCAAGAATTTTGAACACTTTCTTTGAAACAAAGTCATAGATATCGTTGCACACAAGATCAGTGTAGAACTGACGCTGTTTCACTTTACACTGTGGAGCTGTTTCAGCCACGAGTCTCATGAAACCTAAGTCCTCAACGTGGCTGAATGGCAAGTCATCCATTATTATCATTTCAGTTATGCGATAGTCCAGTGATTTAGATTTGGAATGATTCGCATCCAAAGTTTTTACTTTTTCGAAGCAACTTTCAATCGTCTGATTCTTTTCTTTCTTTGTTTCACCCCTGTAGGGTGTAAGAGACACTTTTGATTCTTTTTTCTTCCTTGACTGTTCATTAGCTTCATTTTCACTAGATATCACTTCATTATATTCCTTTTTGTGCATTGAACGCAGATGGTTTTTTTAAGTTAGTGGTACTCCTTCCCTTTCGTGAATAGTTCTAATACTTTACTAATGGGCAGAGCCGCCGAGAGGGCGAGGAAGCCGGGTTAAATCCCCGGGCACGGACCTCTAGGGGGCCCGGAAAGAGGGGGGGGGATAAAATCTAAAAATATTAATAAAGCAATTGATTAAATAAAAAGAGAGGAAATATAATTAATGAACATACATTTTATAGAGATTATCATAATCAAACTGAAACAGATAAAACATTATTTGCGGTCTACCAGTTCCCAAGACCGACTGACAGATCTGGGAACCATTAAAATTGAAAGCCAGTTAGCCCGTACTTTAAATTTCATCAGAATCATTTACCACTTTGCTAGAGAAAAGGCAAAGAAAGTATAGGCCTACTTCTAATTACACTGGTCAACAAAGATTTTTCATCAGAGTAAAATTAGTAGTGGCTGGATAGCATTTTTTCACGCTGATTCCAAAACTGCATTCAGATTTTTTCTAGCACGTATAGTTTTCAAGATGAAGGCATATATATAACTACACAGATTTAACCATTTTAAATAGGCAAAATACTAATATTTCAACATTTGATTGTTTATTTTATTGTGTTTTTGTAGTTTATTCATCTTATTTATTTCAATTATCTTAATTATACATCTTATGTATTTCAGGTGTGAGCTTTTACGTCTAGCAGCATTGTGATTCAGGCAACAACGCCGTGCTTTGTGTGTCAAAAGATCAGTCCAGTCCAATAACTTGTGTCAAGTTGGTGTACATTTTTTTTTAATTTATAGTTTGCTCAGGTCAGTCAACATGCCTCGACAATGTAAGAATGACCCCGACAAGTTCTGTTTCGTATGCGGCCAGTTGACAACTAAAACACAGCGACGAAGTATTACAACCGACATTAAGAAAATATACAAGCTATACTTTGGTTGCCATCTAGGTGACCAAGATAAACCATGGGCGCCACATCAAATCTGTTCTGGCTGTTCAAATGGATTACGTGATTGGCTTAACAAAAAGAAAGCTTCAATGCCATTTGCCATACCCATGATATGGAGGGAGCCGAGAGATCATCATGAAGACTGTTATTTTTGTAGTGTGAACTTAATGGGGTTTTCTGCCAAGAACAAACACCAGATTGTATATCCAAACTTGGATTCAGCACGTAGACCAGTAAAACATGATGAAACATTGCCCATTCCAATTCCCCCAAGTGATAGGCTAGATTCTATCAAGATGACATGGAAAGTGATGAAGGTGCAACTGGCGTTTCCGGACCATCTGCAGAACCAGAGTACACTTTTGAAGGTAGACATTTAGAGCCTAAAAAGTTAACCCAAGGACAGTTGAATGATCTTGTTAGAGACTTATCGCTGTCTAAAGAGAAATCAGAGCTTCTCGCCTCAAGACTAAAGGAGAACAATTTACTTGAGAACAATGTTCGTATTAGTTACGACCGAAAGCGGAATTTTGAATTAACAGCATTCTTTTCAGTAGACGGTCCTCTCTGTTATTGCCATGACATCAATGGACTATTTACAGCCATATCTCAGACGTATGTGGCATCTGAGTGGCGCCTCTTTATTGATTCGTCGCAGAGAAGCTTGAAAGCAGTTCTTTTGCATAATGGTAATATAATGCCATCCATCCCCATTGCCCATTCCGTCCATCTAAAAGAGACATATGACAATATGGATATACTACTTAAGGCAATCAAATACGACAGTCATCAATGGAATGTTTGTGGAGATCTAAAAGTTATAGGAATGCTTATGGGTATGCAGTCAGGATTCACAAAATTTTGTTGTTTCCTTTGCCTGTGGGACAGTCGCGCCACTATAGAACATTACACCAAAAGTGACTGGCCACTTAGGTATACATATGTCCCAGGGATAAGCAATGTCCAGTCTGTCCCTTTAGTGGATCCCCAAAAGATCTATCTGCCACCTCTTCACATTAAACTTGGTTTAATGAAGAATTTTGTTAAAGCAATGGGTAAAGTCAATTCTGAAGGGTTCCAATACCTTTCAAGGAAATTTCCGAAGGTTACTGCAGCAAAATTGAAGGAAGGAATTTTTGTTGGGCCACAAATAAGGGAGGTTTTGAATGACACTGAATTTGAAAAAGTCCTAAGTCCGCTGGAATTGAAGGCTTGGCTGGCGTTCAAATGGATATGTGAAAACTTTCTTGGAAGCAACAAGTCACCTGCGTATAAGGATGAAGTCAAGAACCTCCTTGATGCCTTCAAAGAAATGGAGTGTCGAATGTCGTTAAAAATTCACTTCCTGCATTCCCACTTAGATTTCTTTCCTGAAAACCTTGGTGCAGTGAGTGACGAGCAAGGAGAGCGCTTCCATCAAAATATTCAGATGATGGAGAAGCGCTACCAAGGATATTGGAATGAAAGCATGATGGCGGACCATTGTTGGATGCTGTATCGTGACAATCCAGGCCAAATTTACAAAAGGAAATCACACTCACAGCGCTTTTAATAAAATAATGTATATATTCTTATTTATAAGTACATTGAATAAGGTATATGATGTATTTGTTGTTTAGCATTCCTAAGTGTGATCTATACATAAATTTTCTTAGCAATATCAAAAACTTAAAAATATCAAAACCAGTGTATCTATATAACTATACGTGCTAGAAAAAAAGTAAAACCAGATTCGGAATCAGCGCGAAATATGCATTAAGAAAAGTGTGATCATGTTTGTGATGAGAAAAAAAGTTTCATTTTGTTGGCCAGTGTTATGAAAATCTTGCAGTAAACGATTGTCTTGCCTGCATGGACTGGTACTGCATTTGTGAATTGTATGGTGATAGAATTCACAAAATTGATTCGAAAAATAAAATGGTCATTTTCTTCTGAGTTGTTTATTTGTTTTGAATATTGACTTGGACATATAATCAGTTTGCTTGTTATGTACAAAAAAATATTCATAATAAAATACTGAGTAAACATGGGGGTCCATATATCAATCCTTCTCCGGGGCCCGTGGCAGCTCTCGCTGGCCGTGCTAATGGGTTGAAGCACGTGATATTACAAAGGTAACGACGGAGAGCTAGCGCAACACAACCACCTCACTCGTGTCTAAACAGATACTGAAGCTAGTGCTTTAGTTTAGTTTGTAACTTGGTAGTGAAGGTTGCCTAATTTCTAATAAAAAAAAATTGAGTGTTTTTGTCTTTTTTATCAACAGTAATCATTGCTTTATTAAATATAATTAAAATAATGCTTTTCTAGCCACCAAACGTTGATAAATGTAAGTTATTACATAATGCATGTATCCATCCAGTCCAAGTAGCAATTCTAGACATGTCTCAATTAGGGCGTAGCAAACTTTTACTTTTTTGCACCCTTGAGTGAAGGCATGAGGCATGACAGGAACAGCATTTGGCGACGTTTATAGCATTTATAGCCATTACACCAGCATTTATAGCATTTGGTTGCCCTAGTAAGAAGATATCCTCCAACAACCGCAATAACCGCACTGATAAATACGGTTGCGGTTACGGAGCTGAGAATATGTGCGGTTGCGGTTTAGGACAACCGCTACATCACATATATATATATATATATATATATATATATATATATATATATATATATATATATATACACTGTATATATGGTCGTTACAAATGATCTTCCCAATTTTAAACATTTATTATGAAAAGCTAACGAAGCTACAGCGAAAAGCAAGATCCTCAAACAAAGAACTCAAAAAGCTTTATTTACAAGCTACTGAAGTTCAATATGAGCTCCTTTTATGATTGCAGACATCAAAGCTGTATTCTGTTTCCCTCCATACATTTTGTAGCATATCTTACTGAACTTTTCTAACAGCCTCACGTATCCTTTCCTTCAAATGTTCCAAAGTTGTTGCCAGTGGTGGAACAAAAACTTCATTTTTGACATAGCCCCAGAGGAAGAACGAGCTGGAGCTGGACAAAGAATGGGCCCCCAAGCCCGATCCAAAGATGAGACAATTGCTCATTCAGGAATGTTGTAACCTCATTGTGGAAATGGGGTGGCGCACTATCCTGCTGAAACCACACATCAGCTTTGTCCTCTAGCAGCTGGGGCATCAGCCACAGCTGTAGCGTGTCGTGTTAAGTAATACCGTTAATTTTTTGTTCAGCAAAGAAGAATGGACCTTACACTTTCTCAGCGGTAAGAGCACAACACACGTTAACTTTTGGGCCCTCTCTGACTTGTTCAATATTACAAATAAAAAATTTCTGAAATATTAATTTGTATATGTTGCTTTTCGCTGTAGCTTTGTTAGTTTTTTCATAATAAATGTTTAAAATCAGGAAGATCATTTGTAATCACCCGGTATATATATATATATATATATATATATATATACAGGGTGGCCCAAAACAAATGGCACCAATTTTGAGAAGCGATATCTCAATAACCATTGCAGCTAGGGACTTAAAAAAACAACCAAATGAAAGATAATTCTTTCCTCTTTAAATACTTATTCTATGGCTTGATGGTTATAAGCCCATATAATGCCCAAAATTGGCTTCCAAAAAAAATATACAAAAAAAAGTTGCGCATTTATATTTATTCCTTGATCCTAATTTTAAATGTAATTTTTCTATTCCAGACCCCTCAAGATGGGATTGAGAGAATCTGATAAGAACATTATACAAGCACTACGTGAAGAAAAGGGATATTCATTAAACAGAATCCTTTACGAATTTCCAAATAGAAATTGGAAAAAAAGAACTGTGGCACATTTTTTACAAAAACTTACAGAAACCGGCAGCAGTCAACGGCGTCCGGGAAGTGGTCGACCAAAAAGTATTAGAACGCCAGAAAACATTGAAAAAGTAAATGAAATGGTTTTAAGTCAAGAGGAACAACCGGGAACAAGTAAAAGTGAACGTAAAGTTGCGAAAGAAACCGGGATTTCCGTTCATCAGTACAGCGAATAATTCGAAAAGATCTTGGGTTGAAACATTTAAGAGGGTGAAGGTTACTGCTTTATCGGAGCCTGTGAAAGAAAGACGTTTCCATCGATGTAAAAATCTATTGCGAAGATTTCGGTCAAATGAGTCTGTGAAAAAAATTTGGTTTTCTGATGAGAAACGATTTACGGTCGAAACACCACGAAATACCCAAATGATCGGGTTCGTGCAGCAGTGGCGACAAAAACTCATGTTGACCCAAAACGACTTTTGCGTGAAAAAAAAACACTTTTCAGATTCGATAATGGTTTCCCTTGCAGCGTCATCTGAGAACAAAACATCCATCATTTTTATTCAGCGAGGCGTTAAAATTAACTCAATTTACTACTGTAATGACATTTTGTCTCCAATGTTGTCAGAGATCAAGGAGACGAGCACTGATTTTGTGTTCATGCAAGATGGAGCCCCATCTCATACAGCCAAGGAAACAATAACATTTCTCAATAATAATTGTCCTGGTTTTATCGAACCAAATAATTGGCCACCATGCAGCCCAGATCTAAACCCCATTGACTACTTTGTGTGGTCTGCCTTAGAGAGAGAAGTCTACCATGGTCAGAAAATCCGTGATGTGAACCATCTTCGTGAACGAATTCAGGCTGCATGGGAAAATCTCTCACAAGTGACGATCTCAAAGGCAATTTCAAAATGGAGGGCGAGATTACAAGCTGTGGTTGACCATAATGGAGGGCACATTGAGCCATTTATTGAAAATTAGGTTTAACTTAAAACCACAGAACTTCGTTTAAAGACCGTAAATTAGAAGATAATTAATTAGAAAAAATAAAAGGAATAAATATAAATGCGCAACTTTTTTTTGTATATTTTTTTTGGAAGCCAATTTTGGGCATTATATAGGCTTATAACCATCAAGCCATAGAATAAGTATTTCTTCCAGAAATGTACGACTAAAATCGATGTTTTGTTTTTGGTAATCTTTACGAATTTTAATCGATTTACCTCTTTTTTGGACAACTTGGTTTGGTACGCAAAAGTTTAAAAAAAAAAAAAAAAAATCAATTGTCGTAAAACTCGTCTTGTCATGCTTTACGACAGTTACTGGATACGATGACTGCCATTATCAAGCCTGTAAAAATTTTAACTGCATTCTGGCGAAAGGGTGCAACGCCTGGGGGGTGATGTGAAACCTTTTTCGGGTTGGTAGTTTCTTTGGATAAAAATAAATATAATTTAGCATAGTACGATGTTAATTTTAAAATTTATTATTTCAGAGAACCAACATTTATCGACGGTGATTTATATTTTCGTCGAATCTTAAATTTGCAAAAGATCGACATTTACTGCCAATTTACCGACTTAAATCGAATCCAACAATCTTAACTATAATATTTATGATAGTGTTAATAATTATATACAATAATAATAATAATAATAATAATGATGATAATGACAGCCCAGTAAACCCACGGGTTTAATGGTTAAATAGTGCTAAAATAAAATCTTTAAAATTTGTATGTTTCATCTTAACATTATCGTAACATTAATCTCATCAAAAAGAATATTTTTCTTTCCTAACCTGTTTTTAAGCATAAATAGAATAAATCGACTTAACTAACATAAGCTAAGTGCGTGTATGCAAGTTAAGCCAGTGCTATTGCGGTATCACTGAAAAGAATAAATAAATTAAAGAATGAGTAGGACTGAGTTATTACTTTTCTAGTGCTCAATTGGACCGAGAACCTGGGTTGACGCATCTGGGTGACGTCTACTGTAAGTGCGTGTATGTTACGCGTGATCGGTGAAATTGCGCATTTCATGAAAAAAGCAATATTTTGCGCTTTTCATGAAATGAGGAAGGCGTTTGCCAATTTCATGAAATAAACAAAAGTAATGCATTTTTCATGAAATACACAATTTTGGTGTGCGTTTTCCATGAAATCGGCAAAGGATGAAATGACAATTACGTCACCAATTTCAGTTTGAGTTTTTCATGAAATCGGCAAAGAATGCGCTAATAAGATACACTTTTACAGCAAACCAGAACAAAGTTTATTTTATACGCCTTGCACATTTCATGAAAAACGCAAAATATTGCGTTTTTCATGAAATGCTCAATTTCAGCGATCACGCGTAACATATATATATATATATATATGAAAAATTATTTCACGAAAGTGACACGTGAAAAGTATTTATGATGAATAAAACCACGAAGGAAAAAGAAACACAAAGGGGTGCTCAAGCGCTTTCGTCTAATGACATCCTCAGGAACACTGGAGTGAAAGGACAGATCAAGGCAATATATAGGTTACAAAAATAAACATACATACATACATATTCACATATATATACATATATATATATACATATATATATATATATATAAAACATATACATATATATAGTAAGCATAGAAAAAAAAATTGTGGGAGGAGCCAACATTTATATGGTCACAGAAGAATAAAGAAATAAAAATAAATATAAATATAAATTGAGAAAAAATTAATTACAAAATAGTGCCTTAGTGATATATATGTCACAGCCTAAATAATCATAAAGAAATAAACAGGCAAATAAAAAAACCATAAATACATATACATACATATATATATATATATACATATATATACATATATAATATATATATATATATATATATATATATATAAAGACACTTTTAGCACTTTGGCCGACCTTCCATATAAATTCAAATGGCTTTTTTATGGAACAGGTCACAAAAGAATAAAGAAATAAAAATAAATATAAATATTGTAAGTGGAGTCTACCAATTCAAGCTCAAGAGGGAGGTTTTACAATCGATTTAATAGATGCTGCCAAATTGATATATATGTCACATTATTAAAAAATAAAAATTGAAAGATAAATTTTAAGAGAGGCACACCAATTTATAAGGGAAAAATTACCACATATGCATATTATAGTCACAAACGAATACAAAAGTACAAGTAAATATAAATTGGAAACCAAAATGATCCCTAGATGATATATAAAGAACAATAAAATATATATACAACATATTTACGGTATATATACGAAATATAAACGCAATATATACAGAATATATAATATATATATATATGCATAAGGGAAAAAAAATTACCAAATTTGTTTTTATAATTATTGTCTGAGAAAACGGTAGGTCGCATTATCAACAAGTTTTTGGGATGGCCATGGGCAACCCTTTGTCGCCCTTTCTCTCCAATATTTATATGGAGTTTTTTGAAATTACTTACATTCCGAGAATCCTGGGGTTGGCATCCCTTGGTTGCGGTACGTCGACGATATTTTGTGTATCTGGCCCATGAATCGTGACCTGGATGACTTCCTCCTTCAGTTAAATGACCAAGTCCCCTCCATTAAATTTACTTTAGAAGTGGAACAAGACAACTCAATCCCGTTTTTGGATGTGCGTGTTCATAGGGATAGCCCGGGTTTTAAGTTTAGTATATATCGGAAAAAAAAAAACAATTTGTCCTACGTACACTTTTACTCTGGACATGACACCCCTATTAAAAAGGCCATATTTTCCTCAATGTTTCTCCGCGCTCTTAGGATCGCCAGTCCTGAATACATCGATGCCGAATTGGAAAATATCAACGGTATTGGAAGTGAGTTGTGTTACCCATCTGCGTTCATGGAATCTTGTCTTAATAAGGCTAAACGAACCTTCTATCGTGTGAATAATAACACTCGCACCTTGTCAAAGAATATTTTAGTACTTCCATTTTTCCCGGGCTTCTTAGGCATTGCTAATGTACTTAAACTTTTGGATATCAGTGTAGTTTTTTCATATAACAATATTGTGAAAAACATCATAGTAAAAAATAGCCCTACCAATAATTTAGGCATTATCTATAAAATTGGGTGTAAGCAATGTGATTCCTTTTACATAGGTCAGACGGGAAAGGATTTGCAAACGCGTGTAAAACAGCATCAATATTCCGTTAGAACGGGACAGTTGTCCAGTGCCCTTTTTGTCCATTTGTCAGAGTTATCCCATTGTATTGATTGGAATAATGTTTCAGTTTTGTTTCACTCTAGCAACATTGTTAATAGAAATATTCTTGAGTCGGCTATAATTCAACTTACAAATAACCTTAACATGAGTAAAGGTCTGTTTCAACTTGATCCCGTTGCTCTGAATTCCTTCAGAATGGATTTAAACAAAAAGGGCAGGTTGTTAAATCTTTGGTAAAAAATTTGTTTTTGTCTGTTGTTTCCCTTACAATTTTATTTTTCAATTTTTTGCTGTATGAGTGTATGTGTATGTATGTATGTGTATGTGCGTATGTGTGGTCATTGCAGTTAAATGTGTTTGTATGTATATGTGTGTATATGTATGTATGTATGTGTGTATATGTATGTATGTATGTATGTATGCAGTTAAATATATATATATATATATGTATATGTGTATGTACCTTACCTTACCTTACAACCTCACAAAGGTTCTGCGGGATGATTTCTCATTTCGTGAAGGTCAAGCTTGTATATATATATATATATATGTGTGTGTGTGTGTGTGTGTTTGTATATATGTGTGTATATGTATATATATATTTGGGTATGCGGGTATATATGTGTACGTGTATTATTTGTAATTTTTTCAAGTTATATTTATTTTTATTTCTTTATTCTTTTGCGACCTACCGTTTTCTCAGACAATAATTATAAAAACAAATTTGGTAATTTTTTTTCCCTTATGCATATATATATATATATATATATATTCTGTATATATTGCGTTTATATTTCGTATATATACCGTAAATATGTTGTATATATATTTTATTGTTCTTTATATATCATCTAGGGATCATTTTGGTTTCCAATTTATATTTACTTGTACTTTTGTATTCGTTTGTGACTATAATATGCATATGTGGTAATTTTTCCCTTATAAATTGGTGTGCCTCTCTTAAAATTTATCTTTCAATTTTTATTTTTTAATAATGTGACATATATATCAATTTGGCAGCATCTATTAAATCGATTGTAAAACCTCCCTCTTGAGCTTGAATTGGTAGACTCCACTTACAATATTTATATTTATTTTTATTTCTTTATTCTTTTGTGACCTGTTCCATAAAAAAGCCATTTGAATTTATATGGAAGGTCGGCCAAAGTGCTAAAAGTGTCTTTATATATATATATATATATATATATATATATGTGTATATATATGTATATATATATATATATATGTATGTATATGTATTTATGGGTTTTTTTATTTGCCTGTTTATTTCTTTATGATTATTTAGGCTGTGACATATATATCACTAAGGCACTATTTTGTAATTAATTTTTTCTCAATTTATATTTATATTTATTTTTATTTCTTTATTCTTCTGTGACCATATAAATGTTGGCTCCTCCCACAATTTTTTTTTCTATGCTTACTATATATATGTATATGTTTATATATATATATAATATGTATATATAATATATATGTATATATATGTGAATATGTATGTATGTATGTTTATTTTTGTAACCTATATATTGCCTTGATCTGTCCTTTCACTCCAGTGTTCCTGAGGATGTCATTAGACGAAAGCGCTTGAGCACCCCTTTGTGTTTCTTTTTCCTTCGTGGTTTTATTCATCATATATATATATATATATAGGGTGAACCAAATGTAGGTGGACAGTAAATGATAACGTTTATTTTGAGAATACATATTTAATTTTTTTGTATACTATAATACAAAATAAAATTTAAATAAATTTAGTTATAATATTTAATATAATAAAACACAAACACCATAGTTATAATGAACACCATAGTTATAATATAATATAACACAAACCGTATTCAACCTACTGTCCACCTACTTTTGGTTCACCGTGTATATATATATATATATAAACCTACGGTAAAATTATTGAATACGCGGTTAGGTCACCTGTACGCCCTTGACGATTGGTTAGGTTAAGTCGTGATATTTTCGTTAGTTTTAACGAAGATATCACGACTTAACCTAACCAATCGTCAAGGGCGTACAATTAACCTAACCGGGCATTCAATTAACTTAACCGGGCATTCAGGTGTTCCTTCCTAAAAGCTGGAAACCTATGTAACAGTTCATGCCACCCTCGTCATAACTGTAAAAATGCATCAGATTAGCTTGAGAACACTTTTGTTTCTGTATGAAATAAACTTTGTTGTTATTTCATTCTTTGCCGATTTCATGAACAATGCACACTGAAATTGGTCACGTAACTGTCATTTCATCCTTTGCTGATTTCATGAAAAACGCACACCAAAATTGCATATTTCATGAAATATGCATTACTTTTGCTTATTTCATGAAATTGGCAAACGCCCTGCGCATTTCACCGATCACGCGTAACATATGCAAGTATTAGCCAGTGCTATCGCGGTATCACTGAAAAGAATGGATCTTTTCGGTTTGGTGGCCTGTAATATTTTTTAACATTACTTTTTTTTTATTGTCCAATTTTAATCGAGGATTTCAAAAATAACATTCATGTTTTAGAGAAACAAATAGTGAGGCAGTTATACATTTAGTTTAGAGAATATCATTACGCTTTAAGATTCCAAAATCCCTGAAAGTTTTAGGTCAACTGTACGCTCATGACGATTGGTTAGGTTAATTCATGATATTTTCGTTTGTTTTGACAGTAAACTAAAGAAAATATCATGACTTAACCTAACCAATCGTCAAGGGCGTACAGTTGACCTAACCGGGCATTCTGTTAACCTAACTGGGCATTCAGTTAACCTAATCAGTTGGTAGAGTCTAGAATTTGACGGTCCCGTAGCCATGACTCGTTTTTTTCTACCGGCAGTCAAACCAAAAAGATCCCAATGCGGTTTAAAAATTTATATTTTAAATTTGTTAAATTGCATATAAATGCCTCACTATTTGTTTCTCTAAAACATGAATGTTATTTTTGAAATCCTCGATTAAAACTGGACAATAAAAAACAAGTAATGTTAAAAAATATTACAGGCCGTCAAACCGAAAAGATCCAAAAGGATAAATAAATAAAAGAATGAGTACGACTGAGTTATTACTTTTCTAGTGGTGAATTGAACCAAGAACCCGAGTTGGTGCATCCGGGTGACGTCTTGGGTATAAATCAAACACGGAATCCTGCATGAGATTATTTAATACATGTTAACAGTTCCTATAATTTTTGGGCTCGGAAAAGTTAATAACAAATTAATGTCATTCTAGTGCAAATAAGTTACAATTAATTGTATGATAAGTTGATAAGTTGTTCGAAGAATTACACGAAACTTTACAAACGAACATTTTATTTTCGTGTTTAGATTTAATTTTTTTCGTAAAAGAAACAATTTTAATTTCGAATAAGGTCCGGGTGTAGTCTTCATAGTTCAGCACACAGTGAAGTACATTTGACTGTATGTGATTATAGTTTTAATATTAATAGGAGTACTAACCAAAAGTTAAAGCCATTGATAATCAGAGAGAGAGAACAAAACCCGGTAACATACTGCGTGAATTAAAAGTAGTCATATAGGAAATGAATAATAAGTTCTTATTAAAAATATTCGACTCCGGTAATATCCTTACTCTTCTTTAGATAAAAGCCAATTGAAACCACTTTACTCACCAGCCCTTTGGCTTTGTCTACAGAGTGCAGAAGCACGCGGATGAACTTTCTTAACCTTGCTTACATCTGTGAGCAACAATTATTTACACTATCAGATACAGTCACTCCTTAAAATTTTTTATCAAATAATCTGGTTTATTTCTGAGACATGGCACTAACTGTAATTACAGAATGTGACGAGTGACAAGGGTTAATGATTTTTTACTTCTCTTGTACATGTGCTTTGGATTTTTTAGAATAAAAGTGCAAAATACAAAAAAGTTCCATGCAGTTCTTTATATATATATATAATATATATATATATATATATATATATATATATATACACACTGCATAAAATTAATTAATTTTGCCTCCTGATCTTATGCTCTTATGTATATGCCAAATGCCACTTAAAAGAATTCAGCATATGAGGGATTTATTGTAAATTTGGAAGAGAGAAATTTTCGGGACATGGATGACGTTGAACTTAAAATCTTGTGTGCAAGATGTTCGTAAGCTCTGAAAAAGCAAAATAAAGTAAGTATAGTTTCTTTCTCCTGTTACTTTTCTAAACCAAAATTCGGCACTTTTTTGCCAGTTCAAAAAAAAAATATATATATATATATACTGGGTGATCCAGATAAATGGGACCCATAAAAAAAAAGCCAAATGTTCTTAATATTTAATTCCTTTCATTAAAACTATATATCATTCGAAAGAGTAGAGTTACAAGTTTATTATGAAATATTTATTTTTTTAAAATGACTCCTTTCAAATGTGCTCCATTAGTTGCCAAGCATTCCAGTGTTCTCGCTTGTAAGTTCTGTATCACTTTTGCAAGAGTGTGCGGTGGTATGGCCTGTATCTCATTTGTGATGGCGGCCTTCAATTCTTGCAAGGTCGTTGGGTTATTTCTGTAGACCCTACTCTTTAAATATCCCCAGAGATAATAATCTAAGGGAGAAAAATCCGGAGACCTTGCGGGCCATTCAACGTCTCCAAATCTTGAGATTAACTCGCCTGGAAACGTTTGACGCAAAACTGCCATGCAGTTCCTCGTGGTATGGCAGGTAGCTCCGTCTTGTTGGAACCAGTGGTTTTCTAGACAAAGATCTCTTAATTTAGGAATAAGGAAATCGGTCAACATTTTTTCGTAGCGATCACCATTTACAGTGACCGTGTTTCCGGTGGAATCCTCGAAAAAGTACGGCCCTGTTTATCTGAGATGCAGTAAGACCACACCAAACAGTTACACGCTGACTATGCAACGGGACTTCGGTAATATTCAATGGATTTTCTGTTGCCCAGAAATGACAATTTTGTTTGTTTACAGTTCCATTCAAGTGAAAATGGGCTTCGTCTGACATAATCAAAATTGCTAGAAAATTGGTGGTGTCATTTACCTTCTGTTGGATCCATTGACAGAATTGTCGTCTTCGTACGAAATCTCCATCGTTTAGTTGTTGCACTGTTTGAATTTTATATGGAAAGAGCATTAAATTTTGCTTGAATATACGGTGTGTTGTTCCATATGCAACTCCTAACAGCTGAGAAGCACGTCTGATGCTTATGTTAGGATTATCCTGTACAATTTCATGAGTTCTGTTAATGATCTCGTCTATCCTTGCTGTGCGCACTCTTCCAGTTGGTTTTCTTTTTCCAATGCTGCCAGTTAGGGAAAAATTTCTGACACACCGACGGATTACTTTCTTAGAAGGTGATTTTGACATCTGAAAATTTGTCTTGAAAGATCTTTGAGCTGAAACTACACTTCTTCCATGCTCATAATATTGCTCAGTTATGAAACGCAGCTGTTCCACAGTCCATGCAGTCATCTTGAAGGGTTAGTTTTAACTAACACTTTTATTTTGTTTTGTATCTTATCTTGTCTTGTATTTTCAAAACCTATACAATCCTGTACAAACTTGTAACTATCCTCTTTCGAATGATGCGTATGATTTTATAAAAGGACTTATACTTTAAGAGTTACAGGGGTTTCTTTTGGGTCCCATTTCTCTGGATCACCCTTTATATATAATAACAATAATAATAATAATAATAATACATCTAAACCGGTCAAGAGTGGGCTTCAAAAGAAAGAAGTGGTGCGGAGCCAGACCACTATTTTTCAATTTTTGCGATTATA
Organism: Bathynomus jamesi; assembly: GCA_023014485.1. Taxonomy (NCBI): domain Eukaryota; kingdom Metazoa; phylum Arthropoda; class Malacostraca; order Isopoda; family Cirolanidae; genus Bathynomus; species Bathynomus jamesi. The sequence goes on along the minus strand of JAJOZX010001748.1, from coordinate 153,735 downwards.
TAGTGTAAATTTTAGCTAAACTGATTGATTTAAATATGTAACACTAATTCAATTCAATTAACTTTCAATCTTTATTCGTAAAAATAAATTTTACAATAATTTTTAAGAGTATACGAGTATAATTGGTAATAAGACTATTAATATTTATTTTTTCATGTTTAATTTGGTTCTTAATCTTTTGGCTTTAGTAGACTCCCAAATTATTTGTAAGATAAAACAAGCACTTCGTATATAGGTAGTTAAGATTAGGTAATAGGAATAGTATGATTTTTTTATGTAAGAAGGAGGGGCCAAGGGCGAATACCCACAAAAACGCCCCTCCCCAAAGAGGAAGAAGAGAGCCAAAATCAAGGTCCACGGTTTTTGAGATGCCTGGACACTGCGTTTCGAAAATTGGAGGTCATAGCCAGTCTGAGGAAAGATGGATTGAGGAAGATTGTTCCAGAGTTGACCGGCCGAGTAAATGAAAGTTTGAAAATACCAATTAACCTTTGCATTAGAGAGTTGGATAGAAAAGGCATGAGAATGTGTGGAAAGTCTGGCACTGCGTGTTTTCCTTAAAGGAGGAGGCATGCAGTTAAAGAGTTCAGAAGAGCAGTGTCCGTTATAATAGCGATAGTAAAAGGGAGTGAGGCAACATTGCGGCGAAGAGAGAGTGATTGAAGACAGTGAGTAAGAGGCGAGGGATTGATGAGGCGAAAAGCCTTTGATTCCACCCAGTCAAGTAGAGCTATGTGGGTTGAACCACCCCACACGTGAGAAGCGTACTCCACACACGGGCGGACAAAACTCCTGTACAGAGACAGCAACTGAGTGGAGGTGAAAAGCCGCGGAGCCGGTACAGAACAGCTAACCTCTTAGAATGTGTTTTAGAAATGACTGAGTTGAGTATTATTGAAGATAAGGGGCGAGTCGTGTGGGAGATTGTGACGAGGAGACAGATGAAAGAACTGAGTTTTTAAGGCATTGAAAGCAACAGTCGGGGATAGTAAAAAGATCAGAGGTCAGTTGCACCATAGCCATCCTACGCGAAGTCTCAACGTTACTGCTGAGAGGGACGTTTTGTGAAGCAGGTGGAGAGGTGAAGAGTGGAATCATCGACATAGAAGTGGAAGTGGATAGGACGTGCGACTTAAATGCTCATTGATAAATAAAAGGAAAAGAGTGGACAGCCCTGAGGAATACCACTATTAATACCTTTAGGAGAAGAACAGTGGTCATGTACAACCGCAGCTATAGATCGAACAGAAAGGGAATTAGAGATGAAGGCACAGATAGAAGAATAGAAACCGAAAGAGGATAGTTTGGAAATTAACGGTTTGTGCCAAACTCTATCAAAAGCTTTTGATATGTCACAGCTACAGCACACGTTTCACCGAAATCCAGAAAGGAGGATAACCAAGAGTCAGAGAGAGATGTAACAGGATCGCCAGTAGAGGGTCCCTTGCGGAACCCATATTGACGATCTGAAATAAAATCGTGAGAAGACAGGTGTTTAAGAATCTTTCTATTAAGGATAGATTCAAAAACTTTAGAAAGGCATGATAATTATTTTAATATAATTATAATATAAAATTAGAATGTGTAGTTATAATGTAACATTATTATTATTATATAAGACAAACTTTATAATATAATATATAAATAGTATGATTAATTATGATTTATTATAAAATAAAATAAACACATATTTAGTTATTATTTTTAATATAAATAATATGATTAGTTACTATGATTAATTATGATATAAACACTTCAAAGATAGTCATTATGTAATTTATAAATTTTATGATTAATTATGATGGATTACTTATAAGCTAAAACAAAGTTATAGTTATGTAGGGTATATTTTAAAATATACAAACGAACTTGCAGTTGACATGAGAGATTAATTCTGTAAGTAGTATACATGGTGGGCAAAAAGTCTGGCCACCCCTTCTAATGTAAAAATTAGCTATGTAAATATCTTGAGGGGTTTCCCAGAATCTTTGCCCACCCTATACATTAAATCTTAGTCGTCGTAATGGTTATTAAACTAAAAATTAGTAGTAAATTCAATTTGACAAGTAATAGTAAATATAACAATTAGCCAAGTAATACAGTATACACATTTAAATCCTCCATCCATTAGTAAGATTTCACTATTCCTTTATTAAAGTTGATTTCAGCTTGTTTAAATGCACTTACGTTAGAAACACTAAGATCATTGCTTAAAAAATCATTTCAGAAATTTTTCTTCTCCCCAAAAGTTCTTTGATAAGCTAAATAAGCAGATAGTAGTTTTATCAAATTTTATTTTCGTTATCATCACGTGACCTATAAACGCTATGAATACTTTTCTTTAAAAATGAGCTTAGTCTAGTTCTAGGGCCTAGGTCTACCTTAAACTAAGAGCAACTGCAAAAGCAGAAATACAGGTGGATTAATTTTTTATTGAGCACAACGTATTCAATTCTAGATAACGTTAATATGATCATATATACTGTATGTTCATATATAGGCCTAGCTTCATGTTGGTCAAAGTTCAATGTCAAATATCTTAATTTAAAGGTGGATGAGCAGTGTGTATGTGTACGTGCGCTCTTAACTAAAATTTACTCTCTTACGTAATAACGAAAAATGTTTCCTTGTTTTCTTTTCAGAAATACCTTTAACCTAAGACAAAAATTTTAAACAAAAGATATAAATTGTTTAGTCTTATTAAAGAAAACATGTAATGTATGTGAAGAAGACTACGTGAAATAATTTGAAATAAGCCTACAGCGAAAAGTAGCATAGGAATGCATTTTAAGTGCAATCATTGTACTGAAATAAGATGGAAAAAGAAAAGGAAATAAGGTGGAAAACTTTGAGCTAATGGAACTCGAACCCGCGTCGTGTAGTTTCGGAGTTAACGTGGTCTCGATCACGCCATCCAGAACCCGAAAAATTACGTTCATGCAAGACCAGTATTTACGTTGTTTGATCATGCTCCGTTAAACTCCCTCGCCTTTATGTAAATGAATGAATGCATTTTAAGCGCAACTGCAGCACTGAAATAAGATGAAAAGGAAAAAGACGAATTTTTTTAGGGTACCGAATGGCGTAGTCGATAGCGCGCTGACTCCGAAACAATGCGACGCGAGTTCGAATCCCTCTAGCTGCAAGTTTCCCACTTCATTCACTTTGTTCCCTTCCAAAAATTATCATGTGGAAGTATTTTGAAAAATTACTATCAACAAACACTATCGTGCTCCATTAAAAAACCGTTTCATTAGCATCAATGAGGATTAAATTTTCATTCGGACATTCTTTTGAAAAGTAAAATGCATAATTCGATAAAACTATATTGATAAAGTTCACATATGCAGTTTTTATTTGTCCATTAATTCCTTCACTCATATAATAGGAAATTTCATTTGCTTAAAGAAACCATAAAAATTGATTAATAAAATATTAATTTCGTATCTGATCATTTGAAACAAACTGTTGGCTACTTTCTCACCTACTGTATTTACAAGTTCTATGTTAAATTTAATCCTGTGCAGTATGATGAGTGTCTTTCCATATCCTCTGTCGATACACCAACCATTTGGAATCGAGTGGTTATTCTCATTTGACCTTTTCAGTAGCATACGTCTTGTTTCTGCTCTCAACTTTAAAATAATTTTTCAAAGCCCTCATTACACACACACACACACACACACACACACACACACACACACATATATATATATATATATAGCTGTGCGAAAAAGTAAGTGAACCCTGTCCACTAATGTATATTTAACCATATATCTGGTTGAAATACAATTTCTCGAAAAAGAAACATTTGACGTTAATAATGTTTAATGTACTTACATCCAGCAAAGGAGTTTATTAAAGGTAATATAGGAAAACAGGCAAACCAGCGTTTTCCAAACACGGTATGTACATAAATATAAGTGAACCTTTCAAGTCATTATCCGGTAGTCCCTCCCTTTGCTGCGGTAACATTAAGACGATGTTTCCTGTAATCTCGAATTAGCTGTTGACATCATTCATGTTCGAAGTATTTTTTATTATCCTTCTGTGCAGAATTCTTTCAACTATGTAATGTTTGATGGTTTTGTGGCACGTACTGCTCGCTTCAGTTCTCTCCAAAGCATCTCGATCAGATTGAGGTCGAGACTTTGACTAGGCCACTTAAGGACACGATATTTTTCATTAACCAGGTCTTAGTTAAATTATTTGTATGTTTTGTGTCGTCATCTTGTTCTAGTCTGCCTATACCTGAAACGGCAAAGCAGTCCCAAACCATAAGGTTTCCTCCACCGTGCTTTACCGTAGGCACTACGTTCTTGCCTTAGAAGGCTGTGTTCGGTTTGTGCCACACGTAACGTTTGTCATTAATGCCGAAGAACGCTATCTTTGTCTCATCAGTCTAAAGTACCTTTTCCCAGTTAGTACGGGTGTCGTCCAGGTGGCCGTAGCGAAGTTTCGTCTATTGACTGTGTGTCTTTGACAACAGCGGCTTTCGTCGTGCAACCCGCACATGAAGTCTTCATTGGTTCAGGGTTTTTCGTATTGTGGAAGGATGAAAGTGTGTTGGCGCTTGCCAAATATCCTTGAAGGTCTTTAAATGTCCCTCTTGAATTACTGTTAACCACCTCACGAACGAGTCTCTCAATCATCATGGGTGAGATTTTCGGTGGTCGGACACTCCTTAGCAGCAAGGTTGTCGTCGTCCATCTGTAAATAATTTGATGAACAGTTGACAGGATTCCATATTTCGTCGATATCTTCTTATACCCCTCCCAAGATGTAGGAGCATTGACAGTGGCCCTCCGTAGGTCATTCGAGAGTTCCTTCGATTTAGGCATGTTACCTGATGCTCTTTACGTTATTTGTACCAAAGTGATGCCTGAAATGCAAAGGAAACTAATTACAAAGGTGATCATTCGCATTAAAATATCGCATCGTTCATACAAAGATGCTACCTTATACGGAATGAAGTGTATAAGCAAAACGCCTTCATTCAACAAATTTATGAAGATACATAAATGATTCACTTACTTCCGCGTGGCCTCCTCTTCACAACGGAGTGCACTAAGATTTCTGTGTGCGATTATATCGGGTGATTTTTTAAACATCTGACATTTTAAAAAGTTTGTATTTTTTTTATTAACTGAAATAAAAGTTTGAAAATTTTACTGTACCTTCTGTACACAGAGGAATTAGTACCCTAGTACAAAACATGCTCTATGCGATGTCCGATCAACTCAAGATACTCTCGACGGAAGAGTCCTGTCCAGCAGATTTCCTACAGTTTATTATAAAGGAATATCATGGCCACCAACATCACCAGACCTACATCCCTGTGACTTTTATCTGTGGGGTTATTTGAAAGATAGTGTATTTAAACAGAAACCGCACACAATAGAAGAATTGAAAGTATCAACTGAACGAGAAATTTTGAAGAGTTCAACAGGTATTCTGCAAAATTTTGTTTTTCGTGTGCAAAGATTTAATGAGCTGAGAGGATATCACATAGAGCATGTTTTGCACTAGGCTAGGGGACTAATTCCCCATGTGTACAATAAAAATTTTATATTATTTCAGTTAGTTACCTTTTAAAGTGTCACATGTTTAAAAAATCACCCAATACATACGTAAACTATTTTCGAATGATAGGATAGTGTTGCTAGATATGCGAAAGGTTTGTCATATGTAGGTACAAAACATATTCTCCAGCCACAGTCATGCAAATCGACTGTAGTGGATGAGTTCACTTACTTTTACGCATAACTATATATCTATATACGTATATTACAGGTCATAAGTCTGAGAACACCTCCGAATTTAATAGGAATGTTACTCAAATAAGAATTATATTAGGTGAAGAGAAAAATAGTTTTAGGAAATGTGTTTTTATATAGAAATAATAACAAATTAAGTTTGTGCAAAACGAAACTTTGTAATCAGTAATCTTCCACACAATAAAGAAAGTGGTTGGTAGATAAATGGGTGCCCTGGGTGGCCTAGTGGTTAAGACGCTGGGCTGCTGGTGGGGCGTGGTTCAGATCCACGTTAAACTGTAGGTCTAAGGTGGAGTAAAAAGCTTAACCTTTGTTAGAATGAACAAGCTTTTCACTCCACCTTAGACCTACAGTGAAAAGCTTGACGTTCGTCAGAATGAACAATTCGGGTGGAAGCAAACCAAAAAGGTTACCAAAAAGGTGTATATATATATATATATATATATATATATATATATATATATATATATATATATAAAGCAATGTATTTCGGAAACGAAGCAATTGCGGATTTATATTCATAGAAACTGTTTTGTTCACTTTGGCGTCCTGGATATGTATACTAATTTATGGAACCTAATTTGATAACACCTTGTGTACACACACACACACACACACACACACACACACACACACACACTTTACCAAAAATCTAATTTTCCAAAGAGCTTGGATGAGAAGGCAAAATTCCACACCTGCAGCAGTTCATACGCTATGCGTAGTGGCACTTCCAGGCCTTGTCAAAAATAAAAGACAGGATCCAGAACTTGCATAATTTTAACAAACCACCTCTTCAGCTTCTACTCCTTTCTACCTTCGCAAACACTTTTATACACTGTTTTCATAACTGTCATCTTCAATTCTTTCAATATGCCGAAACTACCTTAACACGCTTTCCTCAATTTTCAGTTCCACTGACTTCTAAACACCACATCTTTCCAGAACCGCACGATTTCTTTCTCTTTTTTTAGTCCCTATCCATAAGATTACAGAAGGAAAGGTCAATACTTCGGGAGGTGAAGTATCGGTCATTGTGAGAAAAAAAGTTCATATGAACATGTGTCTAATTCTGAATGGTTACGGAGATAGAGCTGTTTGAATCTACAAATACAAACGCATTGTTAATGGTAATCAAGAAAGAGAAACCAATTACTGTTTCTAACATTTAATGTTTAAACATTGGCATTTTGAATGGTATCAGATACAAAATGACAAATTTGTTACAGTTTACAATACGTTTCGAAAATCCACCGTCAACCTCAATGCACTTTGCAGCTCGTGTGCGAAGATCGCGTGTTGTTCATCTGAGTTGATCTTGACGTTCCTTTATGCGGGCAGCAGCATCCAAAATGCGCGCAAGCAATTCGTCTCGTGTATCCACCTTTCTTTTGTAAACTTGACTTTTCATCCACCCCCACAAACAATACTCTAACGGAGAGAGGTCTGGAGACCATGGTGGCCATTGAATGGGACCACCGCGGCCGATCCATCGACCAGGGAAAGTTTGATTTAGGTATTGCATCACCAGACCGGTAGAATGTGGAGGAGCTCCGTCATGCTGAAAGTACATACCAGCGCGTGTAGCCAAAGGAACATCTTCCAATAGTCCTGGCAATTCATTTTGCAGAAATTCTAGGTATCTTGTCCTGTAAGACGATTCTCTAAAGTAACAGGGCCAATCAGGTGATCATCGATGATACCGCACCACACATTGGCAGAGAAGCGATGTTGAAAATTTGTTTCCACAGTGGCATTTGGATTTTCGTCTGACCACCGATGAGAGTTACGAGTGTTGTTAATACCGTCACGGGTGAAAGTAGCTTCATCGGTGAACAGTATTAATCGAAGCAATCGGCGATTAGCATTTACCCAATGACAAAATTCCAGTCGCATGGCAGCGTACACCTATCTGCATATTCGGCATGTGTGAAGGTATGACATTCTTAACACTGTTTCAAACACCAAACAATGTCACTCACAACAGTCAGCTGTCGATTGGTTTATGTTACATGCTTACATTACAGCTTACATGGTTCAAGGTTATAGGGGAGGGAAGGGGGAGGAAGAACTGCGCGCGCATCAGATTCAAACAGCTCTATCTCCGTAACCATTCAGAATTAGACACATGTTCATATGAACTTTTTTTCTCACAATGGCTGATACTATCACCTCCAGAAGTATTGACCTTTCCTCCTGAAACACCCTGTATATAAGGTCAAATATAGCTCATTTTATGAAGTAGAACCTCATTTCTTGCCTGCTAAAACAATAACTTGTTTGTTTTTTATAAATTTTTTGATTTCCTGTTTGAGAGTCTATAATTGTGCAAAGTCATGGATTCACGGATTTACTTCACGCATTCAAGAATTCATTTCAGATTCATGGATTTACTTCACGAATTCACTTCATAGAGTCACTGATTCACTTCACCAACAATGTCTAAGTCCCGTTCTTGTAAGAACCAGCAAGATTTGTTTTGTTATATATGTGGTAATTTCCAATCAGTAAAGCAAAGGCAGAATATCACAGAATTTGTAAGAAAATCATATCTCGCTTATTTCCGTGTAAAGTTTGTGGTCAGGATAAGTTATGGGCTCCGCATAGTGTATGCCGATCATGTGTGGAGAATTTGAAGCAATGGGTTCAAGGAAAAAGGAAGTCCTTACCTTTTAGGTTAGGTTGGCGTGAGCCCAAACGTCATACCCAAGACTGTTATTTCTGTTTGATACCAAGGGAGTCAGCTCAGTAGTAGTATGCCTGCATTTGGGTAGAGGAAATTGGGTCAATTTGAAAATTTCCCCCTCGCGTTCCTCACCGTCCTTCATGAGGGATCCCCCTCCTCCTTGGGGTCCTTTATAAGGTTTCATGGTCTTTCATAAGAGGTATTTGTAGGTTTAAAAGATAAAAAACAGTGGATCAACTTGAGAATTTCCTCCTGGTGTTCCTTTAGAAGACTTCACGGTCTTTCATGAGAGAAATTTTAAAAACAAACAAACAAACATTCCCTGGCGAGATGTTGAGTTGAGTGTGAAAAAAAATTTCATGACCCTGTTTCGCGGGTCCCGTTAGTTTATCTTTCTAGAAGCCTTCGTGCAGAAAATGCATGTCTTATACATCAGGTTTCTGCTGATATATATATATATATATATATATATATATATATATATATATATATATATATATAATATATATATATACTGTATATGAAATGAATGAAAATGAAAAGGTTTATTGGCAGACTCTAGTCCATATGACAAATTTTATTAACACAATGACAGTTCACATACTAAGGATAGAAATATATACAGTTGATTAGAAATAATATAGTAATGTCGAAGTTAAGTGGAGCTACAGACAGACATTTTCGTACCAAGAATTCCATAGCTTAGAGGATAAACGGCAGGACTCATGGATAACTTGGATAATCGGGTTGGTTGATATTTTTTTAATTCATTACATTAGACTGTACTGAGCACGTCTTGTTACCTCCGGGAAGATCGGGATATTGCGGGTAGCAAACATTTCCGAAGCTGAGCATATATATATATATATATAAAAAGAAGTGTAGTGTCTGACAAATAGCAAAGATTTCTTTAACGCCGACCGTACACCTCTAGAATATACTGTATGCCACCCAGGCCACTAAATTCATTTTCTTTTGTTCCTGCTACCTCTACTGAGGTCCAGAATATTATTGGTAAATTCAAAAAATACAAAAAATAACATTGATAACATTCCTGTACCTAAACTGAAACTTGTTAAAGATAAGATATCTGTAACTTTGGCTAAAATTATCAATCAAAGTATTTCCAAAGGAATATTCCCATCAATGCTAAAAACTGGTTGTATAACACCCCTTTTTAAAGGGGGTGATCCTACACTAGCAACAAATTACAGGCCGGTGTGTTCATTATCTGTGTTCAGCAAAGTTTTTGAAAAAATTGTAAAAAGTAGAATGCAGCGATATTTAGAATCCTACAATTTATTATCTCCAAATCAATATGGCTTCCGTAATAATAAAACAACGGAAATGGCTATTTCCAATCTTATGGAAAATGTAAATATACCTAAGGGGAACAAAGAAATAATGATATCAATATTTAGATTTGAGTAAGGCGTTTGATGTAATAGACCATAATATTCTACTTAATAAATTATATTGTTACGGCTTTGGAGGAGCAATCAGTGATTGGTTTAAAAGTTATTTGTCCAATAGATATCATTTTGTATCAGTAAATAAGGTTTGCTCAACTAAAGCGCTTGTCAAACATGGTGTGCCACAGGGCTGAGTTCTGGGTCCACTGTTATTTTTATTATATATAAATGACCTTCCACGTTCATCTGATATACTGAACTTCATAATGTTTGCAGATGATACAACTGTCTCTTTTTCTTGCAAAGATGTTAATACAGCTAAGAATATATTTCATTCGGAATTCATCAGTGTAATGAAATGGTTGACCACCAATAAACTCTTCCTAAATACCAGTAAAACAAATATCATGATTTTTACTAATAAAAGAAATGTATATCTTGATGAACTTAATGTTAACAAAATCGCCATAAAGGAGTGTACTGTAACAAAATTTCTTGGTGTAATGCTAGATAAGAATTTGCAATGGAATGATCATGTAAATTATATCGCGAAAAAGATTTCAAGGAGCGTTGCTATAATGTTTAAACTTAGAAATGTAGTCCCTAAACAAGTTTTATTGACTCTTTATCATACTCTTGTTCTTCCTTATATAACATACTGCATCCTTGTTTGGGGAAACTCCGCTAACAACGCATTAAATGGTATCTTTGTCATCCAAAAACGAAACGAGCAATAAGGTTATTATCTGATGCTGATTTCCTTGATCACTTTAGTGCATTATTTAAAGAGCTAAACCTACTAAAGCTCAACGATATAATCAAAATGGCACATTTTATTTTTATTTACAAGTGTCTTCATCTCAAAAACTACCCATTTTCATTGGACTGAAACTATGGAATGACTTCCATGCCGATATAAAAAATATTGTGAATGTAAATTTGTTTAAAACCAAGTTGAAATCCCGATTAATAATGGCATACTAACAAAAATCTAGGATTAATGTCCATTAATATTGTTTAATATTGTCCATTAATATTGCTTAATATTGTAATATATGTTTTAACTATTAATAATACTTATTTACTTATTTATTTATTTATTATTATTAATTAATAACAACTAGCTGCTTATTTTTAATAAGAGCCCAGTAAAGCCTAAAGCTTAAGGGCCTAATTAAATAAAATATATAGTCGAGCTTCACAATTATTCATGTCATTGTAAATCGTAAAAACTGTATTCATTTTATTATTAATTATTAATAATGGTTATTCCATCTATCTATCTATCTAACTTTACTACACATCAAATATTGTTTTAAAATTGTGTCACAAAATGTTTAAAAAAATTTCTCTTTAAACGTTAAAGGCACCATAATATAAAAATTTTAATGAACTCTCTGTATGTGATATTTGTATGTATGTAATGATATTTAGACTGTACATTTTCGTGAATCAACACGTAAATAAGCCGAGATAATATAACCTTCCCCTCTCTCTATTGTGCAATTATATTATTATTATTATTAATATATATATTATAATATATATATATATATATATATATATATATATATATAATATATATATATATATATATATATAATATAATATGGGGTATTCTATCCAGCAATAATTACAGGCTTATTGCTGTCGCTTCCTGCTTCTCGAAACTACTGGAGAAACTCTTGTTACACGTTTAAATGATTACTTATGAACTAGGGATGGAAAATAACCGAAAAGTGTAAAACCGGTTTTCACCGTCTCTATATTATTAAAGCCGGTTTTTACCGGTTTTCACCGATGGGATTCTGTATGCTTTTTAGGGAGATAAATGATCAAAATATTAAACAGAAATAAGGTTTTAATTGATTCAATCAAGTATGTGTAACATTTGAATTAAAAAGTTTATTATCGAACTTGATTTTTTAAATAACACTTGAGAAAACAAAGAGCATTAAGTGTCTGATCTGACATTCTTGATCGAATCTTTGTGACGAATAAACCAGCAGCTGAAAACACTCTCTCGGACTCTATGCTGGTGGCTTTTATTGTAAGCAACGCCTCGTACATTCGATCCAAATCTTCGCTTCTATTCAAAGTAGCTTCAAAATATTTAAATTCATTGCTTACGTCAAAGGTCTCAGAAGAATCTTTCTTAGGTTTCATTTTCAGTTTGTTCATCTCACACATGAACTCGTTCATAAGTTGATCGTCATCATTTATTTCACGACCTGAGCTGCATTGTGAATCTTCGAGTTTCGAAGCAATTGATTGGACTTGGTCGTCTGTTTCTGAAATGTGGCAAGCTTCTGGAAAAAGCCTCTTAAATGTATGATCCGCATACTTCTTAAGTGCTTGTCTTGAAGGAAATAGGAACGGTGCTGATGATTCATTTTTCAAGACCTCGGGATTGTGGAGAAAACTCAGCAAGGCGACAGCTTCTTTTTGTCTTCTCGATGAGTAGCGATCAATGAGACACTGACGTAGCTCAAAAGCTAAAGGATTGTTTTTGCTTTCAAATTTATCCAAAATGAACTTCATGGGAGATTTAGCTTTGAGCAAATTTGCATCTTCGGAACAGAGTCCCTTCAAAACAATTTCCAGTGGACGAAGCGTGTCAAAGAGGCTCTTTAGAGCATTCCATTCTTCATCTGAAATCGTCTCTGTTGAGCGTATCACTCTGAGGGCATTTGGAATGCAATTTTTGAGTTTCAAAAATCTTTCTATCATTGCCAAAAGACTGTTCCACGTCGTTCTACAGTCAAGGATAAGCTTCATTTCCTTTCCATTAAATTCATCCTTGACAAAATCCTGCAATCTCTCATTTTTCAAAAGAGACTTTCGAAATATGCGGCAGATTTTTCTCACCTTATTTATTACTTTTAAGTAATCTCGAAGTTTTGGAAGAACAATTACGTCATCTATGTCGGACTCAAAAATTGTATCAGTGCATAAAATTTCTCACTCATCTTCGCTTAACTCATGTGCAGAGTGTTCATCTTCGATGGCTTCATCTTCAGGGGTAGGGTCACTTTCCCCTTCAACTGAATTTTCAGCAGTTTTTGAATACAAGATATCCGAAACCGCGAGATATATAGCGTGTGCAATGCATTGCTGGTGATCAGGTACTATTTCTCTTCCAAATTTGACCATTACTGAGGCACCGTCGGTGGTGCAACCCACGCTATGCTTATCGAGGTCCAAGGCAAAGTCTTCCAATCTTTTCCTAACGATTGCAATAGTTTTGGTGCTATCGAGAGAACCATTTATTTTCATGAGACCAAGAGACCAATGTTGATTTTCATCATGAACATTAATAGTAATATATCTTTGGTTTTGCAAAGATGTATACTCATCCATAGTTAATGAATAGCGGATTCCTTGTCTCACCTGATTCTTGAAGTAGTTGACCAATTCATGTTTCTTTTTCTCATAAAAACTAAGCACCATTTTTCTGACACCATTATAGGAAGTTGGATGAGGCTTGTCGTATTTTATCTTTCTTAGGCTTTATTGAATGAATTCACTTTTAGCAATTGATTGGAAACTCAGTCCATCTACACACGCAAGTTTCGAAATTTCCTCTTCTATGGACTTTTTTTGCACAAACTCTTCCACTGTTCTTTGTTTCTTCAATGGCTGATTAATCTGGTCAATGTTTATGCCATGAATATTTTTCATGTGGGATGATAAACTTGAAGTAGAACCTCCACAACACTTTAAAACTTTGTGACATGTCATACACTCTGCCTGCTTCTTCTTTATTCTTACGAGTGAAATGATACCAAGCATTTGATTTCTTTGACATGATGGCGTATTAAATCTTAGAATCTTAACTGATCAATATGCAATCATCCACATAACATTCAAGATGAAGCATCAATTATATAATTATTTACACTTATAAACAAACAAAAAACGATACGAAACATTACAAAACGTAATTACTATGTTTTTAAACGTTTGAAAACGTCTGTTTCATAGAAAATGGACCAAAGTGATCGGAGACTTGCGCAAAAATGTGAAAACCGGTTCTTATCGTCGGTTTCGGTGATGATTAAAAATTTTGATCACCGGTTAAAAACCGGGTTCCATCTCTATTATGAACATCTAATGAGTTTAGTTTTAAAAGGTCTCACTCAACTGATCTCTGTATCTATCTACTAAAGGAAATTATATTTAAATACACTAACAGTAATTCAACTACTTACACCTGCTTCCTAGATATAAGTAAGGCATATGATAGAAGAACCACAATATTTTATTTACAAAACTAGAAGACAGGGAAGTTCCCATGTACATATCAAATTTATAATAATATAATATACGATGAGGAAGTACTTTTAAGTATTGGGATCAAACTATCAACAGCTCCTTGACTAATGATTCAGATATAAGAAAATCTCGAAGCCTTTGTGTTAAAGCGAATATGACTATAAGGAACTTCAGGTTCTGTACAAGTGAAGCTAAAGAAACTCTCTCTCGCACTTTCTGCAGTAATATATATGGACAGCAACTCTGGGTGGCTTATAAAAAAGATTCTGGCAGAACCCTAAATTTTTAGGCCAAAAGATCTTTTAGACTCCTACATAAATTACTCCGAGATGCTCAGCTTCGCAAATGTTTGCTACCCTCAATGTCCCGAGCTTCCTGGAGGTAACAAGACATGCTCATTGCTAATACAGTCTAATGCAACAAATTAAAATATCAACCAGCCCGATTAGCCAAGCTATTTACCAGTCCTGCCGTACGTCTTCTCATCTATGGAATTTATGGCGTGAAAACGTCTGCTTGTAGCTTCACTTAACTCCGACATTACTATATACTGTATTATTTCATTTCTCATTAATTGTATATATTTCTATCCTTAGTATGTGAACTATCATTGTATTATTAATATTTGTCATATGGATAATGGTCTGCCAATAAACTTATTCATTTTCATTTTTATTTTTCATATAAAACGATAAATAAGCAAGTATGCCTTAAATTTAGAGCTGATACACGCAATTAAAGAAAATGGTTAGTGAGTTTTACGGAGGTTACTCTGGTATTTGTGTGACACGTCTTCTAACCAGTCTCTCTCTCCTCAACTCATACTCATGATTTTTAGAAATATCAACCCCCAACTGTAAAATACTTGGGCAAAAGCTAACAACTTCATTTTGTATCATCGGTAAAGCTTAATTTATTTAACCTCGTATTAGCTATACTATACAATAATCAACTCTTGCTTCGAAACAGTTAATCCAACAATATTATACTGTAAACATCCGATGTGCGAGCAAATAGACGTACAAGTTATTTTCCAAGCCCCCATTATGACATTAATTGTATTCTCAGATTCTGATGAAACAAGTTGTTTTTATATAATTTCACCTTCTATCCCTCACGCATATTGTATAGTTCAATTAGAAAATTTTTTGGAGAAACAGGATTATGGTGATTTGCTTGCGTCCATATATGATGATTGTTGAACAAAGATTGTTGGTTAAAAATATCGCACAGTATTTCGTGTGTAATCGGTATGAGCAATACTACTAAAATAATTGAATATGTATCTTCAATAATATAATTGTTCATGCAACAAAGATCTTTCACTACATGGGCGGTTCCCAGTAGGGGGGTTTGTTAATCCTAAATTTTGCTCGAGACAAGCGTAAAATTTGGAGACACCATTTCTAAGCCCCTGAAGGCATACATATGTGTATTTTCTGTTTTTCTGCTATATAAATGATATTTATTGCCAGATGTGCTTTGTAATATGTCCTTTATAGGGTTTTCAGGGTCGCAGAACACGAATACGCATTCGTAATGGAACTTTGAAAAATCATTATGGCAGAAATCCAAGGTGGCGGTCAAAATCACAAATTTTTGCGCATTTGAAAGTGAAATGTGGATGGAAATACCTCAAACATCCATTATACTATATTTTATTTAATTGGGGGTTTGCGACAAAACTGAACAGAATTATGCAGTTGACAAGGTATTTGTGAGAACTAATACAGTTGAATCATGAACTTTCAACCCATCTGAGACCACCAAGGACAATAAGGAGAGTGCTAAGTGCACAAAGACCGATTTCAAGATGATTTTCACACATTCTATATTTGTATAAAGATCATAGTATATTACCATAAACGCATATTGTTCATTTCAGTAATGTGTCTACTGCATGGTTAAACTCACTGATTGTGACCTGAGCTTTACAGCTGACATTGCTGAGATAAAACTTCAAATTAGTGGCATACGTTGAGGGGGGCAATTTTCTGTAGTCCTTTCTTAGACGAATATATCACTAGTCTTTGGCACAGAAAGAGCGGTATCTCGTGCATATCTGACTTCGAGATAAAGACGGTTCAACTGCGAATCGTCCACATTGGATTCTTCGAGATAATTATCCACTTGCTCACTAGCCGTGAATGGCCCTCCTAGTCTTTTTAATTCTTCCAGGTTCTATTTCTCCTGCGGTCTACAGCGACATTCGCAATCTCTTTAGTCTGTAATCCTTGCTTCTGTAATTGTTCTTGTCGTACGCTCCACTCTTTCATTATTTCCAGAAATTTTGCAGTTCCAATTTTCCTATAGTCTTTGAAAGACCTTGTTGGTTGTTTTTGAATCAACGCAAGAGAGTTAGCTTTGACCTGCGCTGCCGACGCGCACGCGAGTTGCTTGGCGCCTCTTCTGCCGAGTTCATAGTTGATGAACCCTACACTGCGCTCAGAGTTCAGAGTCCAAGTTGTGAATTGAAGCCTTGTTCAGTTTTTCAGTCCATTTTTGAGAGAGCATGTTCCGCTGATTCGTCAAATTCTCCGAATCCAAAGATATCTCCCTTTTGTTTCTGAAATCCTTCAGCAAGCTTTGGCAATATCATACCCAAAACCTTTGTGACTTCAGTACTCATTTAGATAGCTGTAGCTTTTGTTGGAATCTTTCAACAGACACAAACTCAAATGCTGGCGTATCCACTTCCAACAGTTTAGCCGGATCAGTAGAAACGAGGTCTTGGTATAACTGTTGGAATGCTGGAATTAGCTTTGAATAATTTGTACTGGTCGATATCGTCAGTGAAAGGAACGGCTCCACTAAATGAAGTCCACTAAATGAAGTCCAGATCCAGGAAGCATCGTACGATGCAGGCCAATTGGTTCGTCACATGCTCAAATTTTCCGAGAAATGTTCTCACATCGTCAATGTGATATAAGGTTATGGCACATGTCAACGTCAATCTGTTGAAACGTTCATCTTTTAGACTGACAGATTTGTTTCGCTTCGGCGCGATATGAGTATCGAAATCGTTGGCTTTGTTCCACGGTTGGTGGTCAAAGTCATGACTTATCAATCTGGTTATACAGTCCAGCGCTTGTTCGGTCACACTCGAGGATGAAGTTGTGGCATTGACGAGAAAGCTGGAATATATTTTATCTCGCCCAATGGCATTTTCTATTTCAGTCCATTGTTTAGTGATCACTCGATTGAACATGAGAGTTGGGTGGACATTGCAAAACAAATGATCCGGTGCATGTTCTGATTCTAGCTTCTTGACCACCATTTGTTCGACAGAGATTATGTGATGTCTGATCAGTGACCACAAAGTCTATCTTTTCAAACAGTTCCTTCGAACTAACTCGCTCGCTGCTTCCAATATGTTCAACATGGCAACTTTCAAATCCGCCAAGTTCTCTCTACTTTCCGTAGCAATCGGAAATGTCGGGAGAGGTCTGTATTTTTCATTTACCGTCATTCCCTGCACCGAGAAAGAACCAGCGCCGTGTTTTATCGAACCATCAACAGAATAGGTAACTACCGACTTTTGATCTGATTGCATGATCTCTTTCGCAATTTCATGCAATGCTAGCGCTTCAATGCTCTTTCCGGCTTGTCGAATATTGCTAGACTGTGGTAGAGTGTCTAGGTCTACTAAGTCTGGCGATTCGTCATGAAATTTCCTTTTCTGACCAAATAGTTTATTGCCAACAATCACTACGGCTCCCGCAGCTTGACTATCTGACATGTGATAACTTTTGAGCTGGTCCATTGCTTCGTAAACCTCGGGCCTTACTTTTCTGACACTTTCTCTTATTTGTCGGTACTTTGGCGGCAACTCATCCTTTACAATTTTTTTTGTCTAGGGGACAGTTTACGACGCTTCCGACCCGTAGACGTGGAAGGCTCATCTGATTCTGATGTGCTAATTTGGAAGTCACTATGATTCGGATCATCCTCAGATAGTTCACTGAAGCCTTCAGCTGAAGCCATTTCTTTATTCCTCGCTCTTTCCATCTCTGCTTCCTCTCTCATTCGCTCCAAACTCTGCAGATCTCTCTTTCTGCGTTCCATGGTCTTATTCCATTTTTTGTCGACAAAACCCTCGCAAAACATTTTTCTATCATGTCTTTGGTCTTCCAGAAAGTCCCATTCTTCTCGAGTCATTTTTACACCATAAAAATTTTCTAAGCGTTTCCTTACTTCATCGTCCGCGCAGAAGATATAAAAATGTTCTTTCGTTTTTTCGTTGAAATCTTCGACTATTTTATGTATAATAGTTGTCGTTTTGGCGGTTTTATCTGGTGTGAACTAAGTTGATGAATCTTTGATACAGTTCTAAAATTTTCGGTTTGATGCGTTTAGTGGTCACTGTATATATATATATATATATCAAAAAACCAGTGTTCTTGAAGGACGTCCGCAACAATTCCGGCTGCAACTTCCTTTGGCCTCTCAGTTTTACCGGCTCTATCCGATCGAAGTAAGTACAACATGTTTTCCAAAATGTCCTTTTTCGTTGGAAGCAAGCCATTTGAAAACTCAGAAGTTTCTATGCAGGCTGTTGAACCCAAGGTCTTCTGGGCGGACGAGCGTGTACTTGGCGTCCGAGCGTAGCTCATTGTTCACTCAGGTGTGAAGTCTGAAAATAGAAAAAAAAACAAGTTGCATCAGACTGGAAAACCTTGCGGCATGAAATGAGAGCCTTAGGGAATAAATAAAGGCACATGCAACAATGTAATGAAAGCACAGTGAAGCATAATAATATTTTCGGTCCCTGAAACCAGCATTAGATGTGGTGTTTGAATGTTGGTCCACTAGGTGTCACTTATGTGCTGATGCTAATCAGGCTGACAACTTGATAGTGTGGTATGAAAGGTGATCGTGTCTGTGTTGTAGGTGTGCGTTAATACATTCTTTAGTATATATCATAACATTAGAGATGCTGTCCTCCATGACAATTTGAAGAAAAATGGAGATTTTTGCCCGCCATATTAGATTTTAAAATTCTGAGTACAGATTCTGTTCTCTGACCCCGTAAACCCTATAAAGGACATATTACAAAGCAAATCTGGCAATAAATATGGATTATATAGCAGAAAAATACAATAATACACATATGTATACTTTCAGGTGGTATGTACATGGGGGTCAGAGGGGTCAAAAGTAAAAAATCGTTTTTGACCCGAGTTTCACTATTGGTGGTCCATATTTTGAGGGGGTCCTCACTTAGGAATTCCAAAAGATTCAAAATAACAACCCCCCTCCCTATTCCCAGCGATGATTATTTAATCAAACCTGAAAGTTGCATTATTTGCAAATTCTGGTCGCTTTGTGCAAAATGCACCAAACTGGTGCGAGCCCTACACCTGTTTATTAAAATTTCTTTCAATAGAAAGCAGTCCTAAACCCTCTAGTCTTTCTTCTGAAGCAGGAGTCATACCAAACTATTTTACATCGAACGCTTTCTAGGGGCTCCAATAAACCTTAGGCCCCCGCCCATGGCCTAAACCATTAGAGGTACAGTAAAACTAAACATACCTTACAAAAGAGAATTTAATCCTGCATTTAATGAGAAACAATTAAAACTTGGTGTTCCCGCCATTGGCTTCCAAGACAGCCTGAATTCGCTTTGGGTAGCTTGCCAAAAGTGACGTGAATAGATCTTGATCGTTACGAAAATTTGCTAAAACAGTTTCAATGTGTTGCGTCATTGTATCCTTCGAAAATCGATTTGCTGCAGGTTCTTGAAACAAGAGACATTCAACCTTGTCCTTTACAACTGATCCAATGTGTTCACGGACGTTCAGGTCAGGAGAATTTCCTGGCCATTCTTCATTTCCAAAGAAATCGATCTAATGGTTCCGCAACAACTGTTGAGTGGCTAATGCCTTAAAGCAGGGGGGCCTTATCGTGCAGAAGTGTGACCTGATCGACATCCATAACATTGTTTGGGTTTCTTAGAAAAAGAATGACATGCTGGGATAGAATAATATCACGAAAATACTGTCCATCCCAACTCTGACCATTTGGCTTCAGCACCCACATGAGCTTCTTTGCAGTGAACAAAACAAACACACCAACACAGTCTGGACTTTTTAATAACTCGCGATAATGTTCATTGTCATCCATTTCATCTGGTGTTATGGCCCACACTCGATCATTTTGGTAGTTAGGCCGACGTGTTACGTAAACAAAAAATTCATCGGAGACAGCTAAATGCATGAAATCATCCACATCCCATTCCCAATCTTCAAGATAATGGGCAAACCACATTCTGTCATCGATGTTAAGTTGAGTTTTTCTTGGCTTTGGAAGTTCATGTCAAGGCTTTAAACCTTGCCTATGACGGTACAGTCGAAGGATCTCACCACTAACGATCTTTCCTCTCAACACTTCGATCTCTCTAGAAAGTTTAGCACAGCTGTTTTTCCGCTTACGCGTACCGCTTTCAATAATGTCCTTTGTTTCCTGAGAGAGTGGCAAATTTGGGTGCCCAGATTTGGTTGTATCCATTTCACATTCATGCAAAGTTTTATTCCAATTTCTTTTGACGAAGTCCTCACTTCTTCGCAACTTTTTGGCAACCCATGAACGTGTTTTAAAGTGGCTCCTGCATCACGAGCTTCCCAAAATGTTATTGCTCGTATGCGATCTATCACACGTTGCCTCTCCGAATCACCAATTAATTGAGAAGCCATTATATTATCACTTTATCAGCTAGAGTAATTTTAATACCTGCAATAAATAAAGAATTTTATATATTTTTATAATCACTAAAAACTATTTCGATATAAGTAAACATGTAAGCTGCAAATGGGGGGGGGGGCTAAAGTTTATTGGAACCCCTTACATACTAACAGAAATGAGGAGGCCGCATACATAAATATAGTACAATATATGAATTTTATCAGTTTGGTTAATTCCTCAATGCTTTTGTATCACACATTCCTATCTCTATTACCTAAAAATTAGTTGGCTAGTTACCAGCTAGTGATTAAAATAATGTAATGTGCAAATTTTTAGATGGGGACCCTCACCTTCAGCCTACAAACACACACACACACACACAACACACACACACACACACACACAGGCTCTTTCAGGGAAAGGGTATATATACATGTACACACACCCACACACACACACATATATATTATATAATATAATATAATATATATATATATATATGCACACACACACACACACACACACACACATATATATATATATATATATATATATATATATATATTATATATATATATATATATGAAAATGAAAATGAAAATGAAAATGAAAAGGTTTATTGGCAGACTATAGTCCATATGACAAATATTATTAATACAATGACAGTTCACTGAGTTCATACACTAAAGATAAAAATATATACAATTGATTAGAAATAATACTGCACTGTCGAAGTTAAGTGGAGCTACAGACAGACGTTTTCGTACCAAAAAGTCCATAGCTTAGAGGATAAATAGCAGGACTCATGGATAGCTTGGATGATCGGGTTGGTTGATATATATATATATATGCACTAAAATCACAAAATAACACGTGACCTTATTAATAAGCAAACAACCACAAGGAAAAGGAAACACAAAGCGCTCGGACTTTGTGTTTCCTTTTCCTTGTGGTTGTTTGCTTATATATATATATATATATATATATATATATATATATATATATACATGGCGTCCCAAAAAAATGTATACACACTTTAAATAATTATAAAGGCAGTGTTTATTAAAATACATTTCATTTTCAAAATGTAATAGAATGTACAGACATTATTTAATTGTTTTGTCAACGCCTGTTTTCAAACCGACCTCCGTTCTGGTCCAGGCATGCTGATAACGCGAAGCAATGGAATCGCAAACATCACGAAACATTTCGTTTGGTATTTGTGTGCATTCTCGTTCAATGGCTGCTCTCAATTCAGCGACTGTTGCAGGTTTTATAGCGTAGACTTTGTCTTTTAAGTATCCCATAAAAAAGTCTAGTGGTGTGAGTCTGTGAACGCGGAGGGTATCTACGAAACCCCTTCGTCCAATCCACATCCACATCGTGCCAAGTAACCCTCGCAATATCCACTCTTCGGTCCGGATCATCTTCATTAATAGCATGGGACTAATCTTGGAATGTAACTTTTCCATTGACAGCGCTTCAAAATGCGTTGGACAGACGATTCTGAAATTCCTACCTCACGACTCGCTTGCCGCACAGATTTTCTTGGACTTTGGTGATACGTTTCCAGTACTCTTTCTTGCTTTGTGGGGCTTGTCGATGTCCGTGGTCTTCCGGAACGCTTCTTGTGGACATTCTGAACAGTTCCATCGGCTTCAAACTTATCTCTAATTCGAGTGATGGTAAGTCGCGTTGGTGGATCTGTTTGAAACTCCCTCCTAAACTGTCTTTGCACTTCAACTGCGTTTTCACACTTCCAGTAGCATTTTAGAATGAATTTCCTTTGTTCAAAGCTTAGTCTGACTGCCATTATTAATTCTAATGGGTTTAACTTGGAAGAAAGAAACATCAATTGAGCTATCAGCTGTTAAAGTGTGTATACATTTTTTTGGGACGCCCTGTATTATATATATATATATATAATATATATATATATATATATATATATATATGTGGAACTCCAAGCAGTGAAAATGGAAAAACTAAACGTGATAGTATTAGTCATCTATAGACCTCCAAACACCCCAACCGAAAAATTCTCGGAGGCCATTCATGACATCAGAAAGCTAATAAAGGCCATAAACCCTACATCCCCCAATATAATGATCTGTGGAGACTTTATCTTCCCATTTATAAAATACAAAATGGTGGATAGGAATATATATATTCACCAGGACAAGGGGGGCACAAGAGAAGACCAGGAGCAAGCAAAAATGTTGATGACTCTCACAAATGAGTTTATGCTGACACAGGAGATAACAGAAAATACCAGAAAAAATTACTGCCTGGATCTGGTATTCCCGAATAACACGAACTTGATTGCTGATATAAAAATAACCCCAACCATTATCTCAGACCACAACTTAATCGAGATATCAACAAATATGACGACAGCATTAAAAGACAATACACATATTGAGGAAAGAAGTAAATTCGGGGCCTTTAACTTAAACTCCAAGACTATAAATTGGGAAGCAATCAGATCGCACATGGCCCAAATAGAATGGAGAACAATTTTCGAGAATAAAACAAATGAAGAAATGCTAACAACCTTGGAAGAAAAAATGCTGAGAATTTTAGAAAAATATGCTCCGAAATCACAGCCAAAAGGAAAGAGGAGCTGGCTAGAGAGGCAAAAGAGAAGACTTTTCCGCAAAAGAAAGAGAGTGGAGGCGAAGTTAGGCAACTGCGGAGATAATGACAGGAAAGCAATAAAAGAAAAACTGGAGGGTATCGATAGGGAAATACAAGCCCTGATTAAAGACCATACAGAGAGGGAAGAGGAAAAGGCGGTAGAAGCAATAAAGGAAAATCCAAAATAATTCTATAGCTATGCAAAAAGGAAAACAAAAACGCGGGCCGCTATTGGGCCCTTAAGGACGAGAAATAATGAACTAACCGACGATCCAAAAGGAATATCTGATACACTGAGAGCTCAATATGAATCAGTTTTCAGTACCCCAAAAAGTGACAAAGCGATACCTGACATAAATGCATTCTTTGAAAAGGAATTGCAAGGAGAGTATATAACAGACTTTGATTTTACACCAGAAGATGTAGCGAGAGCTATAGGACAAATGAAACCACATTCAGCTGCAGGTCCGGACAATTGGAACACATTATTGATTAAAAACTGTAAAAATGAAATAGTTACACCTTTATACTGGATATGGAGAAGATCCCTAGACACTGGAGAAATACCGAGCATCTTGAAAAGAGCAAACATTGTCCCTATATATAAAGGAGGGGATAGATCTCAAACAAAGAATTATAGACCAATGTCATTGACGTCCCACCTCACCAAAGTATTTGAAAGAATAGTTAGAGAGAAAAATTATGACTTCCTGGAGACACTGGAAAGATTCAACGTAAATCAGCATGGATTCCGATCAGGTAGATCATGCCTATCACAACTAATAGAACACTACAACAATATCCTAGATGCATTGGAAGGCAATGACAACTACGATGTTATATACACAGATTTTGCTAAAGCTTTCGACAAATGTGACCATGGTGTAATAGCACATAAAATTAAATATGTGGGAATAACAGGCAAAGTGGGAAAATGGATCTACAACTTCCTCAGAGAACGTCTGCAGGTCGTCAAAATTCAAGGTATATCATCATCAGAATCGGAAGTACGCAGCTCAGTACCACAAGGGACAGTACTGGCCCTACTCCTGTTTATTATCATGCTAACAGACATAGACAGCGGAGTAAACAGCAACAGTATAGTAACATCCTTTGCAGACGATACAAAGATCAGCAGAAAAATCAGCGATGTACATGACGTGGAGGCCTTGCAGAGGGACACGAAAAAAATATACAAATGGTCAGACGACAACAACATGTCATTTAACACCAAGAAATTTCAGCTCCTGAGATATGGTAGAAAAGAAGAACTTAAACAGACTGCATATTATGCTCCAGATAGACAGGAAATTCAGAGAAGCACGAAAGCGATCGATCTCGGGATAATAATGACAGATGATGCGAAATTCGAAACACAAAATCAGATAGCGATAAATAAAGCAAAAAGAGTCGCCGGACAGGTACTAAGAACGTTCAAGAGAAGGGACAGGACAGTAATGATTCCCCTGCTAAAAACACTGATTATACCAAAACTTGAATACTGCTCAGTTTTGACGTCCCCATATAAAAACGAAGAAACTAATAAACTAGAAGAAACGCAAAGGCATTTCACAGCCAAGATTGATGGCTGCAAAGAACTCAACTACTGGGAAAGACTACGTAAACTAAATCTGTACTCCCTGATCGAAAAACTGGTACCAAACCTAAAACTAAACCCAATTATCATTCAAACAACACTGGAAAATAGGAAAGGCAGAAGGTGTAGTATTCCCAAATTAAATGCCCGACAAGGGACCTCCTCAACTCTGAAGGAAAATAGCTTGGTTGTCAGGGGGCCAAGACTTTTCAACCAGCTTCCAAAGGACCTCAGAAACGTAACGGGGGTCAAAGTTGAAGTCAAGAGAAGACTGGATGCCTGGCTCAGGACAGTACCAGATGAGCCGGGCGTGCCTGACTATGTACGGTGGAGAGCGCAAGAAAAGAAGGCAACTCGCTCCTCCACCAAGCCAGACCTAGAGGCGGGGCCACCAGCTTGACCTCCGTGTGAAGAGAGACCAATGCACGAAACAACATAAGGTTTATAAGGTTTATAAGGTGAATATATATATATATAGTGTGTGTGTGTGTGTGTGTGTACATGTGTATATGCAGTATACTTAAATAAATATATGCATATTATGTATAAACATGTAAATATAAAAATATGCATAATATAAAGATTTTATATAAAATAATGACTAACAATAAATCTCGTATTATGAAGCAAACTGAGGAATGTTATGTCGATCTCAAAAGGTTTTAAATTGCAATTCCCTCAAAGGTTGTGGGTGATAGAAAAAACATGTTTTCAATTTTGTAATCAGCGTAGAAAAGAACATAAGAATCACCCACATTTATCAAATGGAGAAAAACTTTGTTGAACAAGGTTATGATTTGCTGAATATGTGCATTTGTACATTGGTGACATGTGACAAATATTAATACGAACTGACAATAGAATACATTGACAACTCAAATACTAAGGATAGAAATGGAGTTAATAAGAAATAGTAGAGTAATGTCGGATATAAGTAGAGCTACAGTCAGACGCCTTTATATCATGAATTCCATAGCTTTCGAAGACATATATATATATATATAATTATATTTACAATCATGTACGCTACTCTGTTCCAAAGCATTTATTCAACCATTAATGTTATCATATTTGCTCAAATAAATTTCTATAAATAAAATTTTTGGAGACAGTAGACTATCGGGTTAAGTGCAGGACATTCAGCCTGTATCATCACTACTGGTAAAGAAAATATCCGAAAAACTTATGACTATTACTCAGGAGCACGCCTATTTCTCAAACAGAACTCCACAGTGCTGGCTGTTTTATTTATCCTTAAAATATACCTTTATCTGTAAATTATGGAAAAAATTACCGGGTTCAATATTAATTGCGCTAACTGCATATTTACTAATTACTAAACCATCAAAATTACTATTCAAACCTTAAATATTAATTATATATATATATATATATATATATATATATATATATATATATATATAGGGGTCCCGCGTCTTAAGGTACCTAAGCGCCAAAATTAAAATTCGTCAGAAATCGCTTCCAAAGTTCAGCAATATTCTGGCAATAATATCTCTGTTATTAATTCCGCTAAAACGTTCATTTTTGGCTAAATTAGAGTTCTAACTATGCTAATGCAGATGCTGATGAGTTTTTCGATTAGATTTTCATATTTTATATTATATTTATATATATACAGGGCGTCCCAAAAAAATGTATACACACTTTAAATACTTATAAAGGCAGTGTTTATTAAAATACATTTCATTTTCAAAATGTAATAGAATCTACAGACATTATTTAATTGTTTTGTCAACGCCTGTTTTCAAACTGACGTCCGTTCTGGTCCAGGCACTGCTGATAACGCGAAGCAATGGAATCGCAAACATCACGAAACATTTCGTTTGGTATTTGTGTGCATTCTCGTTCAATGGCTGCTCTCAATTCAGCGACTGTTGCAGGTTTTATAGCGTAGACTTTGTCTTTTAAGTATCCCCATAAAAAAAGTCTAGTGGTGTGAGGTCTGGTGAACGCGGAGGGTATTCTACGAGACCCCTTCGTCCAATCCACATCCACATCGTGCCAAGTACCACTCGCAATACTCCACTCTTCGGTCCGGATCATCTTCATTAATAGCATGGACTAATCTTGGAATGTAACTTTTCCATTGACAGCGCTTCAAAATGCGTTGGACAGACGATTCTGAAATTCCTACCTCACGACTCGCTTGCCGCACAGATTTTCTTGGACTTTGGTGATACGTTTCCAGTACTCTTTCTTGCTTTGTGGGGCTTGTCGATGTCCGTGGTCTTCCGGAACGCTTCTTGTGGACATTCTGAACAGTTCCATCGGCTTCAAACTTATCTCTAATTCGAGTGATGGTAAGTCGCGTTGGTGGATCTGTTTGAAACTCCCTCTTAAACTGTCTTTGCACTTCAACTGCGTTTTCACACTTCCAGTAGCATTTTAGAATGAATTTCCTTTGTTCAAAGCTTAGTCTGACTGCCATTATTAATTCTAATGGGTTTAACTTGGAAAGAAAGAAACATCAATTGAGCTATCAGCTGTTAAAGTGTGTATACATTTTCTTGGGACGCCCTGTATATGTAAAAAATGAACAATGAATAATCAATATTCATTTTTACATAAGAACCAAAATCGCTTAACGCGAGTTTGGATAATAATTTTACTTGTAGCTTCCTATTTTTGTTCGTGTCACAACCCTACGATCTACCATAGCTATGGTTTAGTCGTATCCATTTTCCATTTGTTATAGAAGTTATTATAATTAATTATGGTTGTCTTGCATCTCACCCTCGTCCCTAGATTATGCATACACATTGCATATAACATGATTGGAACCCGTAGTTGTACTTCTTAGTCATTAATACCCACTCTTTGTCTCTAATTCGTTCTTGTAAATCTTCCTAATAATGATTTGTACTATACGTACAAATTCAATAACTATGACGTCACATTTTCCCGTCATTAATTTCCCTTCATCATTTCTCTAGTATTCAATGTATGAAAATTCTTTATCATCATAATAAAAACTGTACACTCTATAGAAGTCATTATTTATATGCCATGTAGTATAAATATAACTATTATTCGACCATATCCCCCGCCCCCATACGTCCATATTTTATCTTGACCATTATCCTATATAAATTTTATTAAATATTCATTTTTACTCGTGTCAATCTATGAAATGCAAAACTTCATGCATTCGTTCGAAAACGCAGAAATACGTTCTCGTATTATTTTTTTTTATTATTTTTTTTCAAGTGCGTTCACCCCTCACAAGATATTCATAAATGATCGAATTCTCTAATGACAGCAAAATCGAACGCTTCTAAGATAAATATCTCCTCTTGCTCTGATTTCAAATTTATAACATGTCATAACATATTATAACATATTATGTTGTATATAAATCCATACCGTATGTGCCCATGTACTTTGTATTATATTTCTAACATCTTAATTGTCTATTAATATGAAACACTGTAACAAAACAAAGTTATAGTAACTGTTTAATTATAATTAACTGTAATACTTTTAATTTAATATAATGTAATGTACTTTAATGAAACTGTACTTAATGATGTAATGTACTAAATGACGTAGTCAATGTACTTTAATGAAATTGTAGTTAACGATAATAAATGAATTGATAATTATAATCATAGTTACAGTAGACCAAAATTACAATGTACTCAATGTCCGACCCGACATTATGTTGCCATAAGGAATGTAGAATCGGCAATACTGTTGTTATTTTTTTTTATTATTTTTCCGTTGGAATAAATTTTGATGTGCTTTCTACTTTGCCAAATAATTGATGACCTGTTGTATTTTAAAATCTCATAATCATTTTTTTAGATTTAGCTTAATAATGAATCCTGAGTAACTTTTGCCATGTCATGTTTTGTATACATTCTTTCTTCGTTATAAAAGATGAAGTCATGTCTTGCCTAAGCATTTAATTGTAAATCTTAAACCTTTAATTTTTACTCATATGCATATTTTAGTGTAAAGATGCATAGTTCAATTTCCACTTTTAGTTAACTTGGCGGATCATGATAACATCAGATCTGAAAATATGCAATTTAAGATAAAAATATGGCTTCATCTTCAAATATCTTGTTTATCCGTTTAAACCTTAACACAGCTAAAAGATTTACTTTATTTTCAAATAGTGTGCAAAAATAATGCAGCCTCTTCAACATTTAATAATGATGATGTTAGTAGAATCGGGGTATATAAACCCCACCAATTTCTTCCATGTTTATTCTGATTCCAACTACGAGGCTGAGCATTACCTGTAACAGTTTAGGAGTAAAACACAGTAAGAAAAAGTCTTTATCTTCTCCTTCGAGCCGTGCTCTCTTCAGAAAACTTAATCATTAGAATCTCCCGATAAGTTACAAGAAGAATCGGGGAGAAACCTCAAAGAATTTAATAAGCCTCTCAGAATCCTCCGAGCCACTATAGAAGAACTCGGAGAGTAGTATAGAAGAAACTACTGCAAGTAACTTATCCGTTGCTGCCTCCTAACCAGAACCCCCGTCGACTTCGAACCAACCCAGGGCCATAGACGGAGGGGTTAACATATATATATATATTTTTTAATTTTTTTATTTTCTTATTATGCCGAACTTTGGGTGAACTTTTGGCTGGCGATAGAGGTGAAAAAAGTAGTTCGTTTCATAAGGTTTCAACCATACTACTAGTGTCGTAAGGTCATTATAACCCAAACCACGCGATAGAGGAAGGGTGAAAATAGTGATATCCATCAAAAACACGCCTGTGTGGCGCTTAGGTACCTTAAGACGCGCGACCCCTCATATATATATATATATATATATATATATATATATATATATATATATATATGTCACAAAAAAATATATATAATAAATATAGAAATAAAAATCGTGGGAGGAGCATACAAATTTGTAAGGAAAACTACCAATTTTAGCACTTTGGCCTTCTTGTCTAAATCCGTTCTGAACGAATTCAGCACAAGATCAAATGGATTTTTACAACCAATTTTATAGATAATGCCTGAATGATATATAGATAATATATTATATATATATATATATATATATATAATATATATATAAAAAAAAATTGAAAATTAAAATTGTAAGAGGAGCATACAAATTTATAAGGGAAACTACCAAAGTTTTAGCACTCTGCCCTTCTTGTCTAAATCCGTTCTGAACGAATTCAAAACAGCAGGATCAAGTTGAAAAAGACCTTGGCTCATGTTAAAGTTATTTGTAAGTTAGATAATAGCAGACTCAAGAATATTTCTATTAACAATGTTGCTAGAGTGAAACAAAACTGAAGCATTATTCCAATCAATACAGTGGGATAACTCTGACAAATGGACAAAAGGGGAACTGGACGACTGTCCCGTTCTAACGGAATATTGATGCTGTTTTACACTTGTGTGTAAATCCTTTCCCGTCTGACCAATGTAAAAGGAATCACATTGTTTACAACCAATTTTATAGATAATGCCTGAATTATTGGTAGCGCTATTTTTTACTATGATATTTTTCACAATATTGTTATATGAAAATACTACACTAATATCCAAAACATTGTTAATAGAAATATTCTTGAGTCTGCTATTATCCAACTTACAAATAACTTTAACATGAGCCAGAGCCAAGGTCTTTTTCAACTTGATCCTCTTGTTTTGAATTCGTTCAGAATGGATTTAGACAAAAAGGGCAGTGTTAAAACTTTGGTAGTTTTCCCTTATAAATTTGTATGCTCCTCTTAGAATATTTATTTTTCAATTTATTTATTTATATATATATATATATATATATATATTTTATATATATATCTATATTTTTTTTTTTGTGACCTATATATCATTCAGGCATTATCTATAAAATTGGTTGTAAAAATCCATTTGATCTTGTGCTGAATTCGTTCAGAAAGGATTTAGACAAGAAGAGCAAAGTGATAAAATTGGTAGTTTTCTTTACAAATTTGTATGCTCCTCCCACAATTTTTATTTCTATATTTATTATATACAGGGTGTCCCATAAGTCAGGCATCATAGGAGAAATTCATATTTTTCTATTTCTACAAACCATAATTCATATGCTCGGGATGCCAATTTCCCGTCCACCATTCTGTTCAGTGACGAGGCTGTTTTTTATGGAAATGGTGAGGTAAATCGACAGAACACCCGCTACTGGTCTCAAAACAACCCTCGCTGGTATACCTCTTCAAAGGAACAAGGTGCATCTCGGGTGATGGTATGGTGTGGCATTTGGAAGGATCGCATCATTGGCCCCCTCTTTTTCGATGAACATGGCACTGGAGGCACCTACCTACGTATGCTCAAGGAAGAAGCATTTCCCCAGTGTCTTGAATGAAGAAGGAAATTTCCCAACATGGTTCCAGCAAGACGGCGCTCCTGCACATTACAGCATCCAAGTAAGGGAATACCTGTACCAACAATTCCCTGGTCATTGGATAGGACGTCGAGGGCCTGTGGAATGGCCAGCTAGAAGCCCGGATCTCACGCCACTAGATTTTTATCTCTGGGGCCACTTGAAAGCGCTGGTATACGCAGAGAAAATTAGGAGTGTTGAACATTTGCGGCAGCGCATTATTGGGGCATGTAACACCATTACTCCTGACATCATTCACCGTGTGCTTGCTGACTGGGTCTCACGTCTGAATTTGTGTATTGAAAACAATGGTGGACATATTGAACACGTTCTGTAAATAAAAGCTTTTGTTTTGCCTTTTTTTGTTATTTTTCCTATGATGCCGGACTTATGGGACACCCTGTATATATATTTTTTTTGTGACCTATATATAGTGTCGAACTCTTTATTTACTTCAGTGTTCCTGAGGATGTCATTAGACGAAAGCGCTTGAGCACCATTCTGTGTTTCCTTTCCTTCGTGGTCTTATTTATCATATATATATATATAAATATATATATAATTAATATTTAAGTTTTAAATAGTATTTTTGAAGGTTTAGTAATTAGTAAATATTGATTGTGTAATTGCTTCAATTAAGGGCAAAAGTTGGGTGTTGTACATATAACACGAAGATAAATAACTTAGTATACGCCAATAATATAATATTAATAAGTCCCTCTGTAAAAGCCTTAGACTGTCTTCTAAAAATCTGCGAATTATATGCGCAGAAACATCATATCCTTTTAATGTCACAAAACCAATGTTGAGGAAACTCCAGCCCAAAAGCCGTAATCAGAAGAAGGACAAGAAATTAATTCAAGAAGGTTAGTGTCGCGAAAGGTTAGTGTCGCGAAAAGCAAGAGTACTTTTATTGTAATAGGCCATGGTGGGTTTCTAGGCTAAGTATTTGGGTCAAATCACCAACAGCTTCTTGAGAGTGATGACTCAGATATAAGAAAACAATATGGGAACCTTTGTGTGTGCTAAAGCAGACATGATTATAAGTACTACCGATTCTGTACAGTGTTTGATTATAGTCGGTTATGAAATGAGATAAATCTTCAAACTACATTTGTTGCGTGCGTGTGTTTGTGTGTGTGTGTGGCCAAAAATATACACATCCAATATATACATAAACATGTACATGTACAAATAATCGAGGAAAAAGTTAGCGAAAATAACAAAACTGACAAGATTTTATTCTTCAGAGCCGGAGGTAATAAAACCCAAATTCGTGAAACATCTCTCAAAATTTAATCGAATAGTGAATTTAAAATAAGTGTAGAAGACTCATTGGCTCTAAATTTGTATGAAACTACTCACATGTTGTAATGTGGTGGTGAATTGAATAGAGATAAGTTATGCGTTATGCTACTCCCCGAATTGTTCATTCTGACGAAAGTCGGGCTTGTCGCACTACCTTAGTCCTACAGCTTAAAGTGGAATGCGAACCACACCCCACTATGGGCCTATGAAATTACAGTCCTCGCTCGGATTCGAACTCATGATCTCCCGATCAGCATCCCAGCGTAGTTTATTGGTATTGTGAATATATATATATATATGAAAATTATTTCACGAAGGTAACACGTGAAAAATATTTATGATGATAAAACCACGAAGGAAAGGAAACAGAGTGGTGCTCAAGCGCTTTCGTCTAATGACATCCTCAGGAACACTGAAGTAAATAAAGAGTTCAAGACTATATATAGGTTACCAAAAAAAAAAAAAAATATATATATATATATATATATATATATAGTAAATATAGAAATAAAAATTGTGGGAGGAGCATACAAATTTGTGAGGAAACTACCTACCAATTTTAGCACTTTGCCCGAATTCAACACAAGATCAAATGGATTGTTTACAACCAATTTTATAGTTTAGTATCTATCGGAAAAAACAAACAATTTGTCCTACGTAAACTTTTACTCTGGACATGACACCCCCATTAAGAAGGCCATATTTTCTTCAATGTTTCTCCGCGCTCTTAGGATCGCCAGTCCGGAATACATCGATGCCGAATTGGAAAAAATGAACGGTATTGGAAGTGATCTGTGCTACCCACCTGCTTTTATGGAATCTTGTCTTAACAAGGCAAAACGAACCTCCTATCGTGTGCATAATAACACTCGCACGTTGTCAAAGAATATTTTAGTACTTCCATTTTTCCCAGGCTTTTTAGGCATTGCTAATGTACTTAAACTTTTGGATATTAATGTAGTATTTTCATATAACAATATTGTGAAAAATATCAGTAAAAAATAGTCCTACCAATAATTCAGGCATTATCTATAAAATTGGTTGTAAACAATGTGATTCCTTTTACATTGGTCAGACGGGAAAGGATTTGCACACGCGTGTAAAACAGCATCAATCTTCCGTTAGAATGGGACAGTCGTCCAGTGCTCTTTTTGTCCATTTGTCAGAGTTATCTCATTGTATTGATTGGAATAATACTTCAGTTTTGTTTCACTCTAGCAACATTGTTAATAGAAATATTCTTGAGTCTGTTATTATCCAACTTACAAATAACTTTAACATGAGCAAAGGTCTTTCTCAACTTGATCCCGTTGTTTTGAATTCGTTCAGAACGGATTTAGATAGAAGGGTAGAGTGCTAAACCTTTGGTAATTTTCCCTTATAAATTTGTATGCTCCTCTTACAATTTTTATTTTTCAATTTATTTTTATTTTTTATTTATTTATTTTTTTGTGACCTATATATCATTCAGGCATTATCTATAAAATGGTTGCAAACAATCCATTTGATCTTGTGTTGAATTCGGGCAAAGTGCTAAAATTGGTAGTTTCCTCACAAATTTGTATGCTCCTCCCACAATTTTTATTTCTATAGTTACTATATATATATATATATATATATATATATATATATATATATATATATATGTAACCTATATATATCTTCAACTCTATTTACTTCAGTGTTCCTGAGGATGTTCCTTTAGACGAAAGCGCTTGAGCACCACTCTGTGTTTCCTTTCCTTCGTGGTTTTCATCATATATATATATATATATATATATATATATATAACACACACACACACACAGCATATATATATATTATATATATTATATATATATATATATATATATATACAGGGTGGGCCGTAAGTTTCCATACATAGGAAAAATAAACATTTTTTTATGGACAACCATTTTTATTATATAATATGCTCTACATGGTTGCCATTGTTTTGAAAACACATTTCAATACGTGTTCCCCACTGTTGATGAACACGCATTAGCACAGTTGACGTTATGCTTGTAATGGCGTTGGTGATTCCTTTAGATGATTTATGTCTCGTATCTTTTCCTGATACACCATGGCCTTCAAGTGCCCCCAAAGATAGAAATCAAGGGGGTGAGATCTGGGGATCTGGGAGGCCACTCCACAGGACCACGCCGACCAATCCAAGCATCCGGAAACTGCTGATCCAAATACCGACGCACGTGAAGACCATAATGAGGTGGAGCTCCATCTTGCTGGAAGTAAACTGGGAAGTTACCTTCCTCGTTTAGCAGGGATGGGAAAATCTCTTCTTGCAACATGTTAAGATACCTTTCGGCATTAAGATTTCCACTGACAAAAATTGGTCCAATAATTCTGTCACCCCATATCCCGGCCCACACCATCACTTTACCGGCACCTTGCATCTTCGTCGGACTCAGCCAGTTAGGGTTAGCATTACTCCAATAACGTATGTTTTGCCGATTAACCTCTCCATTGACGTAAAAATTTGCTTCATCAGTAAACAAGATCTTACAAACGCATATTCTTAGGGTATCTGAAACATAAAAACAAACGTTTAAATTTTCCTATGTATGGAAACTTACGGCCAACCCTGTATATATATATATATATATATATATATATATAATATATATCATACACCCCTGGAGTTTAATGAATTCTCCAAGAGGGTATGATATGGTACTCCTGGATCGGAAACACCTTCTCAATGTCTTGTCTCTCCGACTTTTACCGCAGAGTACGCCAAATAATTTTCGATTATGGATCATGTAGATGATTCTCCTGTTGTCAAAGGATCACGTCGGCAGTTATTTTTTTAATTAGTAATCAAGTTAATTTTCAATCAATTATATAGAATCAAATTTTTCTTCACAAAAAGTTAATAATATGAATATTTCTTCAAATGTTAATGAGTACAGTAATAGTTTAATCTTTAGCTCTAAGACAATTAACTATGCGCTAAGAATTGCTTGCGCTTACTGTCTAGCCTACAGTCAAGCTCCAGGCCCGAATTTCCGTATACACGACCGTAAAACCAATTCCCTAACGAATTGAATTTCCTTCTTCAGTCCGGAGATCCCTTCTAAGACTTAACCTTGTCCGTTCTGATTTTTCCAAGCTTCGGGTTCCTCCTTTTATATGGGAGAGCTTCGTGTTCTCATGCGTTAGAAGCACGAGAAAGCCCACGTGAGACGCAGGAGCGAACGTGAGACGCCTGAGCGTGCAAGGATCTCAAGGTTCAGCCGGAAACATCCTCCGGTATCCTATTCAGAGGCATTGGCTCGGTCGAGGTAGTTTAATTCTTTCTCATGCATCAGAGGCACGGGAAGGTACACGTGAGATGCATGAGCAAGCAAGCTTCTCACGTGCTACTTGTTCCAACATATAATATATATATATATATAATTATATATATATATATATATATATGTTATACATGGCGATCCGCTTAGGAACAAGTAGCACGTGAGAACCTTCTTGCTCATGCATCTCACGTGTACCTTCCCGTGCCTCTGCCATATATATATATATATATATATATATGTATAACGTAAAGAACGACGCTTGTATAGGAGAATATTCCGCGCAAGATGAGGAGAGAGAACGAAACAAATGAAAAAATGAGGTAACCAACCGGGAATCGAATCCGGATCTTCCGATTGCCGGTCAGATATGATAACCATTACACCATGGGCCTCACATGGGCCTTGTGAGGCCCATGGTGTAATGGTTATCATATCTGACCGGCAATTGGAAGATCCCGGGTTCGATTCACGGGTGGTTACCTCATTTTTTCATTTGTTTCGTTCTCTCTCCTCATCTTGCGAGGAATATTCTCCTATACAAGCGTCGTTGTTTACGTTAATTATACTGCGTGTTTGCAGTTAAAATGTGTGTATATATATGTATATATATATATATATATATATATATATATATATATATATATATTGTTTATTGGCAATTCATTGTATTTGTTATTAAACGAATAGTTCTTGCTGTTATCATTAATTAATATATACATATATACTACGCTGTCATATACATGTGTTTTACTAAAGTTTTCGACAAATGTGATCACGGCAAAATAGCATATAAAATGAAACATATGGATATAATAGGCAAAGTGGTAAATTGGATCTAAAACTTCCTTAGAGAGCGCCTAAGGGGTGGCCTAATTCAAGGTGTATCATCATCGGAATCAGAAGTACGCAGCTCAGTACCCAAGGTACAGTACTGGCTCTACTCCTGTTCATTGTCATGCTGAGAGACATACACAGCGGTGTAACAGCAAAAGTATGCAGACGATACAAAGAGCGGCGGAAAAATCAGTGATGCAAATCAGGTGGAGGCCTTGCAGACGGTTACAAGCGAAATATACAAATGGTCAGAAGACAACAACATCATGACATTTAGCATCGCGAAATTTCACTTCTTGAGATATGGTAGAAATGAGGAACTTTGTCAGCATCCATCAACTGAAGCGCTGAAAGCTGTTTTAACCATCGAGTATAGCAATTTAGCTTTAAGTGATATGGTAATAAATAATTAATAGTTGTTTAGATTGTTTTAAGAAAATGTTGGATGTGTTCATGAATGAGAGTTTATAAATTGCTTAATCAGTGCCGAAGTATGTAATTTATACGTTTTTGGTGGAAATGTTTGGTAGGTTGGGTAGTTTTCATGTGGAAGATGCCTCAAGTTAATAGGGTGTGATCGGGCAGTTGTTATTTCTTTGGGTAAATGATGTATTACAACCAGACAGCGACACAGTACATTCAACGTTAGAGCAGATATCTATTTAAAGAACTGTGTTTTGTTTAGAGTTAAATCATGTGAAATCTTTATATATTGTTTCTCCCTTCCAACTGCTCCCAAAAGTATTGTACATAAACACAAAATTGAGATGAGTAAACTTATATAAAAATTTTACTTATTTTACTTATTTGAGTAAATACGATAACATTAATGGTAGTGTACATGATTGTGTATATATATATATATACATATATATAATATATATATTATATATATATATATATATATATATATATATAATATATATATATATATATATATATATATATACATACAGGGTGTCAGAGAATTATCTGTACAATTTTTAGCTGTTATTAAAAGTCAACCATGAATTGTAGAAATTCCAGTGTTGTCCCATTTTACAGAGAATCTCATTAAGTTTTTTGTGATACCAAGTTTTGACAAGTTTTTTAGAAATTCCAGTGTGTCCGAACATTATCTGTACAATTTCATCTTTTAATAAAATTCTTGATAACACACGTAAAATTCTTAAACAAGATTATTTAGAATCTGTATTTTCAAAAGTTTCTTTTATTAAAGTAACGTTGTTACAAACATTCGATATGTGCACGATTAGTGATTCGCAAAATATCCAATCGATACTCCAAATGTTGCCATGTACGCTGCAGCATATCCACATCAATTCGCTCAATAGCAGCTGTGATTCTTGCTTTTAAATCATCAATGTCTGTCACCCGCGTACATTTCTAAAAAACTTGTCAAAACGTGGTATCAGAAAAAACGTAATGAGATTCTCTGTAAAGTGGGACAACACTGGAATTTCTACACTTCATGGTTGACTTTTAATAATAGCCAAACATTGTACAGATAATTCTCGGACACCCTGTATATATTAGTGGTGGACCGGATGTCAGTTTTTCAACATCTGCGGATGCGGGTGCGGATTTTTAATATAAATATCCGCGGATGCGGATATTTAATCTATCAATATAATATAGAATTATGAATATGACACAATTTTTCAAATTTCGTGATATTACTATTATGGCAGGCAATACATAAGAATTTAAATTAATATGAACGTTTTCATTATGATAAAAATAATAACTTTCTCAAGAGTTTCAGCAACAGAAAATTCAATGAAACAAGTTTCATTCAATTTTCTGTTACCAGGTATTTATATTTGAGGTTTATATATTTGTTTGTTCATTAATAATTAATACTTTACATGAAATGTGCATGACTGGGCTTTATAAGCTACTTTATAAGCTAATTTAATTGTAAATTGCATAATTTATTAGAGGTAATATCCGCATAACATCCGCAGTCAGAGGTGCGGATGCGGATCCGGATATTAAAAATGATGCGGATGCGGATATCCGGTCCACCACTAATATATATACAGGGCGTCCCAAAAAAATGTATACACACTTTAAATACTTATAAAGGCAGTGTTTATTAAAATACATTTCATTTTCAAAATGTAATAGAATCTACAGACATTATTTAATTGTTTTGTCAACGCCTGTTTTCAAACTGACGTCCGTTCTGGTCCAGGCACTGCTGATAACGCGAAGCAATGGAATCGCAAACATCACGAAACATTTCGTTTGGTATTTGTGTGCATTCTCGTTCAATGGCTGCTCTCAATTCAGCGACTGTTGCAGGTTTTATAGCGTAGACTTTGTCTTTTAAGTATCCCCATAAAAAAAAGTCTAGTGGTGTGAGGTCTGGTGAACGCGGAGGGTATTCTACGAAACCCCTTCGTCCAATCCACATCCACATCGTGCCAAGTACCACTCGCAATACTCCACTCTTCGGTCCGGATCATCTTCATTAATAGCATGGACTAATCTTGGAATGTAACTTTTCCATTGACAGCGCTTCAAAATGCGTTGGACAGACGATTCTGAAATTCCTACCTCACGACTCGCTTGCCGCACAGATTTTCTTGGACTTTGGTGATACGTTTCCAGTACTCTTTCTTGCTTTGTGGGGCTTGTCGATGTCCGTGGTCTTCCGGAACGCTTCTTGTGGACATTCTGAACAGTTCCATCGGCTTCAAACTTATCTCTAATTCGAGTGATGGTAAGTCGCGTTGGTGGATCTGTTTGAAACTCCCTCTAAACTGTCTTTGCACTTCAACTGCGTTTTCACACTTCCAGTAGCATTTTAGAATGAATTTCCTTTGTTCAAAGCTTAGTCTGACTGCCATTATTAATTCTAATGGGTTTAACTTGGAAAGAAAGAAACATCAATTGAGCTATCAGCTGTTAAAGTGTGTATACATTTTTTTGGGACGCCCTGTATATACACGTCTTCGAAACCTATGGAATTCATGATATCTTATATCCGACATTACTGTACTATTTCCTATCAACTCCATTTCTATCCTTTGTATTTGAGTTGTCAATGTATTTTATTGTCAGTTCGTATTATTAATATTTGTCACATGAACTATGGTCCTGTCCTAATGTATAAATGCACGTATTCAGCAAATCATAACATTGTTCAACAAAGTTTTTCTCCATTTGATAAATGTGGGTGATTCTTATCTTCTTTTTCACGCTTATTACAAAATTGAAAACACACTTTTTCCATCACCCACAATTTTTGAGGGAATTGCAATTTAAAACCCTTTGAGGACGAGATAGCATTCCTCAGTTTGCTTCATAATACGAGATTTATTGTTAGTTATTTATTTTGTATAAAATCATTATATTATGCATATTTTTATATTTACATGTTTATACATAATATTCATATATTTAAGTATACTGTATATATACACATCATAACATATATATATATATTATATATATATAATATATATATATATATATATATATATATATATATATATATATATATATATATAGACACACATAGTGTGTATATATATATATATATTATAAACTTTGATTGCATTTACCGCAACAATATAATATCACTCAAACTCTCAAGGAAAAAATTATAAAACAGTGTTTAAAAAGGCTAATTAATTTCGGCCGGTCACAACCAAGCCCTTTTCAAAGCCATTAACTAGTTAAAATGTCTAAAAAAGTTATAAAACTTCCGTCCCGCGAAAGAGCTGAAGTTAAAATGACTGTGTTAAGGCATAATCACGGACAGAGAGATGGTGGCTGTCGTACATCTGGCAGTTGGCAAAGGCAAAAAATTGCCCAGCTTTCAAACATTCAAGATGAGAAATCTAAGCAAAAATCAATCCTGTACATCTGGATGCCAGTCACGACCTGAAATTGCCCTAAAATATTTTAAAATGTTAAAAATAAAGCTATCCATACTGTAAGACAGCTTAATATTTTGAATGGTGTTTTCTCCTAAAATATAAAATGCCTCGTATATTTGTCGCTGTTCCTGGTCCCTGACCTTCAAGATAGGTTTAGAATCCTGGAAGTTAAAAATATGATTATGATGTTCCCTATGCTGAACCAAGCTACTATAAGTATTATCCGATCTCAGGTCACGTTTGTGGGAATTAATCCTTCTCTGAAAAAAAAATTGTCTCCGATATATTTTTGAGGGCAGCCTCCACATGGGATTTCATAAACTACGCCAGAATTATTGGAGGCTTTTGTAATAGGATGACGGATGTCGTAATGTCTAATTAAGAATTAAAATGTTTTGTTTATAAGAATTTAACAATGTTTGTTTAATAAAGAAGATAAAATTGTTTAATAAGAAATGTAATTACGTTAAATAATTGTTTGGTTATAAAATATTAGTTGGCAACACCCTCAAATGGTCTAGAGGCAGAGAAACGGAGAATGCCCAAAAATGACAGTTATCGGACGGCTGTTAGCCAAATAAGGTGTTTTTGTGTATTACGATGTTTTTGTAAATTTAGAATATTCTTTTGGGTATCTCTCCGGCTAAAATGCTAACGTTAATTCACCCCCTCGCACTACCCCGTTTATCTAAAAGTGTTTCAGTATAAATAAAAGTCAGAAAGTGTAATTAATTGTATAATTATCTCGGTCTCTTTGCGTGGTTCAAATTACAATGACGCCTGGTCTCGGTCACGTGTTGCCCGTTTTTATAAAGTACAGCGAAAACGAGTGTAAAGAAAATGATAAAACAAAGAGAAATTGAATAAAGAAAGACCAAATAGTAAAAAATAGCAAATAAGAAGTAAAAAGAAGGGATTCACTATATTTTGGTGGCAAGCGGTGGCCCTATTACATTCAAATACGGGCATTCCCACGTCTTCTGTACGCGCCTTAGGTTTCGGTTATATTACATTGCTAACCGTTTTATAGTACCGGGTGTCCTGGTCGAAATTAAACAATTTTGAAACCTTATAATTTTGTATTGAATGATGCAAACAATGTAATATTCACACAGTAAATAGTCAATGTCATAAAGTTTCATATGATACATGTGAATTATAACATTTAGATACACTAGATACATTAGATACATTGTGCATAGCATAATGTTTCCTTTTGTTAAGATCTTCAGATGTTATATGCTGAACAATTTGAAGCTCATATGGATAGAGCTGCAGCCGCTTGCGCACGACTCTATGCACAGTTGAACGAGGAATCTGCAGTTCCACACTAGCAAGACGGATGGACTTTCTCGGGCTACTACCAAAGGCGCCGCG
Source organism: Bathynomus jamesi (assembly GCA_023014485.1). NCBI lineage: Eukaryota > Metazoa > Arthropoda > Malacostraca > Isopoda > Cirolanidae > Bathynomus > Bathynomus jamesi. The sequence continues at coordinate 111,579 of JAJOZX010001748.1, read as the reverse complement.
TATTCGTTCAACATCTTCTTCCGATCTTGTTCGCCCTCCAGAGTGTTCCTTTAGAACACTGCCAGTCTCCTTAAATTTCTTGGTGCATGCTTATAGGTCTCTTCTGGTGGGTGGTTCCTTGTGAAAGGTTGTACGGAATCGCCGTTGCACCAGAGTAGGGGACTTCAACTCAGCCATCCATAACACACATTTCGCTTTTTCTTGTGGGGTAAACATAATTCAATCTGAAACAAACGAAAAACATTATGACAAAAACATATGCATATGGTGTAGTAACTGGCAAAGTTTCAACATTCTCATATTAATACTTTAAAAATTACAGAGTTTCAAAGTTGTTTCATTTCGAATGGGACACCCGGTATTTATAAAATTGGTAGATATTCTATTTCGATTATTTAAACAGTAAGATGCATTGTGTTACCCCATTTGCAAGCAAATTTCGATCCCCATTCCTTAACAATTCATTGTAACTGTATTTAAGATGGCGTCTCACGTTCGAAATCCTCGTAGCGTCCCTTCCAAATTTCGCGGTCAAAATTTTCAGTCGTTTTTTTTTCTCTCTCTCTTCTCGTTGGAGTCTTGACTGTTTCAAACCGTTTCCACTCAAATTTTTATTTTCATTAAGTGGGACTCTGTCGCGACTCAGTTTGAGTCAGAAATTTAATTCGAGAGTCGTTTTTTTTCTTTTTCTTCGCGTTGATCCCTTCCTCAGTACGTTTTCTTTAGATTGCGTTTCATTCAAAGGTTGGTGCGTATATTGTAACGCATTTATAGGTAATATAAATATGTATACAGCGTGTCCCAAAGAAATGTATACCCACTTTGTTCGATAATACCAGCTATGAGGATAATAAATATATTACTTTTTGTTTTTTAATAAAGAATTTTCTCCTGGATCTAAATATGTAATTATGTTTATTAAAAATTGAAAAACAAGAGAGTTACAGATGTTTAAATTATAATTATTATTTTCGAGACTTCATGTGCGATATTTTCTAATATTTTTGCACGTATATGAGATAAGTTTGAAACCGACGGCACTGTGCAAAACTTACAAAAACAACGTTCTGGAAGACGTCGAACATCTTAGATAAAGTGTCATTTAACCATGGAATTTGTAAATTTTTTGAATTAACTAATAATTGCAACATTTATGCTTCAATATCAACACTAAACATAAGTATCTCAAAACAGTCGGTTAAAATATTAGAAAATATCGCACATGAAGTCTCGAAAATAAAATAAATTTAAACATCTGTAACTTTTTTGTTCTTCAATTTTTAATAAAAATAATTACATATTTAGATTCAGGAGAAAATTCTTTATTAAAAAACATATAAAAAGTAATATATTTATTATCCTCATAGCTGGTATTATCGAACAAAGTGGGTATACATTTCTTTGGGACACGCTGCATATATATATATATATATATATATATATAATATATATATATATATACCATATGTCCACACAAAAAAGTACACCCAACTTTAGATTGTACTAACTCCTCCAAAAATTGAGATATTTTGGATCTGTTTGTTTGATTTAATATAGCAAATTATTCTTTGTTAACGTTCAAATTTATTCATGTTTAAACGATTTAGTGTTTAAGCATCTGCTTTTAACTGAAGGGTACAGCAAAATGGGTTTCGCGGAATGATCATTTCTCCCAGCCAGATAGCTCCTCTTGCTTTAACCAATGTGCTACTTTTTACGTCGAATGATATTGCAAATATTTTTTTTAAATAATTCGAACTTTTGTATCTAAGATACGAGTCATACATATAAATGAAGAATCTGAATTACTAAATTTATAAATAACTTTGAAACCCCTATCATGCAGTTTACACGAAGGCAGCGCGTTCTCATGGTCACAACTTATCTGCAAACTAAAAGCGTAAAACAAGTTCAGAATACCTTCGAACTGCAATTTCCCGATAGAGCTTCTCCAACTAAACATACAATTTTGAAGAATGTTCGGAAATACAAAGAAGAAGGAACGGTCCTCAATTTGAACAAAGGACGTTCAGGCCATCCGAAGACGGCAAGAACAGACGAGAACATTCAGCATGTTCGGCATTTATTAGACATCTAAAAGTGTCCACCAGGCGAAATGGTACAGAACTCTCACGCATGTCATTTCATCGAATAGTTCGTGAGGATTTGAATTTGTACCCATACAGAATGGAAATTCGACATCAACTCATTGAAGGAGATCTACCTCGCCGCCTAAGATTTGCCCAGTGGTTTCTTGAAAAACCAGAAAGATTCACGGAACAATTAGTGGTTGGAGATGAGGCGGCCTTTTTTATGAATGGTCTACTGAACAGACAAATCTGCCGTCAGTTGCACCAAAAAATCATCCACCTGACAATCATATCTACGAAAAGAATAACTCTAGACAAAAACTGTCTCTCTGGGTAGGACTGTGCGGTAATGGAGCGGTAATTGGCCCGGTCTTTTACGATGGTAATCTAAATGGTGAAGCTTACCTAGCAATGATAGACCGAGAAATGCTTCCACAAATACGTATTACTTATGGAAACCGATTTAATCGTATTTGGTGGGTGCAAGACGGAGCTCCTGCTCACAGGAGAGTTATTGTGAAGGAACGCTTGCAGGAAGTCTTCCACCAAAGAGTAATTGCTACAGGCCATGACATTGAATGGCCTCCCAGAAGCTCTGACTTGACCCCGTGTGATTACTTTTATGGGGTCATTTGAAAAATAGAGTATTTGCATCACAACCTATCAATTTAGATGATTTGAGAACTCGCATCACAGCTGAAATCAACTTGTTAAAAGACAATCCAGATCTTATCAAAAGAGTGATGGGGAAGATGAGAGCTCGACTCCAGATTTGTATCGATAGGAATGGCGGTCATGTTGAAAGAAAACGAAACTAAGCATAACTGTTGCAATAAGGAATAAAGAAAAATCTGCTTTGTATCTTATTAAAATTATGTTAAAGTATCTATTATTGTGTATTTGTCTTTTCATTACATCGATAGCACACATTATTTTTTCATTGACCAATTTTGCGCAATCCATTTTGTTGTACCCTTCAGTTAAAAGCAGATGCTTAAACACTAAATCGTTTAAACATGAATAAATTTGAACGTTAACAAAGAATAATTTGCTACATTAAATCAAACAAACAGATCCAAAATATCTCAATTTCAATCTCAAGTTTCCAGTATTTAGTAGGCAGTTTTTAAGGTTATTCTTCGATAGAGATATATAATTTAAGGACTCAAGCCGACACATGACCATCATATGTGTATACTTTTAAGGATCTCTTTGTAGTTCTTTCGCTTTTCGCTTTCAAGTTTAAGGTAGATCATTGTACTTTTAGGTTTGAAGTCGAAAAATAATCGTTAAAGACACTAATTTATACTGGGTTGATTCGGACTATTTAAGTTTATTTTGCTTGCCATATATATATTGTGAGACCAAAAGGAAGCTAAATTTGTTATAAAAAGATAAAAATATGTTTCATTAAAATACAGGAATTGTTTTCGTAAATTCTTTTGATATATTAATTTCTGTTTTTGTTTTACATTTTTATATATTCATTAATTTTTATATTTTTATAGGTGGGCTGATTATTGTTGTCTATTTTTTCTTTCTTTCATTTTCATGACAATCCCGACTGATATTTGCTGTTTAAAATTTTAATTCCGAAATTAGATTTTATTGCGATAAGGAGTGTTTTTTGTTTAACATTTTAATTTGGATAAAAATAATGAAAAATGTTTTTTTTATGTTCGCGCGTTTACATAGAAAATATTACAAAATTATGTCATGATGTGATACAGTTAGGAATATTTTTATAGAGGTTCGTTTAGAACACAAAGCGACACACTCTTCATTATGTTATAATGTTATAATGTTTCAGACCAACAAGGACCCTAGGATCCACTCATGGCTGGTCTACCTAACTGTGTTCGTAATTGTGTATTGTGCATGTCCTCCGTGGTGGCGGAGGGGACCTACAATTTTACGTGGGTTCCGAACCACAAAGAACATAAGAACATAAGAAATTTTTATAATGGGCACACAAGGGGCCACTTCGGCCCATCGAGGTGGCTCCACTATGTAAAAACTGCCTGTACATTGGCAACAACCAATTTTTACAAAACTAAATAATTATCAATTTAAAACTAATTAATTATCAAGTTAAAACTAAAGATAGAATCTCTGGATCCAGAGGATCAAAGTCATAATAGACTACTATCCACAAATATGTTACACTCTATATCTACTTATAACTGACATGCAAATATATCAGATCCAAAGAATCCAGTCAATTTCATTACGGTATCCATCAATACCAGTACCTTGACAACCAAAAATAAGTCACGGTCCATATCAATTGCGGACCAAGTCACAATTTACAACCATATACATTACAATATATACTTAGGAGGAAAAGTGTAGGTGTGGCTGTAAAGACTATACAGTAATATAGAAATGTATGTGCACCCATTTTGGGTCTCCCATTTAAAGGTGTTTGTGAGCAAGTAAAGATCATGAGTTTTTCAATACCTCACAGTACTATGGGGGGCACCGCTCGGCAGAGGAATCTCTTTAAATAGGGTGTGTAAGGAGAGAGAGTATCCCCTAACCCAAGATGCTGCCTCCCTATATCCCACAACACTTGTGTTGAGCTGTGGGATCTATCACCTAAATGTACATAATATATATGAGATAAACTAGTACCATTCATGCAATAAAAATGGGCTTAAACACTATCACCAGATGTCTCTTGCAGACATCAAACTATCCAACCTTCTTTTGAAAGAATCACTTGTATCTGAAGTCACCACTTCTTCTGTCAGACTGTTCCAAAACTTAATTACTCTGTAAAACTATGTTTTCTTAAATTTGTTCTACATCTTGGCTTAAATAATTTCAAACTATGACCTCTAGTCTGGTTATAGTGATCTTTAATGAAAAGAGAATCAAAATCTATCTTATCCAACCCTTAATTTTACTACTTTAAACTATACCCAATCTATCAACATATGCGTCTAATCGATTTTTAAACATGTTTATAGACGTGCTACTAATTACTTCTACTGGCAAACTATTCCAGCTATTTTGTCTATATTTTTGCGCATATGCGGATTCCAAAATTGGATCGCGTACTCCAAATGGGGTCTAACTAATGATTTATAAGGAGGAACTATAATATCGCGCGATTTGTACTCAAAACTCCGAGCTATAAAACCTAACACTTTATTCGCTTTATTGACCGCTGCTGTACTTTCTTTCGCTACTTTTAAGTCACCAGTGACTATAACTCCTAAATCTTTTTCCTGCTCTACGCTTGTTAACTCTTTCCCTGACATAATATACGCAAAATTACCGTTACGCGAACCTATATGCAAAATTTTGCACTTATCGACGTTAAATCTCATTTGCCATGTGACTGACCAATCAATGATTTTATTCAGATGTTCCTGGATTTTACCTCTATCTTCGTCATTAATCGCCCTACCTCCCAGCTTCGTGTCATCCGCAAACTTTGAAACTGTAATGACTAGGCCGACATCTAAATCGTTAATATTTATAAGAAAAAGCAAGGGGCCCAATACAAAACCCTGAGGAACGCAACTCGCTACATTAGCCCAACACGACTCCGCTCCATCAACGACCACCCTCTGTTTCCTACCTCGCAAGCACTCTTCTATGCAATTTATTACTACACCCCTGATTCCATGAGCCTTAGTTTTTTCAATGAGTCTTTTGTGCGGTACGGTGTCAAACGCTTTTTGAAAATCTAAATACACTACATCAATCGCCCGATGACTATCGTAAACGTCAACCACGCTTTGAAAAAATTCTAAAAGATTATTTAAGCAAGATTTGTTTCGCCTAAAACCGTGCTGCGTATTTCTAACTAAGTTATGCAATTCTAAGTGTTCGGCTATACGATCCCTAATTATTGATTCCAGTAGCTTACCTACAACAGACGTTAAACTGATTGGCCTATAATTTCCCGCCGCACCTTTATCGCCTTTCTTAAAGATAGGTGTTACGTTTGCTAACTTGAAATTATCTGGTACGCACCCCTCAGAAATAGACGCATTAAAAATCTTTGTTAGCGGCACAACAATGCTATCTTTTAATTCTTTTAGTTGTATGGGATACATGGAATCCGGCACCGGTGATTTACGCATTTTCATTTTATCAATATAGCGCATTACCTCCCCTTAACTAACTACAATATTATCCAAAATATTACCATTATCAAAAGGTATCATGTCTATGACCGTAGGGATATTCGTTACATCTTCTATAGTAAAAACTGACGTAAAAAATTATTTGTTTTAATTTTTGTTTACGTAGTAGGTTGTGCTGTAGTTTTGGGTTCATAATAGCTGTTCTTATTTAGAATAACGATGCAAATTTGTATTTAGTTCCACTTGAAAACGATAACTTACTGGAATTCTTATGATTTACAAACCATATTGGGTTTTGTGTTAAAGGGAGAGAGTCTCTCATATGTAATTTGTGAAGTAGGAGTTTGTTTCCTATGAAATTTATTGTTGCAGGTTGGAATTAATATATTAAATTACTTTTCGGTATTAATATTTAAATTTTATTTTATTTAATGACTGTTTTGGAAAATTGTGTTATTTTTTAAACTTCATTTGGGTTTACTCGTGCAATTGAAACTTTAGCTTGAGTGTTGACCGGAAATGGAGCCTTTTAGATTGCCAAAGAGCGCTGTGGTAATCTATGTGTGCTCCCCACAAAGTGTAAGATGATTCATTGATTATCGGAATTGATGACATGAAGTTTATGAGTTTCATTTTTGTCTTTTGTATTTAAATGTATCGAGGTGATTTCTGAAGGTAGTTTGAATAATAATATTTTTTAAATTATAACGGTTACTATGTAGGGGCGCTTTTATATTTTTACTGTGCAGTATTCTTTCGTTGCGTTTCATGATTTTTTTTTATCTTCTCTGATGTAACTGCCATAAGTGACCTTATTGGTAGCTAGGGCGTGATTAAGTTTTTGTGAATTCCGTAAAATTTGTAATATTTGTCCGTCAGTAAATTTGGCCAGAGCAAATTATAGTTCTTGTTTCGAAGTGAAGTGTCGAGTAAATTTGTAAATTAAATATGAAAAGTGATAATCAGTAGCAGTGTAAACTTTGACACTTTTTTGTCAAAATTTCGAGAGGACCGATTTGGAAGCAACCAAGTTGGATCCGAATTCCATCCATTGAGTTTAGTTGACCCATAGGTGATCGATCACCGATGAGAGAGAGAAGAGATGAGAGAGAGAGAAGAGAAGAGTGAGAGAAGAGAAACCGAATGCGCAGGAATTTGGTGGTGCAGGACAGTTTCGGTCGAAGATGGTCTACTGGTATTTTTCGGGCAGTCCTGGTCACGCTGCTCGATGCTTCGCTAAATATGTGTTTTAGTACTCGGTAGGCAAACCACGAGAGTTTGAACGAGTGTCTAAGGCTTTACTGTCCATACTGACATACAGTAGGTTCTTTGTGAAATCGCCTACGGCGAAGTGATCGTTTGATTATTGCCAGTAAGAGAGTCCCTCAGCTGGACATTGGAAGAGCAGCGTTCACCGACAAAAGTCGAAATGAGAGAGGCGAGTTTCTTCGTCGACTTCTAGAATTGCAAATTCCGTCCAATTCCGGTGCGTGGTTCCACTTTCAAATATCTCTATCCCCTGATCCTCTTAGAATTGGACGTCTCTCGTTTTTTTTTTCGCCAATTTGGAGAGAGAGAGAGCGGAACCTCAAGCGTGCTGACCTGTTGCATGGTGATGCAGCCGCTTGCATTCTGGCAAAGTGAGCAGGAGAGCTGCGATTGAAAATTGAAGAAGTCCGTTGTCAGCTTGCGATTGTAATCTAAACAACGTCCAGAAATTAAGGTACACTGATTATAATTATTATGTAATGAAATTATAAGTGAAAGGGTGCGATTATTGCCCATATTTGTTTTGTTTCGTGAAATAGTATGTGCGCTCTGGTTAGTATTTTGTATAAACGTTTTCTTGGTCTTTCTATGTTGCCCTGATAGTAACTGTATAACTATATAAATAATTGTTTCGAATGTAAAGCGATCTTGATGAGAAATCGCTAGAGTAGGTTGTGAACTTGAAATGTGTTATACCCAGTGTTCAGAAAATTATCCGTTACTTTTCACGTAACAGATTCGTTACAAATGATACAAAATATCTAATGTGTGGAATTTGTGATTGAAATGATTTCTTGTCTATTCTACCTTTGAATTTGTGAAAGAAAAAAAAGAAAGAAAACTGCAAAATTAATAAATTTGTTGAATAAATAAATAAATTTGTTAAAAGATATTAATAAGTTTTCCTAGTGTAAAACTTATTTGGAATAACCCAAACCTATAAATATATTTTTAATATGTAAAACTTCATCGTCAAGATGAAAAGAGACCCGAAATAACGCCTTTTTTAGTATAGAGAGAATGATTGGAAAAGCATGAATGTAGCTGTCTGAATGCGTAGGCTTTCTAAATACTTTGAAAGGTCTTTGGTTGGGATCTCTTAAAATAAGAACATCCAAAAACGAGAGAGATCCACTGATCTCAACTTCATACGTAAAATGTATTGAAGGTAGGAAACTGTTAAGAAATCCCACCAGCTCATCCAACTCCAGATGAGATTCCAAAATAACACACGTTGTGACCAGCCGAAATTAATTAGCTTTTTAAACACTGTTTATATTTTTTTCCTTGCGGGTTTGAGTGATATTATATTGTTGCGGCAAATGCAATCAAAGTTTATATATATATATATATATATATATATATATATATATATATATATATATATATATATATATATGTTATGATGTATATATGCAGTATACTTAAATATATGAATATTATATATAAACATGTAAATATAAAAAATGCATAATATAAAGATATACAAAATAAGTGACAAACAATAAATCTCAGATTATGAAGCAAACTGAGGAATGCTATCTCGTCCTCAAAGGATTTTAAATTGCAATTCCCTAAAAAATTGTGGGTGATAGAAAAAGTGTGTTATCAATTTTGTAATCAGCGTGAAAAAGAACATAAGAATCTCCCACATTTATCTAATGGAGGAAAACTTTGTTGAACAATGTTATGATTTGCTGAAAATGTGCATTTATACATTGGGACAAGACCATAGTTCATGTGACAAATATTAATAATACGAACTGACAATAGAATACATTGACAACTCAAATACTAAGGATAGAAATGGAGTTAATAGGAAATACTACAGTAATGTCGGATATAAGATATCATGAATTCCATAGCTTTCGAAGACGTATATATTATATATATATATTATATATATATATATATTATTATAATAATATATATATATATATATATATATATATTTACAATCATGTACGCTACTATGTTCCAAAGCATCTATTCAACCATTAATGTTATCGTATTTACTCAAATAAATTTCTATAAATAAAATTTTTATAAGTTTACTCATCTCAATTTTGTGTTTATGTACAATACTTTTCGGAGCAGTTGGACGGGAGAAACCATATATAAAGATTTCACATGATTTAACTCTATTTACACAAAACACAGAGTTCTTTATATAGATATCTGCTCTAACGGTGAAGGTATTCTGTCGTTGTCTGGTTGTAATACATCATTTACTCAAAGAAATAACAACAGCCCGATCACACCCTATTAACTTATGACATCTTCCACATGAAAACTGCCCAACCTACCAAACATTTCCACCAAAAACGTATAAATTACATAATTCGGCACTGATTAAGCAATTTATAAACTCTCATTCATGAACACATCCAACATTTTCTTAAAACAATCTAAACAACTATTAATTATTTATTACCATATCACTTAAAGCTAAATTGCTATACTCGATGGTTAAAACAGCTTTCAGCGCTTCAGTTGATGGATGCTGACAAAGTTCCTCATTTCTACCATATCTCAAGAAATGAAATTTCGCGATGCTAAATGTCATGTTGTTGTTGTCTTCTGGCCATTTGTATATTTCGCTTGTGACCCTCTGCAAGGCCTCCACCTGATTTGCATCACTGATTTTTCCGTCGCTCTTTGTATCGTCTGCATACTTTTGCTGATTACTCCGCTGTGTATGTCTTTTCGCATGACAATGACAGGAGTAGGGCCAGTACTGTACCTTGGGTACTGAGCTGCGTACTTCTGAATCCGATGATGATAGACCTTGAATTTTGGCAACCCGTAGGCGCTCTCTAAGGAAGTTGTAGATCCAATTTACCATTATGCCTATTATACCCATATGTTTAATTTTATATGCTATTATGTCGTGATCACATTCGTCGAAAACTTTATTAAAACCCATATATAGGACAGCGTAGTATATATGTATATATAATTATATTAATGATAACAGCAAGAACTATTCGTTTAATAGCATATACATTAGGGTGACAATAAAAATCGAAAGTTGGAGTTTTTTATTGGCCATTTGTTCAATGCTGCTACTACATGAGAAAACAATGTACTCTAAATGTTAGGTCATTCAGATAATATTTAAGGGTGTCTCAAGTGAGGTAAATAATTCTCCTTATAACAAAAATTAATTATTCATTACCTAGTAAAAATAAATTAATATTTTTTTTAATTAATGTAAATAAACGTTAGTTTTAGTTCATAAGGTTTAAGTGCAGGCGTACTCCAATCGTAATAAGTAAATAATATATTTACTAAATATATTCCAGGGTGTCTTTCATTCAATTGTAGACCACCCATTAATTCTTGCTTTTCCTCAAGCCATACCCCTTTTTCAATGTACCAGGCTGAGACTTCCTATGATCCTCAACAACCTGCAAGAGATGTTGGCGCTGTTCTTCATTCTTCGTAATCTTTGTAGTGAAGGCCTGGATCAAGGCAATTCCCCTCTCTGCCATGTCATTGACGACTTTTAGTCCTTCAACTATAGTCAAACCAGTCTTGAAATCTTCGTCGTCCGGCCAGGTCTCTGGTTCCTTGGACAAGAAACCATCATTAATTTTTAGAAGTTCAAAGAGAAGCTTTGATCCTTTCGAGGCAAAGTCCGAGAGCTGCTTTGTTGAAATGGAAGAAACAGCAGGTATTGGGGCTCGCTTTGGAGGATCTTCAGCAGCTTCTTTTTCGAGGATTGATCGAGCGATATTCTTTTTCGTCGTTGCAGTGATACCTTTATCAAAGAGTGCGAGACCAATCAAGTACTCGCTGAGGTACCATAAGTGACGACCGAGGACACTAAGGCAGGATGCTGAGATCTTTTCATCGTGGTACTTTGCTAGGTCTTGAAGAAGCTTCAAATCGTTCGCGGGAGCAGATGAAGGACTGCTGGCCGTGAACCACGCGCTGACATATAACTCCAGGGCAAAAAATACAAATCGTTTTAAGCCAGACATTTCACGAGTTGTAAGTCTGAACTGATGGGAAAGCAGCAGGATTTTTAATGAATAAATTACTTTTGCCATCCAACGTGCTCGGTGAAGTGCTCCAGGTCGCCGAAACCTAAAGTTAGGTAAATTACCTCCAAGGATTGTAATCGACAACTCCAAGAATTCACCGTAATCATCCCTCGGCTGATGTTTTGTCAGATATAGATTCCAGCAAGCGATCAGTTCTTCTCGATTCTCATTCAGACTCGATGGAAGGTCTGACAGGGTCTTGTACTTATCTTGGCAAATTGTATTCCACGTCTCTTTGAAGCGGGAGAATAGGAGGATATCTGGACCAGATGATGGTCCCATGCATTCCATGTACGCCTTCTCAACGACAAGTTCTAGGATGTGATGGCGACATGCAAGGTATAAGAGTCGGCGGCCGAGTTTCTGCTCCAAAATTACGCATGCCCCAGACAAGTAACCAGTATTTGAAGCTGTAGTGTCGAAGCTCATAGCTGATACCTTTTCTGACACATTCCATTCTTTGAGCGCAGCATGTACCACCGAGGCGATGACCTCACCCGTTCCTGATGTCAGCTTAGGTACACCCAAGAGCTTCTCGGTATCAACTCCGGTTACGAAAATGGCTAGTCGGTCACACCGACCACCTTCATCGTCTGGTAGAATTTTTCCGTCCCAGTGAACAGTGAGCACTTCGTTGGGTGTGAACCTTTGTTTAATCTTTTCTGCCGTCGCCGAACGGAGCCTTTCTCGTGATTTTCTAATGGTTTCATAGTTGAGCGCGAGTTTTTGTGAGTTATGGCCGAGGCTTCTAGCCGTAGCGTCGATAATCCGGTGTGCTGAACGATGACTGATTCTTGTGCGATCCAATGTACTTGCCAATTCGGGAGTGATGACTTGGATAGTGCCACGAGCATAACACTTGCGTTTTTCAGGAGAGGCAGGCGGTGAGTCTTCAGATGATGGCGCAGAACTTGGTGCTTCAGACGTAGAAGAAGATTCCAGCTCAATATTTTCAAAAGTAATATTGGCTTGAGGTTGGTGCTGAGCTAGGCGTCTTTCAGTTTGTTCCCGACGCATGACAGAATGAGCCATTTTCTTGTCAACTCCTCCCATTACTCCCCTCCTCCCTTTTTCTCGCTGATCAATAAGGAAGGCTCGATCTTCTTCGATGGTCAAAAGTTCCATCGCTTTAGGGTGGGCGACATCGAAAAGATTTTCCAAATTATCACGGAACTCATCTTCTTTTTTCCGCTGGGTTTCCGTAGCGCGAGCACGATTTTTCTGGAGAAGCTTCCAAGTAAGAAAAAGATCTACCACTTTTCGACCAATGCTCTTCTCTGTGATGGTAGGTATCCGGGATTTCTCCCAGTAACCAATGACTGATGATGCCACCTCCTTCGCTGAGTCGTTCACTGTCTTCTTGTGCTCTATGTGAAAGTGAAAAAACAGGCGTAAAACGTCTCCAATTGAAGGAAGCCGTGCGCCCTTGATCTCGGGTATGGGATGGCCAATGAGCCAAATTTGACTCGCTGTGCGGGTAGTCGCCATTGGGCCTAAGAAAAGAAAAGAAACGTATATTAAATTAAAATAAGAATCAAAGCATTAATTTTTTTCGTATTATGATTCCATTTTTAAAGATCTCATTTATATTGTAATATATATATACAGTATATATATATATATACATACATATATATACAGGGCTGTCGAGAGCCATTAACGGGCCCCAGGGCTAGCAAACATTACGGGCCCCCACACCAAGTGTCAAGGCATTATATATATGCAATAAATCTATTAATATATATATATATATATATATATATATATATATATATATGTATAACTTTAGTAATATAATATTTAACTTTATAAAAATTAAGTAATTCAATAATTCAAGTGTTTCAAACCTCTTCGTGCAACACCCAAAACACAAGTGAGAGATTTGGTTAAATATTTCTCAAGTTTATTGACCTTGGCTACTTTCGATCATACCACAAAGCGTGAGAACGGAAGCTACATTTGAAAAAATGTGTCAGATTGATGAATTTTAGTGTTGACTTTTATGATACTCAGATATTACATGTAAGAAATTACATGTAAGGAGCTCTGAATGAAAAAACGTCACAATTTCTTAATGATTATTATGATCCTTATTTATTTTTGTACGATTTTTTTTATTCTCCTGCGGGCCCCCAGACACCCGGTCCCCGGGGCACTGGCCCCCCTGACCCCCCCCTCTCGACGGCCCTGTATATATATATTTATATACTGTACTCGTATATATATTATCATAGGAAATCAAATTCAGTTCCAAATTTATATAATTTAAACATCAAACTATGCCAACAATTAATGAAACTTTTCTAGAACAATTTCCAATAATAATATAATCAATGTATCAAAATAAAAAATATTACCTTAGATATCTTAAAAGAATCGGGAGAGAACTTCTAAGCGTTGTTTTCAGTCAGGCAGTCGTATGCAAAATGAACTTGAAGCACCAAAAGCTGATCATCCAAAGATTGATACACATCATATTATTTAACGATTTATTTATGAAAATTTTAATTTAATGAAATAAATTAATCGATTTGCATAATCTATAGTATGAAATAAAGGAAACAATTCTATTAAATTATATAATACACTTGCATTCTCGAAACATTTTTGTTTTTGAAGCGTTGTCGAAACTCGTTCATTCTTGAAATTTCTTCCGCGCGACAGTTTCATTCATGTGACTCGAGGCACCCCTAAATGCTTTCCGAATTCCATGAGATTTCGTCTACGGTGTTTCCTCATAGGGTGGCAGCATTGGACAAATGGCCGGCAAATTTTTTTGAATTTCAAATTTTATCCCTATAAGAAGTTGTCACCCTAATATACATTAAATTGCCAATAAACAAATACATATACTGTATAATGGGTCTGTCAAAAAAAACTAAGCCAAATTCAAACCTTTATTAAAACAAAACCATTTATTTAATTAAGTTGAATTTTTTACACAATAACGTATTGGTAATCACCTGTTATTCTTTAAATTTTGATGACGATATCTTCAGAATTGTTAATTTTATTTTATAATTAACTAAAAAGTGAGATTCTCCTACTTAACATGAAAAATTTTTTTTTACGATATACTGTAGATAATTTTTAGTTTAATAAAATTATACGTAAAATACGTTTGGATTTCTCAACTCTTTTCTGACAGTTTGCTTCTGACAATCTTTGTCCATGCACTCTTTTAAATGGTTTAAATTGCAGATCAGATTTAATAATCCTTCTTACGCTTGATTCTGATATTTCTAGTTCTTTTGATATTTGAGCAGGTGTCATGTGGCTACCAGGTCGATCCTCTTGACTAAGGATACGTTCCTCCACTTTCTGAATATTTTCATCTACTCTAACTGATTTTGGTCGCCCACTACCAACCTCCCTTTCAATGCTTCCTGTTTCATCGATAGTTCTCAATAAGTAATCTAAGCCTGATCTAGTCCATCCTTTATAATCGAATTCAGAAAGTAATTTCCTTGCACTATAACCTTTTTCAACTCTATAATGCTTTATAATCATTTTATCTTCATGTGAGAATGGCATATTTAGAGGTATTCACGAAAAATTTTAAATCTAAACAAATTCTTAAAAAGAGAAAAAAGAAGATATTACATAATAAGGAAAACTGAAATTTTCGGAACATGTAGAAATAACCGCATAACTCATAAAATATTTAAAATAAAGTTATAAATTTATCACAGATTACACTGGTATGCATATGAAATTTTTTTGTCTGCTGTGAGGGTTTTTTCAACTCATATTATATAATTCGACCATGCTGAATTCGAAAATGACATTGGTTTTCCTCAATCAGGTCAGGTTTTTTCTCTATTGACCATTTATTATAAGTCCAATTTTATCCCAAATTTATTGATTTTTTTAGCTTAAACACTGTAGATACGAGTAATATTATAAGAACACTCGTGAAAAATGAAAACATTGTGTGAATAAATACTTTTATTCATACAATGAATATGGAAAAAAGTTTATTGAGGAAGGAATGAAGTTTTTTTGGCTTTCCGTCTGTGTTTTTCTTCGGGCACGTCTCGCTTCAAACACCAGCAATAGTCCGCCAGCATATTGATATCCCAGTTTCCCTGGTACCTCTCTTCCATTATTTTGATATCTTGGTGAAATCGTTCACCCTGTTCCTCACTGTAATCCCCGCAATTTTCAGGAAAATAGTCCAAGTGGGACCAAAAAAGTGCATTTTTATGGACATGCGCGACCCATGAGCTTTGAAAGCTTCCATCAAGTTTTCGACAACGGACTCGTATTCTGGACTTCTACGCTTGCCAAGAAAATCAGTGACAACTGATTTGAATGCCTGCCAGGCATTCTTCTCAGTTGGAGTCATTGCGTTTTCGAACTGAGTATCCTTGATCAAAGTTCGAATTTGAGGACCATCAAAAACCCCATTTAGTTTAGCATCAGATATATGAGGAAATTTACTCTCGAGATATCGGAATGCTGAACCCTCCTTATTCATTGATTTGATGAAATTTTTCATCAAGCCCAGCTTAATATGAAGTGGTGGGAGCAAAATTTTTGTTGGTGGTACAAGGGGCACTGAAACGACATTATGCGACCCAGGTTCAAAATTCTCTCTGGATGCCCATTCACGCTGTGCATAGTGCTTCTCATCCGCTCGGCTATCCCATTTGCAGAGGAAACATGGGTATTTCATGTATCCCCCTTGCATTCCCAATACAAATGCCACAATCTGAAAAAAATGAAAATATTTAAAGAATTTAGAGAATTTGTTCTATCAGATAAAAAAATCTATGCATTGGACTGTATCACTTCTGTGGGGAAGTTAAGTGTTCTTATACGCTCTCAAATAACCTTTGGAAAAACAACATAGTCAATAGCAATAGTTTACTTATGATATTAGTATTACCTTCAAATCTCCACAGATCCTCCAGTTATGTTGGTCGTATACGAGAGCATCCAGTAAAATTTTCATGTTATCGTAGCTCTCAGTAAGTTGTACGGAATGTGCTACAGGGACTGATGCAACCCTATTCCCAATGTTGAGAAGTACTGCTTTCAAACTTCGTTTAGACGAGTCTATAAATAGCCTCCATTCTGATGCGTTATATGGCAGGCCCAAGGATTCGATTAGCCCCTCAACATTGCAGCAGTACACTAAGGAAGAGGTATTTTCGTGCACTGCAAAAAACTTGCGGAATTCTTCCTCTCGTTTCCTATACCAGGAGAATGTTGTTCCCGGAGCCAGCAAGTTGTCCTCTCGAAGTCGTGAGCCCAAGATCTCGGCAGCTAATTTGGAAAGTCCTAAATCCTTGGTAAGATAATTAAGTTTGGCCTGGTTGAGAGGCCTCGGCTCATTTGAAGCGGTATTTTGAGGTATATACGACTGGGACTGGTCATTGGCATTGGTCATTGATTCATCATCAGAATCATCGAAGTCCAGGGTTTGAGGTGGGTCGGGTATTGGAATTCCAGGACCATGGGGTACAGGTCTCATAGCAGAAGGAATGTCAGGGTATACAACAATGTGTTTATTCTTCTTGTTAACTCCTGAAAATAGAAACACAGAAACATGGATATAAAACTTGCATATGAAATAGAAGAAGCATTCAGACAGTGGCGGCTCGTGAGGGAAGGCTGCGGTCTGTAAGATATGAAATAGGTCGATGGAGTCTGTATATTTTCTTTCTTTTTCATTCATATTGTCCCTTCGGAGACAATATGAATGAAAAAGAAAGAAAATATACAATCATTGTATATGTAAATGTAACTTGTATAACAATATGTATGTGTAAATGTATTTTCTATAACAATATGTATACAGTGTGTCCGTAAAGTCATGGTGGGATTTTAAATAGCTATATTATTGCAACGAAACATGATAATGAGATGAAAAAAAGGCAAATTGAAGAACAATTCTAAAAGAATAACTTTATTTAACGTAGTTCGATATGGGCTCCTCTGGTAGCCCTGCAGACATCTAGGCGGTGATGTGTGTCCGTAAAGTCATGGTGGGATTTTAAATAGCTATATTATTGCAACGAAACATGATAATGAGATGAAACAATGCCAAATTTAAGAACAACTCTCAAAGTTGTATCTTGTAGTTAGTCTAGGCTAAGCTTAACCTTTATCTCGTAGTTAGTCTAGGCTGTCGACATGCCTATGTTGAACATGAGCGTAATAGCCCGAAAGTTAATGTGTGGTGTGCTCTAGCACGAGATCGAGTGATTGGCCCATTTTTCTTCGCGGAACCCACTGTGACGTCACACAACTACCTCGCTATGTTGGAACATTTTGCAGTACCCCAATTTATTGACAATAATGTCATCTTTCAGCAAGATGGTGCTCCTCCGCACTATGCCAACGTTGTTCGAGAATTCCTTAATGAAACATTTCCACAGAGATGGATAGGAAGAGGAGGATGGAAGCCATGGCCTCTACGCTCTCCGGACCTGACACCTTTGGACTTTTATTTGTGGGGTTACGTCAAGCAAAGCGTGTACAGTGTACCCATTAGGGATATTCATCACTTGCACGAACGAATCACGGAAGCTATCGCATCCGTCACTCCTGATGTTCTTGGGCGTGTGTGGCTGGAATTGAATCACCGCCTAGATGTCTGCAGGGCTACCAGAGGAGCCCATATCGAACTACGTTAAATAAAGTTATTCTTTTAGAGTTGTTCTTCAATTTGCCTTTTTTTCATCTCATTATCATGTTTCGTTGCAATAATATAGCTATTTAAATTCCCACCATGACTTTACGGACACACTGTATGTAAATGTATGATTACCATTATGGTGAATATTATGTCAAGTTTCATACGAGGATTTCAAAATATTTAAGAAAAATAAATTTATAAGCCCACCTTGGAGGTTTGTCATGCAGAAATAGCAATTTGTCACGTGATCCTTTCCTTCTCTCCAAATCATGGGAATTCCAAAAGGCAAAGATTTCGCTCTGCCTTTGCTCCATCTTCTCAAATTTTCAATGCACGTCTTGCAGCACATATGAGGGGCGAAATTTTTGTCCTGGTCCCCTAGCTTAATTCCAAAGTATGCTCTATACATTGTCTTCACAAATTTAATGACTTGGGACTGGTTATTTGGCATGGTAACCGTCCCACATATGTAGCAGAATCTATTGGGATCATTTTCACACGCTCTATTCATTATGAAATATTTTATCTATATGCCTGAAAAGTAAAAAAAAGATATTATACAAGTGAAACAAGTGATGATAGATGTTACTGTTCCAATTCCACTTTGACAAAATCACGAAAAATTCTATTTTACTTATGAGGCCATAGCCGGATAATCTGAGGTGATTGAGAAAAACAGATTGCAGATTCGAAATCAGCAGGAAAACCTCTATAAGAATCACTTACAAAACCCTTGACAGCAAAATTGATGCATACCACTGTTATTTATGAGCCTTTTATTTATTTAGTGTAAAAAAATATTTGAAATCTCTATCAAATTGTGCATTTTATAGAGATTTCAAATTGGCTTAGTTTTTTTTGACAGACACTGTATATGGCAGAGGCACGGGAAGGTACACGTGAGATGCATGAGCAAGAAGGTTCCCATCGTTGGGAAGCGCCCATGTAGTGAAAGATCTTTGTTGCATGGACAATTATATTATTGAAGATACGTATTCAATTACTTTAGTGGTATTGCTCATACCGATTACACACGAAACACTGTGCGATATTTTTAACCAACAATCTTTGTTCAACAATCATCATATATGGACGCAAGCAAATCACCATAATCCTTTTTCTCCAAAAGATGTTCTAATTGAACTATACAATATGTGTGAAGGATTGAAGGTGAAATTATATAAACACAACTTGTTTTATCAGAATCTGAGAATACAATTAATGTCATAATGGGGGCTTGGAAAATATCTTGTACGTCTATTTGCTCGCACATCGGATGTTTACAGTATAATATTGTTGGATTAACTGTTTCGAAGCAAGAGTTGATTATTGTATAGTATACCTAATACGAGGTTAAATAAATTAAGCTTTACCGACGATGCAAAATTAAGTTGTATTAAAGTTGTTAGCTTTTGACCAAGTATTTTACAGTTGGAGGTTGATAATTCTAAAAGTTATGAGTATGAGTTGAGGAGAGAGACTCTGGTTAAAAGACGTGTCACACAAATACCAGAGTAACCTCCGTAAAACTCACTAACCATTTTCTTTAATTGTGTGGTATCAGCTCTAAATTTAAGGCATACTTGCTTATTTATTTCATTGTTTTATATGAAAAATAAAAATGAAAATGAATAAGTTTATTGGCAGACCATTATCCATACGACAAATATTAATAATACAATGATAATTCACATACTATGGATAGAAATATATACAATTAATGAGAAATTAAATAATACAGTAATGTCGGAGTTAAGTGGAGCTACAAGCAGACGTTTTCACACCATGAATTCCATAGATTAGAAGACGTACGGCAGGACTGGTAAATAGCTTGGCTAATCGGGCTGGTTGATATTTTAATTTGTTGCATTAGACTGTATTGAGCACGTCTTGTTACCTCCAGGAAGCTCGGGACATTGAGGGTAGCAAACATTTGCGAAGCTGAGCATCTCGGAATAATTTATGTAGGAGTCTAAAAGATCTTTTGGACTGAAAATTTAGGGTTCTGCCAGAATCTTTTTCATAAGCCACCCAGAGTTGCTGTCCGTATATATTACTGCAGAAAGTGCGAAAGGGAGTTTCTTTAGCTTCACTTGTACAGAACCAGAAGTTCCTTACAGTCATATTCGCTTTAACACAAATGCTTCGAGATTTTCTTATATCTGAGTCATCAGTCAAGGAGCTGGTGATAGTTTGATCCTAATACTTAAATACTTGTACTTCCTCATCGTATATTATATTATTATAAATTTAATATGTACGTGGGAACTTCCCTGTCTTCTAGTTTTGTAAATATAATATTGTGGTTCAGTCTATCATATGCTTTACTATATCTAGGAAGCAGGTATAAGTAGTTAATTACTGTCAGTGTATTTAAATATAATTTCCTTTAGTCGATAGATACAGAGATCAGTTGAGTGAGACCTTTTAAAACTAAAGTCATTAGGAGATGTTCATCATTAATCATTTAAACGGTGTAACAAGAGTTTCTCTAGTGGTTTCGAGAATTATTGCTGAATACAATACCCCATACTTATTTTATTTATATATATATATATATATATATATATATAATAATAATAATAATAATACAATATAATTGCACAATAGAGAGAGGGGAAGGCTATATTATCTCGGCTTATTTACGTGTGTTGATTCACGAAAATGTATAGTTTAAATATCAGTATATATACATAAATATTACATACAAAGCGTTCATTAAAATTTTTATATTACGGTGCCTTTAACGTTTAAGAGAAATTGCTTTAAACACCTTGCTGACACAATTTTAAACAATATTTGATGTGCAGTAAAGTTATTAGTTTACATACCAGAAGATACTGTATTTATATATCGAGGTAAATAACAGAAAACTACATATTTATGTATAAAAAGTTTGTGTTTGAGCTTCAGATCGGATGAAAATAAGTCAGTTCCCCTTAAAAAAGAGAAATTAATTTATTTAAATTAAAATAATGAACCGTCATTTTATTTTCATAATACAGATATTAAAACAAAAAAATTTTTTTGATTTAAATTGTATTTAACCTGATTTTGTTTTATGTGATGTTCACATTAGTTAACATATGAAAATGATGCGATAGAACTACACTCGAATAGGAAATGTTTTATTAATAATGCGCCTTCTGAATACACCACAACTTCTTGTATGTTTTGAGGCCTATATATAATCTCGTATGAGTCTATTTCTGACTATTAAACTCTAATGCAAGAATTATTTATTTTAAGTTTTCTCCTGTTCAGTTTCTATTGTTCGAGGGTATAAGGTTCAAACTGATTGTCAAGATCATGTTGACATAAATCCACAGTCGGCGTTAAAGAAATCTTTGCTCTTTGTCAGACACTACAGTTCTTCTTATATACATAATATATACACGTAGTTTTCATTTATTAGTGTATATATATATATGTTCAGTTTCGGAAATGTTTGCTATCCGCAATGTCCCGAGCTTCCCGGAGGTGGTAACAAGACGTGCTCCACACAGTCTAATGCAATGAATTAAAAAATCAACCAACCCAATTATCCAAGCTATCCATGAGTCCTGCCGTTTATCCTCTAGGCTACCTTCACGTAGAAAAAAAGGGAAGTTTTTTGCATGAATTCTTGGTACAAAACGTTTGTCTGTAGCTCCACTTAACTTCGATATTACTATATTATTTCTAATCAACTGTATATATTTCTATCCTTAGTATGTGAACTGTCACTGTATTAATAATATTTGTCATATGGACTAGAGTCTGCCACTAAACCTTTTCATTTTCAGTTTCATTCATTTTCATATATATATATATTAGGGTGGGTCGAAACACACAAAAAATAATTTATCCAAAAGCCACGCAATGCATGGATTTCCACTTAATATCCTTATCATTACATAAAAAATAAGCACTGTGCTACCCCCCTCCCTATGGGTCGCACAAAGTAACCCTTTTACCCATTTGACGAGCCCTTGTTATCATTTTCCTTTGACTTACTTATATGCTATATATTGTGCGATCAGCTTTCTAATCATGCGGTTTTTTTTTTTCAGATGATATAGATTTATGATTTAAGTATTTGTCTCTTAAAAAATGGCCACACGTAGCAAGACGGCTAATTCTGCTTTTGGCCAGCGAACTAGATTTCCACCTGCCATGATACCTTCAAAAACTGATGTAGTGAGGCACTGTTTTTTGTTCGGCAAATAAAAGATGCTGAGGGTAAAGGTTCATGTAATGCCAACGAATGTTACAGGATTGTCACTACTGATATTGAAGTCATCTGGAACCGATTTTCATTTCCTACCATTGGTACAGAAGGTATCTTCATGAAAGTGTGCCGACTGATGATGTCAGCATCTAAATTAAATAAAATACCCCAAAACAGAAGAAAGGAGAAATTCCTCACAAAGTTGTCAACGTTTGATGATATGTTTGGCGTATGCAATTGTGATTGCTATGACAAAAAAAGGGAAAGACCACAGTGCAGGTGTATCGAAAGAATTCCAATCCAAGAGTGGGAATCTTTCATAGGACAGAAAGAGCGCAGAAATCAACTGGGACCAATTGATCAAGCTACAACATCTGCATTAAGAAGAAGTTAAGTTAGACGAGAAGCGCAACAACGAGCTCAACAAAGAGCTCAAGGGAAAATGGAGGCTTCTTTCAATGACATTTCTGGAAGTTTAGACATCTAAGATGATATGGAAGTGGATGCAAGTACTGAAGAAAATGATGAGTTTTAAACCTGAACTGGAGTTAGCAGATCATGAACAAAACAGATACCGTTATGATGAGCTGGCTATTACTGCAGATCGCTATCGCGTCAGCTGCAGAGCAGCGGCCGCAATTTTAAATGCAGCTTTAAAAGACATGGGAATTTTGAATGAATCTAACATGCTTGATAGGAAAAAAATGGAAAGAGAAAGAGTGCTAGTTGGTAAAAGAAATATTGTTAAGGCAAAATCGGAGAACTTACATCTAGAATGCATAGGATTTGATGGTAGAATGGATGATACATTAAAGCTGGGAGGTAAAACAAAAGAAGAGCACTACACCATTGTCAAAGAGCCTGGAGGTTTATATGTAGACCATCTCGTGCCAGATAAAGGGACACCTCAATCCATAGCAAAAGAAATGTTGACTTTGATTTTGGATACAGACAGTAATGACACTTTGAAAACCTTACTATGTGATGGAACAGCATTAAATGCAGGAAAAATTGGTGGTGTGATTAAATTGGTTGAGATTCAGCTAGATAGATCTTTGCAGTGGTTAGTATGCCAGCTCCACATGAATGAATTGCCTTTCAGGCATGTATCTGAAGCAATTGATGGGCAGACTAGTGGACCAGACAGTTTCAAAGGTGATATTGGCAAAGCGATAAAAAAGGATTTGACAAAATTAAAAATAGTTAATTTCACTCCGGTAACTGGAAGAATAAAACAAATTCCTGCTGATGTTGTAAAAGAGCTCAGCACGGATCAAAAGTACTTGTACGACATCTGCTTATCAGTTCAATCGGGCAGCGTTCCCGAAAACCTGAGTTCGAAATCTCCTGGAAATATTTATCATGGGCGATGGCTCACTCGAGCTAATCGTGTTCTAAGATTGTATGTATCAACATTGAAACCAGAACAGGGTTTCAAAGACATTGTGAAGATTATAATGCAATGCTATGCTCCCGGGTGGTTCCAAATTAAATCACTTCCAAAAGCGATCGATGGAGCCATAATTTTTTGGTACCTTACACAAGGGCTTCTCAAACTAGGGGTCGTGTAAATATTATTGGGGGTCGCAGAAACATTTGAAAATATTATTTTTTCATAATTAATTACGACTAAGGACTATTTATATATAGTGTTAGTACCTATTGCTTTTATGACATTGAGTGAAGGGTCGCGAAAAAATTTGTCTGATCCAAAGGGGTCGCAAGTGAAAAAAGTTTGAGAAGCCCTGCCTTACACAACTGGTAATAAATGTTGAAGAAAAGTTCCAAAACATTATGAGACCAGTCTTAAAACGTAACTCCTATTTTTCCGCACCGGAAAATATTATTTTAACAATGATAACGGATCAAAGACAACAAGTGAGAGAATGCAAAAAACTTCACTTTTCTACGTGAAGGTCAAAATATGATAATAAAAACCCACTCTAATAGACAGACCTACGGGAGAGACAACTCCTACCAGGCGCGTCCCTCCGGTGGCGGATGAGGGAACCCCTCAGCATGTAAATGGGAGGGCTGCTTCGAATACCCAATAAGGAACCGTGGACCAAACAGGCAGCAGAGGAATGGCTTGCCGGTTGCCTTATTAGCCAAGAAACCTTCATAATGATGATAAGTCCGACATACGATGATATGATTAGAGTTACCGCGTCCGGGGGAACCGACGCGCAGCAGGTTCTCCGGTCACAGGCTTGCGGTGGAAAATATGTGTTGTGGTCGGCAAAGAGAGGGTCAACGGTGGCTTCCGTGAATGTAAGATCCTGGTTCTCACCGGGTAGACTACGTTGTACGCTGGAGGAAATAAACCGTTACAGATGGGATATCCTGGGGGTATCGGAGACGCACTGGACGGGTGAGTGTGAGTTGATGTCGGAGGGGATCCGAGTTTTATACTCGGGAAGAGCCGATAATGTCCACAGAGAGGGTGTTGCACTGATGCTGAATAAAGAGGCACAGAAAGCTTACATAGAGCACAGAGCATTGTCGTCAAGAGTGATATCTGTAACATTGCGTGGACACCATATAAATGCGAAAATTATCCAGGTGTATGCGCCGGACGCAGGACATGCAGATGCGGAGATGGAAGAGTTTTATCAACAGTTGAACGACGAAATAGATCGCACAAAAGGAAGAGACCTCCTATTGGTGATTGGTGACTTCAACAGTGAGATTGGAAGTGATAATGTTGGATATGAGGAAGTTATGGGAAAATTTGGGATAGGAGATAGAAATGAGAGAGGCGAATGGATGTTAGACTTCTGTAAAGCAAAACAACTGTGGATAGGAAACTCCTACTTTCAACATAGAGAAAGCCATAAGTACACATGGTCACACCCTGATGGAGTACATAGGAGCTGCATAGACTACTTGTTAGTCAATAAACGCTGGAGATCGGCGATAAGCAATACGAGAGTGATGAGAAGTGCGGATTTCGGGACAGATCATGAGATGCTCCCATCTAATATCAAAGTCAAGTTCTACAGGGCAAGGAAGTTAACAAATGAGAGAACACGTATAATGTAGAAAAACTAAAGAATAGCGAAATTAGAGATGAGTTTCAGGTAACGATCGGCGGGAGATTTGCAGTCCTTATGAACGAAAACGAAGATACAGATGGGTTATGGAGTAAGGGCAGAGATCACCTGAAACAAGTGGCGTTGCAATTACTGGGTAAGAGGAGGAAACTAAAACAAGGTTGGATGACGGAGGAAGTACTGAGGAAGTGCGACGAAAGGAGAGAAGCCAAGGAAAGGAAAAATAACAACCCTACGGAGGAAAATAAAAACCGATATAGACAATTGTGTAGAGAGGTAGAGAGGGGATGTGGGATGGCGAAGGAGACTTGGATCAGAGAAAAATGCGAGAAATGTGAAAGCAGCTTTAGAACTGGTAATTCGAAGGCCCTATACAAAACGGTTAAAGAGCTGACGAGAGAGTGGACTCACCAATCAGTAGCAGTAAGAAATGCGGATGGTAAAAAGGTTTCAAACGAGGAGAAGGTGAGAGAAGTGTGGAAGAGCCACTACCAGAGGCTTTACAGAGGACCAGAGGAGGAGTTCAGTCTTCTAAACTTCCCGGAGCTGTAGAGACAGAATGCAGAGCGGATAGATACACCAGAAGTGTTGCAAGCGGAGGTGAGAAGCAGCTTACAACAGATGGCGAGGGGTAAAGCTCCCGAGGCAGATGGAGTGGTGCAGGAGCTGTTAGACGCGGGTGGAGACGCGACGGTGGAGTGGCCCACAAAGCTGTTCCAGAGGGGACTGACTGAGGGAGTCTTCCCTCAGGAGTGGGGTCGGGCGGTTATTGTGCCGATCCACAAGAAAGGAGACGTGACTGTTTGCGGTAATTACCGACCCATAAGTCTGCTCCCGCATGCGTACAAAGCTTTAGCCAGGATTATTCAACGGAGAGTTAGCAATAGAGAAGAGGAAATACTAACAGAAGAACAGGCCGGCTCTAGAGCTGGCAGAGGAACGATCGACCAGATCTTCACCTTTAGCCAGATCGTGGAAAAGAGGTGGGAGTTAGGGACGTCTTCTGTGTATTTGTGGATTTCAAACAAGCGTTTGATTCGGTTTGGAGAGAGGCGATGGTGGCGGTGTTGCGGGCTTACGGTTTCGAGGATGATTTGGTATGTTTGATCAGCAGACTGTATGAGTCAACTAGCGCGGTGGTAAGCAAGGGACCAACGGTCACAGAAAGTTTCCACACGAAGTGTGGAGTGATGCAGGGATGCCCGCTCTCCCCTCACTTGTTCAATCTGTATCTGGAAAGAGTGATGAGGGAGGCCCTGGACGATTGTGAGGATGGTATATTGGTAGGTGGAGAGCGTATCACCAATCTGAGATACGCCGACGACATTGTGTTGATGGCAGATTCCATCAATCAACTGCAGGGAATGGTGAAAAGATTGGAGTGAGTATGTGCAAAGTATAAACTTGTCATCAATGCAAATAAAACAAAGGTAATGAAGATAGGCAGGAGAAGGGAAGATATTCGTATAGAGCTGGCCACAGGAGAGATTGAGCAGGTGACTTGTTTTAAATATTTGGGTGCATATTATACCGAGGATGCCGGCTCGTATAATATGATAAGAAATAGAATCGGACTGGGACATGTCGCATTCAGGAAACTGACAAAAGTATGGAGGGACCAATCCATCTCGTGCAAATTGAAGTTTCGACTCATGAATAGCATAGTAATACCTACTGTATTGTATGGAGTGGAGTGTTAGGTGATGAAACGGAAAGAAGAACGTAAATTGCTGGCATTTAAAATGTACTGCCTTAGAAGGATACTAAATGTAAGGTGGGAACAGAGGATAAGTAATGAAAGAGTGTGGGAGATGGCCGAGCTGGATCAGAACATCGTGGAGAGAGTGAATGACATACAGAGGAGATGGTATGGTCATGTCGAAAGAATGGATGCAGGAAGATGGCCGAGGACCGTACTATACGGACGAATGCACGGTAACAGACCAAAGGGAAGACCTAGAACAACATGGTGTCGAAGCTTGAGGAACTCGAATGCACCACTCCCAGTGAGAGAGATCACGAATATGGCAAGGGATCGGGCTGCGTGGCGGAGATACCGGCGCACCGTTATGAAGGACCCCACCTGACAACGGTCAGAAGGGACTTAAGTCAAGTAAGTCAATAGACAGAGTTTATTTCCACAACAGTTTCGATGCCCACTGGCATCCTCTTTAGGTGGATACACCCGAAGAGGATGCCAGTGGGCATCGAAACTGTTGTGGAAATAAACTCTGTCTATTAGAGTGGGTTTTTATTATCAAGTGAGAGAAATTGTGATCCAGCGAATAATTGAGGCCAGAAAATCTTCCCTCAAACTGAGAAACTTTGAACTTCCTAAAACACTCAACTTGAAGGCAAAAGATTAGACCGAATTGGTTGATTGGGAGAGAGAAACCATATATCCACCACCTTTGCTAAATGAATTCAGCGACAGTGACATTATCAAAGTTCATGCCGAGCCACTGATGATTCCACCATACCCGTATCATGGTCAGAAACTGGAGAGCACTGTCAGTCTTGTGACAAAAGCATCAGAAGAACGATATGGCTATGAAAATCGTTAAAAATTTATTCTAAATCTTTTAGAATCTAGGAAAAAATTACCTAATTTTAACACGAAAGGGCAATGGAAACGTCTGGTTGTAACATTGTTTCATTTTTTAAAATTTTAACCTTTTCTATACCTTCTTCAATATGTCTATAATTTAAAATCTTAATATAATGCTGCTAAATGGCTATTGTCAATAAATAACACATTTTTTTCATTTATATATCATATTTCAATTAGCATTTAATTTTGCATCATTGCATTAGGATTTAAAACACCAGGAAAAATGTTATTATATGTCAGAGTACAAGACATGAGAGGCAAAAAACCCCAAAATTGTGCTACCCCTACAGCACTTCGCACAGTAAAAAAAAGTTATCAGAAGGCTTTTCGGAGCCATGGAAACCCCCTGCAATGCGTGGTTATTCAGTATAAAATTTTGACCCGCCCTAATATATATATATATCTCTCTGCAGAAATCTGATGCATCAGAAATGTATCTTCTGCACGAAGGCTTCCAGAAAGATAAACTAACGGGACCCGCGAAACCGAACACGGCGGAACGCGCCGAAACGCTGCGTAAAAAGAGCCATGAATTTTTTTTTACTACTCAACTCAACATCTCGTCAGGGAATGTTTGTTTGTTTTTAAAATTTTTCTCATGAAAGACCGTGAAGGCTTCTAAAGGAACCCCAGGAGGAAATTCTCAAATTGATCCATTTTTTAAACCTACAAACACCGCTCATGAAAGACCATAAAACCTCATAAAGGACCCCAAGGAGGAGGCGGGACCTCTTATGAAGGAGGGTGACGAACGCGAGGGGGAAATTTTGAAAATGATCCAATTTCCTCTACCCAAATGCGGGCATACTACTCAGCTTCAAGAATAAATCATCCATTGTGTATTCATCATTGCCATCGGCCATCCGTACTGTTCCACACAGAGATGATGTTCCCATACCTACATGCCCCAAAAACTTGATGAAGTTTCTGAATATGACAGAATTTAGCGATCACGGTGACTTTGAAATTGATGATAAGAGTTCTAATGACCCACAGTTATTCACTAAGGTAGAAATGAATGATCTTGTACGAGATCTTGACCTACCGAAAGATGCTGCCAAACTCTTGGGATCCAGGCTGAGTGAAAGAAATTTACTGGCTGCTGAAACTTCATATTCCTGGTATAGGAGCAGAGAACAAGAATTTATTCAATTCTTCTCTGTGGCTCGTTCTCTAGTATTCTCTACTGACATACCTGGTCTTTAAATACTATGGGCATAGACTATGATCCAAAAAGGTAGAGATTGTTCATTGACAGTTCAAAGTCAAGTCTAAAAGCTGTTTTGCTGCATAATGGCAGTCAACTGGTATCCATCCCCAGTGGCCACTCTGTCCACATGAAAAAAATTGACTATTAAATTCTTTCTACAGGGTGTCCATAAAGTCACCCATCATAGGAAAATACATTTCTTTTGTTTATTTATTTATTCTGTTTTATTTATTTGTTCAAAATTATTCCCACTAATCTGAAAACATGTTTGTAAACGAAAAAGCAGATTTCTTTGAGTGTTCCTCAACATATTTGGCCTGATGGAGACATAAATAAATAAACATTGCTTATGTTCCCATGATACGTGACTTTATGGACACCCTGTAGATAAAATAAAATGTAGTGATTATAACTGGATCATGTGCGAAGATTTGAAGGTGATATCCATGCTTCTTGGCCAACAATGTGAATACACAAAGATGCCTTGCTTCATATGTGAGTGGGACAGCAGAGCAAAGGCTGATCAGTGGAAAAAGAAGGATTGGTCCGAAAGAACTAACTTAACACCAGACAGCAAAATGTTATCAACGAACCTCTTGTGACACCTGCAAAAGTGTTGCTACCACCATTACACATTAAACTCGGGTTAATAAAGTAATTTTTAAAGGCTTTGGATAGAGATGGAAACTGTTTCAAATACAATTCTGACTAATTCTTTTCTCTAAGTGAAGAGAAAATAAAAGCTGGGGTGTTCGATGGCCCTCAAATACAGAAACTAATGAAAGATGACAACTTTCTTGATTCAATGTCAAATGTGGAGAAAGTGGCTTGGATATCATTCAAAAATGTTGTTGAAAATTTTCTAGGAAACCATAAAGCCAAAGACTATAGAACAATTGTTGCCACATATTAAAATGCTATGAAAAATTTGCTTGCAACACGAGTGTAAAAGTGCATTTCCTTCACAGTCACCTGGAGTATTTCCTGAGAACTTTGGAGCAGTTAATGAAGAGCAAGGTTAAAGGTCCCATCAAGACATAAAAACATGGAGAAACGATATCAAGGAAGATGGAATGTCAATATGATGGTTGAGACTACTGTTGGTGTTTGAAGAGAGATGTTTCCGAACCAAATTTTAAAAAGACGTCTAAAAATAGGAAATTCACCCAAATTTGATGTATATAGCCAAAGAAAGGTAATCTAAAATGATTCTTTCTGTGAATTTTATTGTATTACTGTTCTTTTACTCAGATTTAAAAAATAAAGTTCTTTTGGTGTGAAGTTGAAAGTTTTTAATTTGTTTCTAAATGTTTCATCTAATATTATGTTTATATCATGCGCATAAAATCAGGAAGTTTTTTTATTTATTTTGTGAGAAAATCTGATGTGATCGCAAAAAAACTGGTACCAGATTTGGAATCAGCACCCCTTAATTGTATTATTCCACCTGTTTTCAAAGAAACAACAGAATTTTTTTCATTTGTATACTGGTGTTATCCATCTCAGCTGCCTTCACTCTTGACTTCTCCTTTTCATGCCATGCCACTGTTTCATATACAGAAGTGTTGATACTAACACACATTCACGTAAACATCTTGCAGCATCTCTATCCAGTCTCCGCTTTCTCACAGCAAACCGTCACCTTTCTTCCTTGATTCATTCTCCTATTAACTTCACCCCCATTCGTACCTTATTCGTTCAATATACATCCCAGACATTTAAAAGACTGTACTGCCTCTGATGTTTCGCCATTTGCTATCACATGGCAGTCCGAATTTTCCTGTCTTAGCAATCAATAAATTTGCTTTTACGCTCATTCACTTTCAACAATTTTCTTTCGCACAACGCCACAAAACTCTTAACCTCTTGCACATTACACTCACTCCGAGCAAATAGTAGAGCATCATCCCCGTACAATAGATTCGACAGACCCCACTTAATCCCGTTGCACATCAGATTCAATCCTCTTTTTAACAGACGCACTTTCACCTCACTCATGACTTCATTCATGAAAAAATAGAACAGCCCTGGAGACATCTCGCATTCTTTACGCACACCAACACTTAAATCAAACCACCCACTCAGTTCTTTATTTACTCACATATGCACTTCTATCACAGGAACTTTTCACCGCATTCACGTGCCTACCGCCAACTCCATATACAGTATACCTGACACAGTACTTCTCTATTCACTCCATCATATTTTTAAGATCTACAAACGCCATGCACAGTAGGGTGGTCCAAAAAAAAATGAAAATGAAAAATATATTTCTCATGACATTTGTCCATATTTCACAACCACTACCGATGTGGGAAATAAAAAACTGGAACGATTCATGCAACTCGAAGCCTTAGTATCATTATACAATTTGTGGTGGTAAATTTCTTCAAACTTGCGCCACCCTTAAATATTAAAGAATTTAGCTCAAAATCTGGAGTGAGGTCTGACTGAACGGCATATTCTAAGTGAGGCCTGACTAGGGACTTGTAAAGGGGCAATATAATATTCTTCGATTTAAATTTGAAATTACGCGCTATGAAGCATAACATCCTATTAGCTTTTGCGCAAGACTCCCGGCACTGGTTCCTAACTTTTAAATCCTTAGATACGCGTACGCCTAAATCTACTTCTTCGTCAACGCTCGCTAACTGTCTATCGTCCATCGTGTACGTAATTACGTAATTATTGTTACGAGAACCACCTATATGCAAAACTTTACTAAGAGTCAGAGAGGGATGCAAGAAGATCGCCAGTAGAGCATCCCTTGCCGAACCCATATTGACGATCTGAAAGAAGATTATGGGAAGAGAGGTGTTTCAGAATCTTCCTATTAAGGATAAATTAAAAATAAACTTTAGAAAGGCAAGAACTCAAAGCAATTGAACAATAGTTGAATAGTTGAAAGGTTGAGAGCGGTCACCCTTCGTTGGGACAGGCTGAATGAAAGCGAACTTCCAACACGAAAAGAAAGTACCTTATGAAAGACAAAGACGAAAGAGTGTGCCTGGGCAGGGTGTCAGCACAGAAGCACAGTTCTTGAGAACAACAGGAGGGACACCATCAGGATCGTAAGCTTTCCTAGTGTTTGAGCTCAGATAGCGGCAGAAAAAACATCTTTGGAAGCGATTCTAATTTCTGACAAATTAAGTCAGAGGCACAAAGAGATGAAGGAACAGCAGTAGAATCGTCCAGGATTGAGATGGAGGAGGAAGTTTGAGAGAAGAGTTCAACTTTTTCAGGAGAAGAGACGGCAACTAAGCCGTCGGAATGGAATAAAGGAGGGAAAAAGTAGTAAAGTTGTTGGGAAGATTCTTGGCTAGATGCTAGAAAGAGCGAGAAGAATTAGAATTGGATAGATTTTCACATTTTTGTCTGAGGAAGGAATTTTTGGCGATTCGAAGAACAGATTTTGCACGATTCCGGACAGAAATACAAGCTGAGTTAGTGCCAGGAGTTGGATGCCGACGGTACCTTCTGAAAGCCTCCTCCTTGTTGCGAATAACATTAGAACAAGCAAAGTTGAATCAAGGTTTTTTACATTAGTAGTAGGAATAGAATATAGAATGTACGCATCCACACCCGAGAGAATCACCTCTGTGATACGCTCGGCGCACTCGGAAGGGCCCCTGACGCGAAAGCAGTAATCATTCCATGGGAAATCAAGGAAGTACTACCTAAGGGCATCCCAATCAGCGGAAACAAAGTGCCGAAGGCATCCTTTCTTAAGAGGATTCAAAGGCCGAAATGGAGTCATTGGAGAGGAAACAAATATAGATTGTTGTCAGTTGGAGGAGCCCAACGGAGAAAAAGGTTTCACTGTGTAAGAAGGATGAGAGATAAGAAATAAATCCAGAATGTTGCCTTCATAAAAAGAAATGTACACCAACCTAAAAACGTTGCGAGTACGATTTTCTTTTGTAAACCTTGTCCGGATCGTTGCGGTACAACATCCAGTAGTAGTCTGCCAGCATACTTTCGTTCCAGAAATCTTCGTAGTGATTTTCCATTGACTGGATGTCTTGATGGCACTTACCGCGCCAAGGTTTTCGGGAAAGAAATCTAAATGCGAATGTAAAAAATGTATTTTCAAGGACATGCGACAGCCCATTTCTTGATATGCATCGAGCAGTTTCTGAACTCCATCTTTGTATGCGGGAGACTTGTGGTTACCCAAGAAGTTTCCACAAATCCAATTGAAAGCCTGCCATGTTTTCAGTTCTAAGGCATTGAGGCTTTCTTCAAAGCCTTCATCCTACAGAACCTCCCTGATTTGGGGCCCCACAAAGATATCCTCCTTCAATCTCGCGGCACTGATGTTTGCAAATTTCTCAACAAGGTATCGAAACCCTCTCGAATTCGCCTTACCCATCGCTTTCACAAAATCTTTCATTAAGCCGAGCTTAATATGGAGAGGTGGCAGGAAAATCTTCTTTGCATCAACTAAAGAAACTCACTGGACACTGCCCGTTCCTGGCTCGTATGTGCTTCCTAGATACCAGTCACGTCTGATGTAATGATCCGCGGTAGCACGGCTGTCTCATAGGCATAGTAAACAACAGTATTTCGTGAACCCTCCTTGCATGCCCATTAACATACCAATGACTTTGAGATCACCACAGCTATTCCATTGATGAGTGCCATATTGGATTGCTTCGAATAGTATATTCATATTATCGTACGTCTCCTTTAGATGAACGGAGTGGACGATCGGGATGGACGGTTTTAAGTTCCCGTTATGCAGGAGAACCGCTTTCAAGCTTTGCTGTGAAGAATCAATGAAGAGGCGTCACTCAGATGGTGTGTGTACCTGTGCCAAGTTCTCGAAAAGTCCATTGATATCATGGCAATAGCAGAGCGGACCGTCTACTGTAAAGAATGTCGCCAAATCATGGTTTCGTTTTCGATAGTGACACACTCTGACGTTCTTCTCAAGTAAATGTTTCTGCTTGAGTCTCGAGGAGAGAAGTTCTGATTTCTCTTTGAAGAGGGCTAGGTCTCTAATGAAGTCATTCAACTCGGTTTGGGTAACCCTCTCCGGCTCCGATTGCTCTTCGTCAGGTGTGTAGTTAAGATCGGCCGAAGGTCCAGCATCACCGCCAATCGCACCTTCGTCCGATTCCCTTTCGTCTTCTAAAGAATCGAGTCCATGCTGTGGAGGTACTGGAATCGGCATCGTGTCATCGTGAGGGATCGGTCTGATCGCGGAGTCTACTTTCGAATAAACGATGTTACACTTGTTCTTCATGGAGAATCTATTATGTTAATTGCAAAAGTAACAATCACCATGATGGTCTCTCGGCTCCCTCTATATCATGGGTATAGCGAACGGCATCGACTTTTTCCTTTGGTTGAACCAGTCACGTAATCCACTCGAACAAGCGGTACAGATAACATGTGGCGCCCACGCCTTATCTTGGTCGCCTAGTGGACAGTCGAAGTATAACCGGTAAGTTTTCCGAAGATCCATCGTGATTGTACGCCGTTGTGATTTAGTCGCGAACGGATCGCACACGTAACAGAAATTATCGGGGTGATTTTTACACTTTCGAGGCATGATGATCGATGTGTGGGTTGATGTAAATCACCTAAAAAAATAAAATGTGTAAGTGGGCGAGACAAAACAAAACAGAACAGAACACAACAGACAACTAGACATGTGACTGTTACGCCAAAGAATAAAAGGGTGTACATGTGCAACGTTTGCAAATTTGTGGCCAGCAACTGCTCTCACGTAAAATACCACAAGACAACCTGCGGAAAGCCTAAGTTGAAACGACAAAATGCCATACATGAGGGTACAGAAACGATAAAGCAAAAACCTACACCTAAGGTGCAACGACAAAATACTCTGCTACATATATAAAGGACGCATATTATATATTGTATATATAGTATAATATATTATATTATATATAGTTATATGCATAATTGCATATTATATATATTACCGTATTATATTATATACAGGACGCATATTATATATTGTGTATATATAGTATTATATATTATATTATGTATTGTATATATAGTATTATATATTATATTATATATAGTTATATGCATATTATATATATTATATAGTATTATATTACATATACAGTATATTATATTTAATATATATATTATGATCGGTCTCATCTCGAAAACTAGACGTGCTAGAGGAAAACCGAAAACAGATTTGGAATCAGCGTCCCAACAGCTATCTTGACCACCAATAAATAATTAATTATATCTGAGGAAAAATACTATTTGCCAGTGTTGTTCCCTTTTTAATATTTTAGTACTGATGATGGAAACCATTTTCAGAAACGTTTACAAATAAAACTACTATATGTACAAACTCTTCGTTCTCTTGTATATTATATGTATGTATGTGTAGGTTTTTCTTTCACCCCCCCTACTTATTTTCTGTCATGCAGTGGAGGACATTTTCAATACTGAAGAGAAACTAGCTTATGCAAATTCATCGTGATTGGGATGTTCGCGGCAGAATCTGTTTTAGGAAAGCATGGAAATAGCTTAAGAGAAGGCGTGAATAATTTAAGGGAAATAAAACTGAATACCATCAGCAGTCGAACAGCAAGGAATTTCAATGAGTTACGAGTGGGTTGAATCAACGATGCAAAATAAAAAAAAAATTGCTATGAACAAAATATATTTAAAATTGTTCCTCAGAACGCTCTCATTCCCGACAAAGTAGTTCATCAATAAGGGATTTTGATTCGCGTCCAAGATGATATTTTCAAGAACTAACGAAATTTTAGTAGAAGAAAACAAGTATCAACTTTACAGTATATTGGTTTCTAACGATAACGTGGTGTAAGCAGCACTCGTTTAGTGACGTTAGCACTGACATTAATTGAATGGTACAAAGTACTGGTAAAAAGATTAAAAATTAAAAATTGGCAATATCGGGGATGTATAAACGTATAAAAACAAAATTTAAGGCGCTTTGCAAAGGGACTATACTTAGAGTAAAGTATATTATAAACAATAGCTTTGAAAAACTACTTAATGACTATAAATTTTTAAAAATTGCTTTCAATAGAGTTGATTTGAATTAGGAGAGGCTACGATAGAAGCTATGGTCAAGAGTATGAGAGGGAATAGGAAGGGCACGATGGTTTCCATTTCTAGCAGGGATTAAGGATGGCACAGAAAAACTAAACTATACAAAGTAAAGCTAATAATTTTGATCGCATTTATCAGTGCGAGAACTTTCAGAAGAAAAATCACGAGTGCATACGTACCAGTTGAAAACCCCGACTGTAGTGACAGTTGCGGAATTATTATTAAACGTGGAATGCTGATTAGATGCAGTAGTATGATAGTAGTATGCACACATTTGAGGAGAGGAGGTAGGAGTAGCGGGGGAGTGGATGGAGTGCTAAGTGGGGAGTGCCAGAGTGCCAACGGGATGCCTTACCCCCAAAAGTAGAAAATTGAATGTAGAGTAAAGCTAACCTAAACTTGAAAGTAATTATATATATATATATATATATATATATATATATATATATATATATGACGTTATATTATGAACTTTAGCAACCACTTTCAAATCTGTCTTAGGCATTACAGTTATATTACGCCATTGGAAGTCGAACTCCCGACCTCAATTAATTCATTTATGCACAGACATAATTTAAAAATGAGTGAGGAGTAAATAGAAACACATCTGCATACAATATTATTAACATGTCAAAAGATTTTTTATTAGTGAACTCACAAATAATGATGGAAATAGTTACATTCTCATTCTTTTGTATAATACAACCAATTCTTTTTAGAAATAATGCTCCGTTTAATGTATGAGACTTTCTATACTCGATATATAGAGCCTTAAAATCACTTAGGATTATTTTTGTACCTACTTCACAATTGGACGTGACATTTTCAGAATTCTTAATCTTTGAACATATTCAATAGCCTGCACGAGTACACGGCCGGATATTACAATATTATTATGAAAATTCAATGTACTGTATACACAACATGCTCTAAGTGAGCGTTTATTCTCTTTTCCTCAGTTTTTTCAATTGAAAATTGTTCAGAGTTCATATCGATGTATAAGGAAATCCTCTAAATCGTAGCGACAGTTAGAGCGTATATAAAGAAACAATTCCTCCAGATGAACGGTGAAGGCGAGGGATAGTTTGTAACGCTTCAGACCAGCGTCTCAAAGTGGGTGGTACTTTTCAGGGAAAAATGTCTTCTAAATCAGAGTTTTTCAAACTTTTTTAAGCCACGGAACCTTTATTTAAAAAAAAAAATTCACGGAACCTTGACCAACTGGTAAAATTTTAATGATATAAGGCAAATGGTAATAAAACAATTTATGCTCACTGCAGTTTATTTATGTAATTTATGAAAGTTACATATACAGTTATATGAATTCACAAAAAAAATATATAAGTTTAGAAATTTACAAGAAAAAAAAAGACAATTTACTTTTATTGACCTATTTATTTTAAATTCCCCTCCCCACATTACTGTCAGCATAAAAGAAATTATAAGTATAAAAAATACCATGTTTATTGTAAAATTAAAGTTTTCAATGCAAAATAGTTAAAAGTGAGGAATTTTACAGTTATTGAGGAGTAATTTTAATAGTTAATCAAACAAATAAATGTTCAATGATATGGATGTGATTGCTTTTCTTTGGATAAAAGTTCCATATTACATTACTGTGATCATAACTTCCGTGAACTGAGAAAACTAAACCTAAAAACATAGAAAAACTCACCAAATCAATCAGACCAGTGCTTGTGGTCATCAGCTGTGTTTTGTTTACAAAATGGGCTCCTGTTTCTTACTGTGGCTGCAGGAGGGCAACACTTATTCCAGATACCTCATCGTTTGAATTAAAATTCTCTCTCTCGCCCACTCTCTCTTTGCCTACGCCTTTCAAAACACAATCACTGAATTCGCAGAATATATATCGTAAATTCATCCATGCCAGTTGATATTATTTTATCTTACCTCTCTCTCCTTCTCAGTCTCTCATGACATGCCCCGCGGAACCCCATCAAGTTCTCGTGAAACACAGTTTAAAAACCCCTGTTGTAAATATTCTCTAAGCTCCATTCCGTTCTCACCTTGTTCATCTCTACACTTCATAAAATCGTCATTTAAAAATGTACAGCATGCTCGAGAACGGTGTCAAAATAGTGCATATCATCAATTCGCACATTTACCTCATTAAGGACCACTGGTAGATTTTTCTACCAGCAAAAATCCGTTTCTAATTTTTCTCGTCCTTAACCTCTTAACGACCAAGGTTTTTGTAGGGTTAAGTTATGAATGCGTGTATTGGAAACGGTACAAA
Source organism: Bathynomus jamesi (assembly GCA_023014485.1). Taxonomy (NCBI): domain Eukaryota; kingdom Metazoa; phylum Arthropoda; class Malacostraca; order Isopoda; family Cirolanidae; genus Bathynomus; species Bathynomus jamesi. Next base: position 73,010 of record JAJOZX010001748.1, on the reverse strand, counting down.
TTTGACCCAGTGGTCCAAAAGAGGTTATGGGTTAATAAAGGTTCCAGGTTGAGGAAGGAGGCTATTTCAAATAGTCTATTGAGGATGAAACGGTAACGAGTAGGCATAGTCTGTTATTAACTGAAGGTTTCCACATTAGTCTTGTTTCAACGCAGGGTTGACTCGTATCGCGGCTTACAGTTAACATGCAAATAATACAGTATGAAGGGGTGTCACTGATCGTTACTATTGTTGCACTTGCGGTATGTATTTTATAATTCCCAGCTGGCTACTTCTCAACCAACCTAAAGATTTTCGACATCTCATTAATACTCAAATAAATAGCATTACGTTTGACGGAGTCTGTATGTTTATAATTTGTCTCGAGCACATAATTAATTGCGCCACTTCTATGTTGAAACACGTTTACTGATTTGGAAAATGTCACGGCGTATTGAACGTTAAGGGTACTGCTTGGCGGTAGCTCCATCTTTCTTTGTTACTGTAGGTGCAAGTATTTCTCGGTGGTACTGCAGCGAGGATAATAATAATTATTGGGTTTGTTTAACCTCCTTCGCAACATCTAAGGTCATATGACGAAGGGGACCTATAGCTTTACGTGGGATCCGAACCACGGGTCGCTACATAATCTGGACACGGAGGACGGTCTCCAATCCAACTACTACCCAGACTCAATGTCACTTAACTTCCGGTGTTACGACATTGGCTACGACGTAGCCCCTGCAGTGAGGAGGTTTCTAGATAGCACGTCACGACGCTTCAAGCTCAGAGGCTGGTGTGAGGCAAACTGTTTGCTTCAGTTTGTGACGCAGACCGGTGGTGAGTTATACGTCTCAGAATCGAGGCGCCACCTGTTGATGGCTTGGTGACTAAACTCGCTGGACAAAACATGTTAGGATAGGCACCAACATGAAAACATAGTTTCGGGCGGGGAAAAAGTATGCACGCAAAACTACTTAGCACGTTAAATGATTCGTTTGTAATTCACTTAATATCGAGGGGCTCTATTCGAGAAATAAGCATGTGCATACCGTTCTACGACGAAGGACAAAAGGTACTCGTCGCCAAGTCCTATTAAAAACGTACACAAGCCTTTAGCTATGACCTCACCAGACGCCTCATCGTGGTAAACGTTGATGTAGTAGTAAAAATATTTTTAATTATACATGATCACTAGGTTGATCACTAGGTCCCATTCGTCCACGATTTTCATAATTCAGAGTCTCTTTTTATTCACTGAGCGTCGAGTCCTGGCTATATTCTTTAACACAGCTTAAATTTGATACATACTTCAAGACGTCCTTGGCATTATGAACCCCTGTGATACTTTCGTTAGAATAACCATAAAGCACTTGAACATCCTGATCCTAATTCGTTGCGTGAATTCAGGTTGATTTAAAAACTTCAAAAGATGTGTGAAAGGACGGACGTCGTGTATTCACTACATCTTCAGATTTTACAGAGTACTACTTTACAATATCAGAAGCAGCCATTGTTGTTAAAAAGATAAATTCAGGAGTGGAGCATAATCACACGCGGTACTTGTAGGTTATCTCCCCCCCACGCTTGATTTGTCATCGTGGAAAATAGTACGCACGCAGAACAATCAAACGAGCATTTCGTTCTAGAATGTTTGATGCACATTGGTTGTTGATTTGTTATACAACTTACATTAACTTTGGATCACCTGAAGATCAGAGTCCCCAGCCTTCTTTAGTTAGCCTTATAACGCTAACTAACAAAAATATCACGACCTAACCTAACCAATCATTAGGTCAACTGTACGCCCTTGATGATTGGTTAGGTTAGGTCGTGATATTTTCGTTAGTTAGCCTTATAAAGCTAACTAAAAAAGGCTGGGGGCCCTGATCTTCAGGTGATACTTAACTTTATAATGGCGATCCTTCAGAATCCGGCTATAAATTAGTTTAAAAAATAAATCGTATCAATAATTATTACATGAGCCAAATTATATATTTAATAGTACCTATTTCAGTAGATATTACCAATCCTTTGCACAATTTAATTATTGCCTTTTCAGCCAGAATGAATTTACTGCGACTTCATGCTATTTGCCACGATGACAAATCAAGCATGGGGGGAGATAACCTACAAGTACCTCACACACAAGTAATTATGGTAAAATTTGGAAGTAAAACTTCAACAGCTGGGTACGTGTCCCGATAGCAATGTTTGCGAACGACAAACAAGGTTAAACACAGCGAATGATGACGACACCAGTTTGTGAGCGGAGTCTATACAACAGGACTAGAAGGAAATATATATCAAGTACAACTATTCGTACAGTGCTTACAAGAAGTCTCGCGCCTCTGTCTCGTCCCAAGCTAGTCTGATAGGTATAAAATGGGCGGTCCTTATGGCAGCGGAGGTGTGTTCGGATTGGTGCACATAATTGCTCTAACCCCATCAATGACGTCCACATTATCATTGTATTGATCACTCTATCTATTTATATATAGAGACATACTGTATATAGATATACAGGGTGTCCCAGAATTAACTATTTCAATGAAATCGGGCAAATTTTTTAAAAACACACTTTTATTTATGTTTATCATGTTTAATATGTGTTAAAAATGTATAAATTTCTAAATTTTTTTCAGAATTTTATTTTCATAATTTTTTCATTATCTGGTCCAATGAAAGACCGTCTGAAGTCAAAGAATGGCAAAGAGACTCTCCAAAAGTTAACGTGTGGCTTGGAATGACGAAATCCAAAATTTATGGTCCATTCTTCTTTGTGGAAGCAACTGTAACAGGTACCGTCTACCTTGATATGCTTCAGCAGTTTCTCGAACTACAGCTTCTTGATGATGGCATTCTTGATAATGTTGTGTTTCAACAAGATGGAGCACCATGTCATTATGCTCTAATTGTTCGAGAATACCTCAACAGACGCCTTCCGAATCGGTGGATTGGACGTGGAGGACCTCGACCTTGGCCTCCGCGTTCTCCGGATTTGACACCCCTGGATTTCTTTGCATGGGGTTTCATAAAAACAAAGGTTTATCGCCAAAAGATCAATGCTTCTTGTTGAAACACACATTATCAAGAATGCCATCATCAAGAAGCTGTGGTTCGAGAAACTGCTGAAGCATATCAAGGTAGACGGTACCTGTTACAGTTGCTTCCGCAAAGAAGAATGGGCCATAAATTTTGGATTTGGTCATTCCAAGCCACACGTTAACTTTTGGAGAGTCTCTTTGCCATTCTATGACTTCAGACGGTCTTTCATTGGACCAGATAATGAAAAAATTATGAAAATAAAATTATGAAAAAAATTTAGAAATTTATACATTTTTAACACATTAAACATGATAAACATAAATAAAAGTGTGTTTTTAAAAAATTTGTCCGATTTCATTGAAATAGATAGTTAATTCTGGGACACCCTGTATATAGAGTATGCAGGGGATAACGTGTCTCAGTCCCAGCTATGGTAGTTGTCTTACAATTAACATTCCCAAGTGCAAGTTACGTTAACACCTCCACATAAACTACCCTGGACTAAAATAACATACGTGAGGCCCTTACCCACAAACCACTTAAAAGGTGTGATTTAAAAGCTCTGTCTCTCTCTGTGTGTTCTCTCTCTCTCTCTCTCTCTCTCTCTCTCTCTGATCACACCGCATGGCAATGTATCCATTACTCTGGTAGGATTCAATTCCATTCCTATAGTGTCAGAGATACTTAAATTCATGTGTGTATTATGCCATATGATGTGCGTAATAAATAATCATTTTTAAATAGTTGGAGCGTTCAAGGTCATCTGTAATAATCTATAGACTACCTCTCAAGCCCACTCTCAACACTTAGATTCCCCTAAGACACAGGCGTCTTCAAGTAACATGAATGCGTAGAGATCTAAGGTGTTAGAGTCCATATTATATAATTTATGTGCTAGGTTTAAGAACGCTGGCATTGAAGGATGGAAGGAAGGGACAGTAAAAGCGATAATAGGTTTATTGAAGGAAGTGGAATGAGGATGGAGGTAAGCGTTGCTATGTCGAAGGAAACGAGGTTGGGTGGGGAATTACGAAGGGAGGAGGAAATGCTAAACACAAACTCAAATATTTACTTTAATGCCCTAGACCTAGAAAGACAAAGAGCAAAATACCTTAAACTAACAATGAATTGACAGAAACAGAAGAGTCTGGTCTTAGACGCACCGATAGGTTTAATGTATGTGGCTAGAGGCCGCCACTCAGAATTACCACTACTACCTAAGTCATAATAAAGTTATTTACTATGACAGAGTAGTCATGACTAGTTATGGAAATAAAATATGATTATACTGTTGATGGCTGACTATATTCAGTTGGGATATAAACTATTGCTGACAATCTTTGGATCCTTGGCTTTTAAGACGAATTTTTTATGCATATGTTCAACAAAATAGGAAATTGGCTGATTATTATTACCATTCGAAGGGTTGGTACCCTTCACAACCGAAATCAATTTCAGAAGGGGTGCATGGTATCCTCATTTCCTTTATCGTCCCAGCACTCTTCACATAAGCCATTTACACAAAGATGGAAAGGCCGTCTGTGCACCACGAGACGACCCAGGCAATGCGGGGAGCAATGGTGACATTGCATGAATATGGTGTGCCAATAAGAGAAATATCAAGACGACTAGACGTTCATCGAAGCATTGTGGAACGGTGGATTCATCGGTATGAAGCAGAAAACTCAATCGCTACTTTGCCGAGGTCTGGTCCTCCGCGTTCAACATCTCAAGAGGAAGATGCTGCGATTGTTAATCATGCCAGAGAGCATCCGTTTGTTCCAGCGACGCATATTTACAGACACCTGAACCTTCGTTGTAGCGCAAATACAGTGAACAACAGACTTCACGAGGCAGGGTATTTTTCTCGCCGTCCAGTTATAAAACCTGCATTGACGATTGAGCATAAAGAGGCGCGGATGGGATTTGCCTTGCAATACTTGCCGCAGGAGGAAGAATTCTGGAGAAAAGTTGTGTACTGTGACGAAAAAACATTTTCAACAGATAGTCATGGTTCCCTGCATTGTTGGAGGCAGCGCGGAAAACGCTATGAAGAAGGAAATGTTTTCCCGAGCAAACGTAGTGGTCACATCAATCTCGGTATGTGGGGCTGGATGTCTGGCTATGGTGTCGGAGAATTGACTCAAGTAGATGGACGCTTTACTGGACAGCAATATTGTCAGATACTGGAAGAGGTGCTGCTACCCAGTGTTCGTGCGTATCTGGTTCCAGCACCGGAACCATTTTACTTAATGGAAGATAACAGTCCCATTCATAGGAGTAACGTTGTGAGAGCGTGGTACGAAGATCACCAGAGATTATTAATCTAATTCTGCCACCACGTTCTCCTGATTTGAATCCGATTGAAAACCTTTGGGCAATAATGATTAACGAATGGGAGCAACGCAATGAAAGAACATTTGAAGCACTTTTAGCTCACACGAGGAATAGTTGGGAGAGCTTACGCCGAACACCAAACATTCCCTACAATCTGGCCTCTTCTATGCCGCAACGATTGCAAGAAATTATTGATGCTGGAGGAAACTATACGAAATACTGATGTTAAAGCCATGACGTAAATGTGTATCGAATATATATTTATGTTAATATAGAATTTTATTATATTTTTATGTTTGACATCTATAAAAGTATATATTGTGACCATGAAAGAACTTTACTTATCCTTAGTTAGAATCTTTTCTTGCAATGTCTACGCTCGTGGAGATGATAATATATGCATTGTTGAAACAAACTATGAGAAGGTAATAGTTTCAGAAAAAAAATAAAAACTGGCAACATCGAGGTCATCACATGTTTATGGGAATTGTCATAGGATATGCTACCAATAAACGCTTTTATACTACTATATACAGTATACTATATTATGTAATAATTACGATGAACAAATCAAATGCAAATTTCTCTGATTCACGGCCCACCAGTCTTGCTTTAGACTAATGACTTTCATAAGATGGAATAGGTTTAACATAGTTCGTTTAATAGGTTACCACTTAAAACAATGGATAAACTATCTATTAGTGAGACGACCGTGACTTCCTCGAAATGCGAGCGCGTGAGAGGTTCACTGAGGAATTTGGTCATTAGATTCTTCACGTAGGATATATATCACAAACAACAATATTGACAACAATTCCCAACAATTACTTAATATCAATAATTGCATTTGAGCAAATAATTTAGACCTGCGTCAAAATAACTTAGGTATCATGCCATGATTTGGGATATTTGCCGAATTAGTCGTTCTCTATAGTCTACACTCTACAGTATATATTGAGACGGTATAATGTAATGCCCAGCTAATATTATGATGACTAGGATTGCTCCATAACCATCCCAACATCCCGAAACTTGCTCCATTCTGCTTCTTAATCATTTGTATTTTAAACACTAAAATGTAGCATAAGTGACGTAATAATAGACGTCATTGATTGTGTTAGAGCAGTTATGTGCACCAATCCGAACACACCTCCGCTGTCATAAGGACCACCCATTTTATACCTAACAGACTAGCTTGGGACGAGACAGAAGCGTGAGACTTCTTGTAAGCACTGTCTAAGCGGAGTCTAAACATCATGTCCAGACGGGAGTTACACACACACACACACACACACACACATTCAAAGGTTAAAAGAAAATGACACGCACAGCCGAAAACGCAAAATAATTTAAAGTACATGATTTAAATTATAAAATAAATTATAAAATAAATACTAACAAATAAAGAAACATTTAGTAATAATAATGACAAATAAATAATCGAGTCAAAATTTTAAAATAATAACTGTTCAACAAAGTTTTTCTCCTTTTGATAAATGTGGGTGATTCTTACGTTCTTTTTTTTACGCTGATTGCGAAAATAACGGTTTTTTTCTATTACCCAAAGTTTTTGAGGGATTTGCAATTTCAAACACTTTGAAATCGAGATAGTTTGTATCATAATACGAGATTTATTGTTAGTCATTTATTTTGTATAAAATATTTACATTATGTATATTATTACTTATATTTGCATGTTTAATATTAGGCCGGGTCGAAAATGGGAAATTTTTTTATTTCTTAAAAAGTACACAATGTGAGAAGTTTCATTTTATCATCTTAACAAAATATTAAAATATCAAGCATGTGCTACCCCTGCTACCCCTAGCACATAATCCCCCCATTTTTTTAACCTCATATTTGCATATATTTAAAAGAGAAAAAAATTATTTCTTAAAAAGTACACTATGTGAGAAGGTTTATTTTATCACTTTAACAAAATATTAAAAAATCAAGCATGTGCTACCCTACTACCCCTATCACATGCCCCTCCTCCCTTTCTTACCTTCATATTTGCATATGTTTAATGTTGTTATAAGTTACATGATAAGTTGTTTGTTTAATGCTTGATATTTTTATGTTTCAGATAAATATAAATAATTTTTCAGATAAATAGAAATAATTTGCATTTGCTTAAATTATAATTTGAATTATCATAAATTATAAATTACATATAATTTGATTTTACTTCTGAATATAAACTATGACTACTAGAAGCAAGTCCTCAAATGCAGCCTTTGGATATCCTACGGAATTCCTAGCAGCCATGACTCCTCCAATATTGTTGCAAAAGATATTGAAGACATTTGGATGAAATTTTCTTTTCCTACGATTAACACCAAAGGTATCTATCTTAAAATCAGTCGACTGATAGAAGAAGCCTCAAAATTGAACGAGGTGCCGTTACATCGAAGAAATGAAAATTTTGCCTTAAAAGTAGCTCAGGATGATGAAATGTTTGATATATCTTCTTGTGAATGCTATAATAAGGGAATTGATAGGAAATCCTGTAGGTGTAAGGATAAAATACCAATGGCAGAATGGGAGTCTTTTGTGGGTCAAAAACAAAGAAAAAATTAGTTAGGACCAATTGATCTCGTAGCTAGTTCAACAAAGAAGAGAGCTTTAGCAAGAGCCCAAGAAGCACAGAACCGTCAACTTAAAGCACAAGGAGAAATGACTGAAGCCACCAATGTTTTACCATCGGAATTTATAGAAAATACCGAAGAAGACATGGATGTAGATTCAGAGAGTCAGGATGTAGTTTATGAGGCAGATTTAGAATTGACTGAGAATATTCAGGACAGGCACTCCTATAAAAACCTAGCATTAACAGCAGATCGTTATCGTGTAAGTTGTAGAGCTGCAGCTGCAATAGTCAATGCAGCTTTAAAAGATATGGTGATCCTTAACCACACCAACATGCTTGACAGAAAGAAATTAGAAAGAGAAAGAAATCGCATGGGTGAAACAAATACTTTTAGGTCTAAATCCGAAAATCTGAAGATGGAGTGCCTTGGATTTGATGGAAGGAAAGATAACACAAACTAAAAGTAGAAAGATAAAAGAAGAACACTATGTTATTGTGAAAGAACCTGGAAGCATCTATGTAGACCATGTCACACCAGATAATGGAACTGCTCGCTACATAGCAGAAGAGTTGATAACTATTATTGCAGACTCGAATAGCACAGATACTATCAAAGCTTTACTGTGTGATGGTACTCCTGTAAATACAGGAAAAATTGGTGGAGCCATAAAACTGGTTGAAATTCATCTTAACAGACCAGTGCAGTGGTTGGTGTGCCTCTTGCATTTGAATGAGCTGCCTTTTATGCACGTCTACAAAGCCATTGATGGTAAAACAACAGGTCCAAATACTTTTGTGGGTTCAATTGGGGATAAACTGAAAACAGATTTAACAAAAATGGAGGTAGTCAAATATTCTCGCGTAAAGGGAAACATTAAAGAAATTCCAGCAAATGTTTTGAAGGAGCTAAGCAGTGATCAAAGATATCTCTATGATATGTGTCTGGCAGTGCAAACTGGAGACACTTCTCAAGATCTGTCCACTCGATCTTCAGGTACCCTTCACCATGCTCACTGGCTAACTCCAGCCAACAGGGTCCTTCGATTACACATGTCAACAAAAAAACTTTTTTTTTCGTTGCCAAGGAAATTCGTACGAATTTAGGGTATTTTTGGGTTGCTGAATTCCAAAATGAAAGTAGTTTTTCCGATTTGGCTCTAGTTCTTGAGATAATGAATACCCTCAATTAATAGGAAACGTAACCATAACGCGTGCATATGGGAAACTACCGGAACATTCTAGATGGTGAGACCGAATAAAATGCCATTATGTATTTCATGTGTTTACTTTTGTATGATTTGAGACAATTTCAATGCGATTTGTAAGGAGGCTCCGCCTGAACATTAAATTTTTTACATTTTTACGTGTTTCAATGGGGGTACCAATTATCTCATAAATTAGAGCCAATCTAGCAAAACCGATGTCATATTCGGAATCAGCACCACAAAGTTACCCCAAAATCACCCTAATATGATTGGCAATAAAATGAGTGTTGACCAGTGTTATCTATCTCAACGCCAAATCCTGATAAAAACCTTCAAGATATAGTCAAGATTATTATGCAGTTCTATGCTCCAGGGTGGTTTTGGATAAAATCTCATCCTAATGCAACTGATGATGCATATAACCTTTGGCATTTAATGTGCTTGCTTCGAAATTTAGATGAACAACATAGATTGATCATAGAACCAGTATTAAAGAATAACGCCTACTTTGCCAACCCACAAAATATACTCATATCAATGAGAACTGACAAGAGACTAGAAATTAGGGAGCAAGCTATTCAGAAAATCATCCTTTCAAGAACAGGATTTTCAGGTACCAGAAACTTTGAGTTGCCTCGAACCCTCAATTTCCAATCTACTGACTACACCGAGATGATCGATTGGCAAAAAGAGATCATTACTCCTCCACCCCTGCTAAACAATTTTAGCGACGATTAGCTACTACAGGCTCGATGTAAGCCACTAGAGATAGCTTCTTTTCCATGCCACAGTCAAAGTGTGGAAAGGGCAGTGAACCTATTAACAAAGGCATGTCAGGAAAGAATAGTATATGATAACCGTCAAAAGTTTATCTTAAACTCGTTAGTTAGAATCAAGGCGAAAACTGCCCAAGTTTGAATGGAAGGCCCAGTGGAATGAGTAAGAAACATGAAATAAAATTTCCTAATGATATTGAAAATTTCTTCCCTTTTGATGTGATAAGGAACAATGAAAAAGTGAATTAAATTTTAGTACATTTATTATGCCTCTAATTTTTTCTTCTGAATATATTGTACTTAATTAATTTTCCTAATACTGTACATTATTAAATAAAATATTATACGTTAATAAAGATTTATGTCATCAAAAAACCTGAATATAGAGTTAGTCTCGTATAAATGGAATATTTTTCAATATAGGTCAAAAAGTGAAAAATTGTGCTTTAAACAGCGAAAATAATTTATGAGGGGGTTCCTGTGTTCCATTCAAGCCCCTCACAATATGTACCTTTTCAATACAAAATTTCGACCCAGCCTAATTTTTTTATGTATAATATGCATATATTTATTTATGTATACTGCATATATACATCATAATATATATATACCTTTCAACTTTTCAAATGTTCCATGCGATGATTCCTCATTTCACGCAGGTCAAGCTTGTCGCCCCTCCTCTCGAGTTGGCCTGGTGAAGTAGTGAGTTGGTTTCTTGTACTCTCCACCTCACATAGCCAGGTACGCCCGGCTCATTGGGGATTGTTCTGAGCCAGGCGTCTAATCTTCTTTTGAAGATGTCCACTGCAACACCACTCATGTTCCTTAGGTGTTTAGGCAGCTGATTAAACAGTTTTGGTCCTCTCACAACAAAACTATTTTCTTTCAGGGTGAAGGATGTTCCTCTCTAGCCTTTAATTTGGGAATACGACACAGGCTTCCTTTTCTACTTTCCACTGTTGTTTGGGGAGTTACAGGGTTCAGAGTAAGATTAGGGACTAGTTTCTCCATTATTTTCCAAGTGTAAATAATGGTGTATCTCTCTCTCCTCCTTTCCAGTGAATATATATATATATATATATATATTATATGATGCAAACCCACAAGGAAAAAGAAAAATGACTTCAAAGCCTTTCGTGTATTCAGAAGCACACCTCGTCAGGGAATGTACGAGGTGTACTTCTGAATACACGAAAGGCCTTAGAATCATTTTTCTTTTTCCTTGTGGTTTTGCATCATTCATTCATTTCACGTGTTTAATTGTGAAATTCATCGTGTGTGTATATATATATATACCTTACCTTACAACCTTACAAAGGTTCCACGTGATGATTTCTCATTTCGCGAAGGTCAAGCGTGTCGCCCCTCCTCTCGAGTTGGCCTGGTGAAGTAGTGAGTTGGATTCTTGCGCTCTCCACCTCACATAGCCAGGTACGCCCGGCTCATCGGGGATTGTTCTGAGCCAGGCGTCAAGTCTTCTTTTGAAGATTTCCACTGCAACTCCCTTCGTGTTTCTTAGGTCTTTGGGCAGCTGATTAAATAGTTTTGGTCCTCTCACTACAAAACTATTTTCTTTCAGGGTTAAGGATGTTCCCTGTCTCGCCTTCAATTTGGGAATACGACACAGTCTACTGTTTCTACCTTCCACCGTTGTTTGGGGAGTTATGGGATTCAGAGTAAGATTAGGGACTAGTTTCTCCATTATTTTCCAAGTGTAAATAATGGTGTATCTCTCTCTTCTCCTTTCCAGTGAATATAGGTTTAGTTCTCGTAACCTTTCCCAGTAATTTAGTTCTTTGCACCCATTGATCTTGGCTGTGAAACTTCTTTGAATCCCCTCCAGCTGTCTAATGTCTTCTTTTTTATATGGGGATGTTAGGACCGAGCAGTATTCCAGTTTGGGTATTATCAGGGTTTCCAGTAGGGGGATCATTACATTCCTATCCCTTCGTTTAAAAGTTCTCAATATCAGACCCGTTATTCTCTTTGCTCTGTTTACTGCTATCTTATTTTGTGTTTCAAATTTCGCATCATCTGTCATTACAACCCCTAAATCTTTTGCTCTGGAATTTCTCTGGACTTCCTGTCCATTTGGGGTATAATATTCCATGGACTTTAGGTCTTCTCTTTTTCCGTACCGTAATAGCTGAAATTTCTCGGTGTTAAACTTCATATTGTTGTCTTCCGTCCACTTGTAAATTTTGTTTATGTCGGTTTGTAGAGATCCTGTGTCTTCTGGTTTTCGTATTTTTCTACTGATCTTTGTGTCATCTGCAAAGGATGTTACTGTGCTGTCTCTGGTAACGTCCTCATCTATGTCAGTTAGCATGATTATGAAGAGTAGTGGAGCTAATACCGTTCCTTGTGGTACTGAGCTGAGGACCTCTGATTCTGATGAAGATACTCCTTGTACTGTAACGACTTGCCTCCGCTCACTAAGGAAATCATATATATATATCATATATATATATATATATATATATATATATATATATATATGAACCTGATGATGAAACTTGTAATGAACCTTTGGACAGACAAGATGACATGGATATATAATTCAACCACCTTCATCGGATGATCCTCATTTAATTTCTCACTCAGAATTAAATGATCTTGTCTGAGTTGAATCTATCTAAAGATCAGGCTGAGCTCTTAGGTTATAGATTAAAAGGTTGGAATCCCTTACAAAAGACCGTAAAAATATTATAATTTCGTAAGCGTCAGACACACTTCACATCGTTTTTCTCTATGGAAAGTGATTTAGTGTATTGTAATGATGTGAACGCTCTCATGGAGGCACTTGGTCGAGAGCACAATCCTAAGGAATTGAGGCTTTTTGTCGATTCATCAAAGTTGAGTTTGAAAACTGTACTATTGCACAACGGTAATGTCTATCGTTCGGTTCCGATTGCACATAAAATTCATATGAAGGAATCATGTGACAATATGCAGTTACTTTTGAAACATATTGACTATGATAAATACTCCTGGCATATCTGTGGCGATCTGAAAGTGATTGCACTTCTCCTCGGCTTAGTTAGCAAGGTCGGATTTAGTGGGGGCGGGAGGTTCCGCGACGTCCGGAACCCCTCTCAATTTCTTGCAAGTGCAATATTTGAATGATGTGTATGCCTCTGAAACAAATTTTGTTTTTGTAAATAGATCATGGTTATTTTATTTTATTCAAATTCTGTTTTGAATCTTTATCCGTATACACTGTACTTCCAAATTTGTAGTTGCAGTGGTTTTCATAGGTGTCCTTAGCACTGGTACAGCCATATCACTATTTTTATCTTTATCTTATTCTGATAGCAGGCCTGTTCGAACCCCCTTGACAGGAAAGGTTCACTTTTGTAACCATAGTTATAACTTATGATGTGATATTATAATATGTAACATCATTTAGTAAATAAACACTTGCATTTTTTTTGTATTTTCTTTTGAAAGTTCACAAACTTCTCTAAACTTAAACCCCTTCCGCAGTGACTAGGTTGTTGCACCAAAAGATCCGCCTTTCAACAATTTCGCCCCCCCCCCTCTTCTTGGGAAGTTCTGGCTACGGGACTGGATGGTTTTTTAATTGGCAAGACATTTGTAATGGCTTGAAAAAATTTCTGTGATAATTGTTGTACCCAAATTAGATTTTTATTTTGTAGCATATTTGAATGAGACTGATCTAATAAAACAACACAATTGATTTTACCCTCGCTCATCGATGGTCTGTTTTAAGAAAATTTTTAGTAATGTGCCCATTGTTTTAGGGAGTGCTCTTTTTTCTTTGAAACCCCCCTTACTGAAATGCCTAGATCTGCCCTTGGTTAGGATACACGAAGTTCTCTTGTTTCCTGTGCGAGTGGGACAGCCGAGCTAAGGAGAGTCATTATATACAGAAAGAGTGACCACTTTGACAAAATTTGGTTCCAGGACAGAAAAATGCTTCCCATCAACCCCTAAGAGATCCAGCAAAAGTTTTCTTACCACCTCTCCATATCAAGCTTGGTTTGATGAAAATTTTTGTAAAAGTCATAAATAAAGACAGACCTGGATTTCTATATCTAAAACAGAAGTTCCCTAGAATCAGCGAATCGAAAATCAAAGAAGGCATTTCTGTGGGCCAACAGATCAGAGAAGTGATGAAAGACACTGCATTTGATTCTTTGAATGAGGTTGAAAGAACAGCATGGAAAGCTTTTAAAGAAGTGACTGCGAATTTCCTCGCCAGCGTCAAATCAAAAAATAATGTTTTCTTGGTGGAGAAAATGCTTACTGCTTACCAAGTCACTAGGTGTAACATGTCTTTGAAAATGTATTTCCTGCATCCCACCTGGACTTCTTCCCATCAAACATGGGTGCTGTCAGCGATGAGAGCATAATGAAAGATTTCATCAGGATATATCAACCATGAAAAACGGTACCAAGGAAGATATAGTTCCAGTATGTTGGCCGACTACTGTTCCACACTTGTAAGAGAAGCCCCTAGTACTAGTTATAAGCGAAAATCAGCTACAAAAACATTTTAGGTGAGGTGGTACTCTTTTTTTATGCGATTAAACATGCCAAAACAGTAAGACAATCTGTCAATTTTCATTTGCATTTTCCTCGAAATTGGTGGGTGATAGAAACATGCTGTCTTCAAATTCGTAATCAGCGTAAAATCGTATATTGGAATCACAAATTCATTCGAAGGAAGAAAAACGTTGTATTTTGTTGTTCAATGTAATTCATAAAATAAATAAACAGTAAAGAACTTTTAAAAGGATATCAATGAATTAATTCAAAATATATACACCGATTAATCACCCTTCCTGTAGGTATTACGACACATCTTCATCCCTCTAAGCTCCTTCACACCGCCGAATTTCTGAGTGCAAAAGTTATGCGTTTTCACAACCAGGTGAGGTGGCGCGGCATCGTCACCATCTTCGGGTTCTTCTAAACGCATTAGATCTTTAAGTGAAGTAAAGTTTATGATTTGACGGTTTGCTGTTTAAATTGATGCCATTCGACTTCACAATGTACTTGAAATCTTCTCCAATCCTCACACTTATATTCCTTAGGTTTTTTGTCCGCTTGAAACAAAAGAGTCAGCGTAAGCATTGTCCCCACACTCGTCCTTGATCTCAGCGAGTTAAGCAAGGAACTCTCCTATAGGAGGCATATATTTACCTTCCTTCACCCTAGACACCACATTGTCGGTATCAGGGTTCAGGACCCGTCAACCCAGAGAATGCATGAGTCCTCAAAGCTTCGTATGCCCGTAAGCCGTCATAAAACTAGCTGCAGCGATGTTTGTGACCCGGGATGTGTCTGTAGCCAACTCGGTCCGTTTGTAACGTATTGTGTACCTACGTGTACAATTTCAAGAACCTCTTTGTCGTCAACTTTTGCGTAATCTTATTCTTCGTCAAAACTATGAGCTAAGTGCATGTCCCCCTTATCAGTGTTCTGTGCAAACTTGCCTCAAAGACTTGCCAGGGTTTCGCGCAATATGCTCTCGCTCAAGGTGTATCCCCTCACGCTCACCGTAACGTTGAATATCGGCCGCTTTTTTGTCCTCAGGTTCAACACCTCGTGGATACCCTGACATTTCAACTTTATCTTTCAAGGTGTTCATATAAGGAGTGAAGAGGTTATCGAGTTTCTGGAACTTCCACACCTCATAAATCTTTATTCTGTAACCGTGACGAACGGCTACGTTCAACTCAGAACTTGTAAAAACGCCTCGGATCTTCCTCTGACTGATTGTATGATTACACTCTCCTTTGTTCTCCTCGGCACACTTCACGCACAGGAGAAACATAATCTTGTGATCTACAACAACGGGTAGGATGGGCATCCATAAATCACGAGGGGGAAGTACATCAACGAATGATAGACCAAAATAGTTCTCGTTTAAATTGCCTGAGAATTCTTCGATGGTGGTTGAGCGCAAGGTTGCAAAAAAACAGGGTTTTATTTTTAAAAAACCTGGGTTTTATTAAAACCCTAAGTTTTTTTGTTTTTTTTTAATTATTGGGCGAAAGTGGGTTTTATTAGTCTCTTAAATACTTGGAGCCTGTTATGCTTAAATAATATAGATATATGCAGGGGTGTAATCGAGGGGTAACCAGCCCCCAACCAGCCCCCACCTGCTACGCTCCCCCGCTAGCCGTTACAGATACAATGGGGTCGTCTGCTGTAAATCTTGTAGAAAATCCTCTGTTATGTTTCATATTCGACAAAGTAGATCATATTAAGTCAGACCTTCTTGTATCTGTCTGTCATGATTTTTATGATTCAGAAGAAATAGAACATGCGAGGGTACAATTAAACACCCTGTTCGGTGCTTCCCTCCCAACTCGTAGAGGTAACTCTAAAAACGAGAATACCCTGAAAGACATTATAAATAAAGTGTCGACCCTCCGGGATAATGAGAATAATATTACCTTTTACGTTACTAACTTCCATAGAATACCGGTAATCTCTATGGGTGACGTAAACGTCTCGGTGCTCCTCAAACAGTATAATGAGGTACAAAAGTCGATAGTTGAACTGAAACACCAACACGTGGTGTCAAATCAGAAAAACGCGATTTCGATAGAACAGTTCCGGTCAGAGTTAGATGCGTTGAAAGAGACGCTCCTCCCAAAGCCTAGCTCGGAAGTAGTTCAGCAAGCCAGATCTCCAAGAAGGCGTCGGGCAGCGAGGGAAACGAAATCCCCGCCTCCAACTCCCCCCCTGAAATGGGGTGGAAACGCAGCATGCAGGGGTAGCGGTCAACCCCCCTCCCGTTCAGGAAAGGACTCCTGCTCCCGATCTCACAATGAGGAACAGGGACGGTCCAATGCCGAGAGTCGAGGCATCATTGCCCTCTTCCCTGCCTCCCACTGCAGAGGAGAGGTGTTCGATTACGCCTCGCTCGGTACGCAGTTCCCCCCCTCCCACCGAAGAAGGAGAGGCACGCGCGGCCGTCAGGGTATAAACACCTAACAGACCCTCACCAAGCCACAGAGTAAGGGAGGGGCCTCCTATCCCCAAAGGTTGTGCCACCCATCCCCCAGGCAGGCGAACCCTGCCTCAGGGAGATCGAGGGAGCAGGACGGGTGGGTAACTGTTAATAGGCGCCAGTCCCAAAGGTCTCCTCAACCGGTCTCCGCGGCGAGGCCACCGATGGAGAATCTCACCCTATTTGTGTCGCGAATTCAGCTCTCGAACGAGGCAAGCGATATTCGACACATGATAGAAGAAATCATTGGTGAACACAGTATAGTGATAGTTAATAAACTAAACACGAAATCTCCGTATTATAACTCTTTTAAAGTAATAATTAAAGGTGTAAATGCGCATTTCAACCCGTATAATATGAGTCAATGGCCTGACGGTATTATTGTTAAGGAGTTTATTCACTTTTCCAGGAGATTGATAACAGGCAAAATAATAATAATAATAATAATATAATAATAATAATAATATAATAATAGGCGCCCTAACGGTAATGCCTGAAAGTTGTACTGTGTATAATAATAATAATCTTACTAATAATAAATTTTCTATCAGTCATGGCGGATAACTTGTTGAAAATAGTCTCATATAATGTAAGGTCAGTGAGGAATTCAACTGTAGATGTTCATAAAATCTGCGACAGTGCAGATTTGATACTCCTGCAGGAGCACTGGCTACCTAAGCAAGAGCTAAAATTCCTCTCTACCATCCATGATGACTTTATGTACCATGCGTCATCAGCAGTAGACTTGTCAGATGAATTAATGTACGGTAGGCCTTTTGGTGGTGTTGCTTTCTTATTAAGGAAAAATTTGTCAAAACATATAAGATTTTTAACAAGCGATAACGTAAGGTTGTTAGGCATTGAATTACAAGTGAACAATGATTGCATATTAATTGTAAACTGCTATTTACCATACAACAACGGCAGTAATCTAGATGAATACATTGATTTGCTGTACAAAATTAAGTCATTATCAGATAACCCCAAATATTCTCACTGTATAATAATGGGGGACTTTAACGCACATGTGAACTCGGAATTCTTTGGAGAATTGGGTAACATGTGCGAGTCGGCCAATTTAAGTATAAGTGATGTAGATGTATTAGGGGTAGCCAGTGGTAATTTTACATACGTTAGCGATATGAGTGGTACCACCAGGTGGATTGATCATTGTCTCACTAGTAATAATCTAAAGGATCGAATTGTTAGAGTTCATATTTTGCATGATTTCCTTCTTTCTGATCATAGACCATTAGAAATATTAATTAACGTTACCAATTTATGCGCAACACGACTTAAAAGAACTCAATAGGTAAGAATAATCGCGTCGATTGGTCCAATGTTAATATGCAGCAGAGAATAGAATACAAAGACAGAACATGTCACCTCTTTAATAATTTAGAAATTTTGCACCTTGCCTGTAATAATCCTTGCTCAAATGATTCTCACTGTAAACTCATAGATAGGTATTATAGTAAGATAATATCCCTGTTAAGAGAAGCAGGAAGCCCCTTGATTAAATCTTACAACTATCATACTAAGGTTATTCCTGGATGGAATGATTTTATTGCCCCCCTGAAGAGGGAATCGAAAGACGCCTATGATTTGTGGTGCTTTCATGGTAGACCCAGATTAGGACCAGTATACTAATATGTGTAGAAGTCGGGGTCAGTATAAGGCGGCCATAAGGCGATGTAAACAGGAAGAAGAGTCTATTCGAGCATCAAAAGCCTGTGAAGCTCGCATAAATAACGATAATAACAAATTTTGGAAATTTGTTAAGAATCAAACGGGTGTCAAAAATGTCCTCCCTCCGACAATCGATGGGGTGTCGGGGGAGGATGAAATTGCAAAGCTGTGGAAAAACCACTACTCTAACATTCTTAATAGTG
Source organism: Bathynomus jamesi (assembly GCA_023014485.1). Taxonomy (NCBI): domain Eukaryota; kingdom Metazoa; phylum Arthropoda; class Malacostraca; order Isopoda; family Cirolanidae; genus Bathynomus; species Bathynomus jamesi. The sequence goes on along the minus strand of JAJOZX010001748.1, from coordinate 54,195 downwards.
TGAGTAGGGATAATCTTAAGATAGATTGCAGCGAAACGATTGTGGGAGGGACAAGGGAAAATATTTTGATATCATTTTCTGAAGTAAAGAGGTTAATTAAAGAGTTAAAGACTGGTTCTGCGTCAGGGGTAGATGACTTATCGAATGAGCACTTAAAATATGCAAATGACGTAGTATGTCTGCATATATCATTGCTCCTATCAGCCATGCTTGCTCATAGCTATATCCCTGCAGAGTTCATGAGGGTATATATCTTGCCCTGGTCAAAAATAAGTACGGAGACATTCTGTCCAGCAATAATTACAGGCCTATTGCTGTCGCTTCCTGCTTCTCGAAACTACTAGAAAAACTCTTGTTACTCCGATTAAATGATTTCCTATGGACATCTCCTAATCAGTTTGGCTTTAAAAGGTCCCACTCAACTGACCTGTGTATCTATGTACTTAAAGAAACAATATCTAAATACATTGACAGTAATTCAACCATTTATAGCTGTTTCCTTGATATAAGTAAGGCATATGATAGGGTGAACCACAATATTTTATTTGCAAAACTAGAAGACAGGAAGGTTCCCATGTACATATTAAATTTATTGAAATTTTGGTATTCCCACCAATCTTTCACTGTTAGGTGGGGCAATGTACTATCCGAGTGTTTTGGCTCCTCTTGCGGGGTGAGACAAGGCTCCTTGCTCTCCCCTATGCTGTTTAATGTGTATATTGACGGATTAATTGCTTCACTTAATGAGGCAACAGTGGATGTTGTATAGATAACACAAGGATAAATAACTTAGTTTATGCCGATGATATGGTGTTAATAAGTCCCTCTGTTAAAGGTCTGGATCGGCTACTAAATGTCTGCGAAGTGTATTCGCAGAAACATGATATTCTTTTTAATGTTACAAAAACTAAGGTTATGCAATTTCATCCTAAAAGCTGTAATCAGCCAGCTGATATAAGGTTTAAAATGAATGGTGAAGTAATTGAGGAAGTACAAGAGTTTAAGTATTTGGGTCAAACTATTACCAGCTCCTTGAGTGATGACTCGGATATAAGAAAACAATCTCGAAGCCTGTGTGCTAAAGCGAATATGACCATAAGGAACTTTCGTTTCTGTACAAGTGAAGCTAAAGACACACTCTTTCGTACTTTCTGCAGTAATATATACGGTCAGCAACTCTGGGTGAATTATAAAAAAGGTTCTGGCAGAACCCTAAATTTGCTGTACAACAGGTCTTTTAGACTCTTACATAAATTACCCCCGAGATGCTCAGCTTCGCAAATGTTTGCTACCCGCAATGTCCCGAGCTTCCCGGAGGTAACAAGACGTGCTCAACACAGTCTAATGCAAAGAATTAAAAAATCAACCAACCCGATCATCCAAGCTATCCATGAGTCCTGCCATTTATCCTCTAAGCTATGGACTTCTTGGTACGAAAACGTCTGTCTGTAGCTCCACTTAACTTCGACAGTGCAGTATTATTTCTAATCAATTGTATATTTTCTATCATTAGTGTATGAACTGACATACTTCGACAGTGCAGTATTATTTCTAATCAATTGTATATTTTCTATCATTAGTGTATGAACTGTCATTGTATTAATAATATTTGTCATATGGACTATAGTCTGCCAATAAACCTTTTCATTTTCATTTTCATTTTCATAACGGCGTTATACTTCCTAAAATTTCAGTGAAGTAGCGTTATGCTACCTACTGTAGTAGCCATAGCTGAATGCTGAGCATTTACGGAGATTTTAGTCAGATGAATTTAATTATCACAGATTTGCGCTCAAACTTAACTGTGAAGAACATATCAAATCTCGTGTTTCTGAGCATCAACGGACCACCACTTCATCAGTTTCAGGCGAAAACCTACGTGACTTCATGGCTAAAAAGACACCGATCTGCAGATGAAACGCGTTCCAGACAAGTTTCAAAAAAGGAAACAGACATTCGTTCTGAATGGAGCCTATTGTAGACTATATGTAACTGTAGTATCTACTATATCACTATGAAACTGCATTATGCCGTATACATACGACTGATACGAGTATCTATATGTGTGTGTTTTATTCAAATTAAAAGTAACTAGAGTATGTACTCTATTTGTAGTTTTATTTACTAAATATATATTTTTTATTTTCGAATTAACTTTTACTATTTTTATACAGTAATTGTTCTATGAAACGCTCTATTAAAGTTTAGCCTGTAGCGTTACCCTTCCTAAAATGTTAGGACTACACCACTGGATATATGGTATATTATGTTTATAAATCATCATAAAGCAAATCATCATAAAGCAAATCATCACAAAGCAAATCAATTCTCTACCAACAAGTTCTGCATCTGTTGAGCACCTGTTTTCCACTTTTGACTTTGTACACAGTAAACTATGCAACAGATTAGGAGTAGAAAAGGCAGAAAATTTCGTTGTCATCAAATCCACAAACGGAGCGAGGATGAAGATTGGTGAAACAAAAAAAAAATTCTTGCTGTTCTTAGATGTGGTAAAGTTGTTAGTTTACAGGTTTACCTTTCTGTCATACAGAAATTTGATGGTTTAAACTATGTTGAGCAATAATGCGGAGAATGGATTGTCATTTATTTTAATTTTCAAAAGGATTTTGGTTATTTTCATCTGTAATTTTCTCAAATACATACTATTTTATATGTAGAATAGTTTGAAAAATGAATACATTATCATGCTACTGGTAGTTGCAAATTGATGGATCATTTTCTTGATAGGGAATATACTTGTTGCTACCCGCTCTTTTATTTCATGAGTGAATAGCTACACCTAATTTACAATACACTTTTGGCAGATGTAAGAACGTAGTTCATTAATAACAACGTAGTTCATTAACAACAACTGAATAATGTTGAATCCTATTCACTATTGAAACTGGATCGTAATTTTTGAATTGGAAGAAAAAATAAAAAGAACAAGAAAAAACTCGGTTTTTACTGTAAAAAACGCAGTCCAGGCGGGTAAGTGGGTACGGGTACCTACCCAGTACAACCCTGGTTGAGCGGGTCCCACGAGCTTTTCAGGAGCACCTACGGGGTATGGATTATTTTTCACCACGTTGCGGTATAATGAGCAAAAATCAGTCACCCGTGAATATTGCTGAGTTATCATGTTCAAGCAGTTCCTTATAAAAAACTGTCCATCGAACTTTGCGCCGTTATGCGCTAGAACATGCACAATCATTTTTTTAACTGATCGCCTAGCCTCTCTAAATAATACACAAACAACTGCATGGGTGACTGTTATAATCGTCTTAAAAATATTGGCACGTTTACCACTCTTGCGACATTCATCGCACTCGACATTCAAACATTCTTCGCAGAGAGTTTGGCTCACGAGTAAATAAAGGATAACTTCTTTCTTCTCGGGGTTAGAGTAGGTCTCGATGCCGTAGTATATAGTATATAATACACAATTTATTTTTAGGTTTGGCATCTTTCATATAACAAACCTGCTTCTCCTAATCAGCCTTATATTTTTCATTACACGTAGCGCAATAAATTTCATTGCATCTATGCTAGAAATGCCCCCAAGCATCCATCGTATGAAACATTTCACATTCGTAAATCTTTATCTTTCTGTAGTACCATTCATTTTATGGAGATTAAAAAAATCATTAATGAAAAAAAGTACGTTTACAAGTGCAAAAAACTTCACTTTTTTTCTACGTGAAGGTCAAAATATGAAAATAAAACCCACTCTAATAGACAGAGTTTATTTCCACGACAGTTTCGACGCCCACTGGCATTCTCCTCGGGTGGATACAGAAAAGATTTTCTGGCTTTCTGGCTTATCAGAAAGGCGTATTTTAAAGCCAGAAAATCCTTTTATGCCCCTCGGGAACCTTCAGTTAACCAAAAACAATATGTGAGTTTGCCCTACATTGCCGGCTTAGAAAGAGTAAAACCGTTGACGAAAGATTTTAAGTTTGCTTTGGCGTTCAAATATTCGTCTACCGTGTAAAGTAAATTGGTTAGGAATAACGTGGCAAAAGAGGAACAAGCCTGTGTCTACAGCATTCCCTGTAAAAGTTGTGACTTAGTATACGTGGGAGAAACTGGAAGAAATATTGAAACCCGTATTAAAGAACACAAATATGCCTTCAGAAGTTGTAATACTAATAATGCCATTTTTTATCACGCCAGCCAAAATAATCATGCTATAGATTGAGAATCAAGTAAGGTACTTTATAAATGTAATAATTATGTCAAAAGAAAAATAATAGAATCTGTGTGTATAGAAAAAGTAGATAATTTTAATTTGTGCGAAGGTACTTATAAGTTAGACCCTTTAATGAGATTCTTGGTCAAAAAATCCCTTACGGAGTCGTGGGAACGTGTTCGAACCTAAGTGTGAATTTCTTAAATGTCTCTGGATTGGAATGTTTCCTTACTCGCCTTTAGTAAATGTAATAATGGAAGTAATAAATGTGGAAATAAATATAAATGCAACAGATGTAATAATAAAGGTAATATTATAAATTTAATAATTAGGGTAAAGGTAATAATAATAAATGTTAAAAAATGTAAATGTAATAATAAATGCAGTAATTATGTCAAAATATTAGAATCTGTATGTATAGAACAAGAAGATAGTTTTAATTTGTGGGAATGTACTTATAAGCGGACCCTGTAATAAAATGCCCTTCCAGTGTCGGGAGAACGGTATCTAACCTAGGTGCGAATTTCTCATTGGTTTCTGGATTGTTTCCTAATCGGCTTTTTTCATTCGTTTTTCGGTTTATAAGTTCTGTATAATAAACAATAATGTAATAACCAATGTAATAATAAATTTATAATTTCTGTAATAAATAATTAAGCAATATTAAATGTAATAAATTTAATAATAAATGTAATAATTATGTAAAAAAAATATAATAGAATCTGTATGTTTAGAAGAGGAAGATAGTTTTAAATTTGCGCGAATGTACTTAATCAAAATGCCCTTCCGGTGTCGGGAGAATGGGATCTAACCTAGGTGCGAATTTCTTAACGGTCGGTCCCTGGACTGTTTTTCTCTCTTGTTTTGGTTCATTCGTGTTTCTGTATCCACCCGAGGAGGATGCCAGTGGGCGTCGAAACTGTCGTGGAAATAAACTCTGTCTATTAGAGTGGGTTTTTATTTTCGTACGTTTACAAGCATTACGATCTCTCTTCTCTGCTTCTACCACACGGGTTATGAATCAAAGGCATTTAAATTGAGCGCATACCATATAACAGTCCTTACAATGCTTTATCAAACTATGAAAAAACTATACATTCCTACAATATGGTATCGTATATGGTACCTTTATTTCTTAATTAAATACAAATTACACGGTCGACAAAATCGAACTTTTTTCTCTCATCAAAGATGTATACATACTTTTCTAGACCAGGTTTGTACGCTGATCCCAAATCTGTTTTCGGTTTTCCTCTATCACATCTAGTTATCGAAATATGACTGGTGTTAATTTCAGCACAATTTATCGTAAAAGTACAACTTTATTCATAAAAAAAAATGTACACCAACCTAAAAACGTTGCGAGTACGATTTTCTTTTGTAAACCTCGTCCGGATCATTGCTGTACAACATCCAGTAGTAGTCTGCCAGCATACTTTCGTTCCAGAAACCTTCGTAGCGATTTTCCATTGACTGGATGTCTTGATGGAAGCGTTCCCCCTCTTCGCCACTCGCCGCGCCAAGGTTTTCGGGAAAGAAATCTAGATGCGAATATAAAAAATGTATTTTCAAGGACATGCAACAGCCTATTTCTTGATATGCATCGAGCAGTTTCTGAACTCCATCTTTGTATGCGGAAGACTTGTAGTTACGCAAGAAGTTTCCATAAATCCATTTGAAAACCTACCATGCTTTTAGTTCTAAGGCATTGAGGCTTTCTTCAAAGCCTTCATCCTACAGAACCCCCCTGATTTGGGGCCCCACAAAGATTCCCTCCTTCAATTCCGCGACACTGATGTTTGCAAATTTCTCAACAAGGTATCGAAACCTTCCCAAATTCGCCATACTTATCGCTTTCACAAAATTTTTCATTAAGCCGAGCTTAATGTGGAGAAGTGGCAGCAAAATCGTCTTTGGATCAACTAAAGAAACACACTGAACACTGCCCGTTCCTGGCTCGTATGTGCTTCTTTGATACCAGTCACGTCTGATTTAATGATCCACGGTAGCACGGCTGTCTCATAGGCATAGTAAACAACAGTATTTCGTGAACCCTCCTTGCCCGACCATTAACATACCAATGACTTTGAGATCACCACAGATATCCATTGATGAGTGCTGAATTGGATTGCTTCGAGTAGTATATTCATGTTATCCTACGTCTCCTTTAGATGAACGGAGTGTGCGATCGGGATGGACGGCTTTAAGTTCCCGTTATGCAGGAGAACCGCTTTCAAGCTTCACTGTGAGGAATCAATGAAGAGGCGTCACTCAGATGGTGTGTGTACCTGTGCCAAGTTCTCGAAAAGTCCATTGATATCATGGATAGTGACACAATCGGACGTTCTTCTCAAGTAAGTGTTTCTGATTGAATCTCGAGGAGAGAAGTTCTGGTTTCTCTTTGAAGAGGGCTAGATCTCTAATGAGGTCATTCAACTCGTTTTGGGTAACCCTCTCCGGCTCCGATTGCTCTTCGTCAGGTGTGTAGTTAAGATCGGTCCCGCATCACTGCCAATCGCACCTTCGTCCGATTCCCTTTCGTCTTCTAAAGAATCGAGTCCATGCTGTGGAGGTACTGGAATCGGCATCGTGTCATCGTGAGGGATCGGTCTGATCGCGGAGTCTACGTTCGAATAAACGATGTTACGCTTGTTCTTCATGGAGAATCCAATTATGTTAATTGCAAAAGTAACAATCGCCATGATGGTCTCTCGGCTCCCTCCATATCATGGGTATAGCGAACGGCATCGACTTTTTCCTTTGGTTGAACCAGTCATGTAATTCACTCGAACAAGCGGTACAGATAACATGTGGCGCCCACGCCTTATCTTGGTCGCCTAGTGGACAGTCGAAGTATAACCGGTAAGTTTTCCGAAGATCCATCGTGATTGTACGCCGTTGTGATTTAGTCGCGAACGGATCGCACACGTAATAGAAATTATCGGGGTGATTTTTACACTTTCGAGATATGATGATCGATGAGTGGGTTGATGTAAATCACATAAAAAAATAAAATGTGTAAGTGGGCGACACAAAACAAAACAGAACACACACAACTAGACATGTGACTGTTACGCCGAAGAATAAAAGGGTGCACATGTGCAACGTTTGCAAATTTGTGGCCAGCAACTGCTCTCACCTAAAATACCACGAGACAACCCGCGGAAAGCCTAAGTTGAAACGACAAAATGCCATACATGAGGGTACAGAAACGGTAAAGCAAAAACCTACACCTAAGGTGCAACGACAAAATACTCTGCTACATGTATAAAGGACGCATATTATATATTGTATATATATGTTATATAATAACCACCTCTTTTGTCCAGTAAGTAGCAGAGGACGCTCGACCGTATAGATACGAGTCCAATGCGCATGCGTGAGAATTGAGGCTATAAAAGTCTGGGACTAGGCGTGCCCAGGATGATTCGATTACTCAAACTTACCCGTGCTTTACGCATATCCCGTCACCGTTAGGGCGGTTGATTCACTCCCATTTATCACCAGTAAACTTGTAGTAAGCTCTCACTCATCATTCATACCTACGGTTTACTCCCTTTAAGTATCAAAGCCATCCTCATACCCCAGTGACATAAAAGGGCACCGAGGTACCCCCTTCAACCGAAGGAAGAAAAGAACCCACGTGGGGTCGCCAACATCGGAGACGACCCAGTTATAAAATATATAGTATTATATATTATATTATATATAGTTCAATGCATATTTTATATATTATATACAGTATATAGTATAAGGTTGTAACATATATTCTGCTCGATTTTTCAGTTCATTCAGAACAAAAATTAAATGACTTATAAGGACAAATTTGCTCGAATTTTTAGTTTATTCACAACAAAACTTAAATGACTTATAATGACAAATTAATCATCAATATAATTCCCTTCTTTTTCTATAACCTCCTCCCACCTGTAGAAAAGTTTTTTTATGCCACGTTCGAAGAAATCCCTTGGTTTCGAGTTAAAAAAAGCGATCACTTCGTTTTCGATAGCTTCCCAGGATTACAACTTTTGTCCATCTTGGTGGTGTTGCAGACTTCTGAATAAATGGTAGTCTGAAGGTGCAATATCCGGAGAATAAGGTGGATGAGGCATTTTTTCCCAACCAAATGCCTCCAATTGGGCAGTGGTGATTCGAGCAGTGTGAGGGCGCGCGTTATCCTGGTGGAATAGAACACCTCTGCGATTAATTAATACAGGACGTTTTTCTTGTAATGCCATCTTCAATCGTTGGCGTTTTTGGCAGTAGACTTCAGCTGTGATTGTTTGGTTATCTGGCAGAAGCTCAAAATGAATAATTCCTTGCATATCCTACCAAACGCATAGCAAAATTTTCTTTAGATGGGGTCCATTCTTTGGCTGAAGTTCAGGCTTTGTTTCACGGCTAAGCCACTGATGTCGACGCTTAATATTGTTATAGAGGACCCATTTTTCATCCCCAGTGACGATCCGATTCAAAAACGGTGCCTGCAGTTGCCGAGAATGCAGTGATGTGCAAATATCGATTCGATGTTGAAGATTCGCTTGTGACAAATCATGCGGAACCCATTTTCCAACATTCACTACTTTTCCTAACAGCTTCAAATGACGATGAATGGTCATATGGCTAACGCCGAGTTGCAGGCCAAGTTCTCTTACAGTTACCGTTGGGTTTTCTCCACTGTTGCTTTCAGCAACTCTTCATCTAACTCATTTGGTCGTCCTGTTCGTTGATAAATAACACTGGTCAACAACAATTTTGTCACAAGGGTTTTGATGGGTGTTCTAAGTGTACTTTTTCATGCTGAATCTAAATATGAAATCAGATTTTTTCTTCAGGCTTAGTTTACTTGTGACGCTATGTTCATTTTTTCCTCATTTAGCATGATCACCGGATAAAAAAATAATAACATATTATATATAATTAAGTATATAACAATATTATAATATAAAACATTATAAAAATAATAAATATAATAATATATTATATTAATTAATATAACTATAATAAAATATATTAATATTAATATATATGTTGTATTAATTTTTCTGTAAAATTAGTACAATTTATTCCTTTGGGGAGAAAGTTCTGATAATGCTGGCAGGATAAATTTGGTCGGAGCAGCAGACTGTGCAGGTTGAAACATGTTTGTACCTGTTCAGATATGAGCCTAGTTTCTGTGTGTAGAGCAGCTCCAAGTCAGTCTGCTTGTAAATGTCACAGTGTTAACAGCTAGTGTCTGTTGCTTCTTGTTAATTTTACACCAGTGTTGTATTCATATAGATGTTTTGTAATGCTGCGGAACTGTCTGAATCATCCTAATTCCTTTTGTTATGTATGTGGTGATCTAACTTTAAAATCCCAGAAACGTAACTTTACACCATTAGTAAAAAAATGCTATGAACTTTATTTCGGATGTAAAGTAGGCGATCAGGACAAGAGTTGGGCCCCTCACATTTGTTGTGTGACATGTGTAAGACTACTTACAGGATGGCTAAACGGTTCACGTCACATGCCATTTGCTATTCCAATGATTTGGAGGGAACCCAAAGATCACACAACAGACTGCTATTTCTGCCTGGTAAATACAAAGGGGATCACTTCAAAAACAAAGAGCCTTATGAAATACCCTAAATACCCTAATCTACCGTCTGCAATGAGACCAGTTCCCCACAGTGCTCAACTTCCAGTACTAAATCCTCCTGAACATGTAAGTTTAAGTGATGAGGAATCAAACGTAGCTGTAGCATATCACGAGGAAAAAGATGAAGACATTTCGGTGCTCTTCCAATATGTGCTCTACCGCAAAACTGTGATCTACCATATTCCAATACGTGCTCTACCGTGAAACTAGCCTTATAAGGCTAACTAACGAAAATATCATGACTTAACCTAACCAATCGTTAGGTCAACTATACGCCCTTGACGATTGGTTAGGTTAAGTCGTGATATTTTCGTTAGTTAGCCTGGAATATGGAATATTAGTTGGAATATGGTAGATCACAGTTTCGCGGTAGAGCACATATTGGAAGAGCACCGACATTTCTGATCCAACATTCTAGGCTACCTGTTCCTCCAATGAACCACATTTACTGTCACAAGGAGATCTAAATGACCTAGTTCGTGATTTGAAATTATCTAAGAAGCAGGCTGAACTTTTAGGTTCAAGATTAAAGGGTTGGAATCTACTGCAACGTGACACTAAAGTTTGTTTTTTCCGCAGCCGCCATGATGAATTCAAAGAATGGTTCTCCCATGAAGATGGACTTGTGTTTTGTAAAGATGTTAATTCAGTCATGGGGGCTCTTGGTCATGAACATAACGTGGATGAGTGGCGATTGTTCATTGACTCCTCAAAAGTCAGCTTGAAAGCAGTCCTCCTTCACAACGGAAATAAATTTTCTTCTGTACCTATTGCACATGCTGCAAACATGAAAGAGTCATACGACAACATGAAGTTGCTTTTAGAAAAGTTTCAGTATCAGAAATATAAGTGGAATATCTGTGGAGATCTGAAGGTCATTGCACTTTTGCTAGGGTTGCAGCTAGGTTACACCAAGTACTGTTGTTTTTTATGTGAGTGGGACAGTAGGGACAAGCAAAACCACTACGTTAAGAAGGATTGGCCAAAACGCACCTCACTTGTTCCAGGCAAGAAAAATGTTGTTAATAGTTCACTTGTTGACCCTGAGAAAGTGTACCTTCCTCCTTTGCATATCAAGCTTGGACTTATGAAAAACTTTGTTAAAGCGATGGATAAAGCGCAAACAGGATTCACATACTTGAGAAATAAGTTTCCCCGGATCAGTGATGCCAAGATTAAAGAAGGCATTTTTGTAGGCCCTCAGATCAGAGAATTGTTGAGAGATGAGAGATTTGAAGGAGAGTTGAATGAAGTTGAGAAAGCTGCGTGGCAGAGTTTCAAAAGTGTCTGCACAAATGTTTTGGGAAATCACAAGGCCGAAAACTATCCTGAAATAGTAGGAGATCTTCTTAAGTCTTACCAAGCAATGGGGTGCAATATGTCATTAAAGGTTCATTTCTTGGACTCTCACTTGGACTTTTTTCCGGAAAACCTGGGTGCGGTAAGCGACGAACATGGTGAGCGTTTTCATCAGGATATTTCTGCCATGGAAAACCGTTACCAAGGCAAATGGAGCCCCAGTATGCTGGCTGACTATTGCTGGACTCTTAAGAGAGACATGCCTGAGGCAAAGCACAGCAGAAAATCAAAACAAGCTACTTTTTAAACTACAGGTATGTCTTTTCGATCATATTTTAATAAGTATGTAACTATATGGGTTTTTAAAAATTAAATTGCATGTCACACAAAAACCAGACCTGATAGAGAAATTTTACAAACTTATTTGGATTCAGCACAGAAAATACTATAAGAATAAGGTATTTTCATTCTTGGGACACGAAAAAAAATTTTTTTTGTTGCCCAGTGTAATCTTTCGGACTGAAGTCTCCATTTCTGAACTTCTCAAACCATCTCCTACACATCCATTCGCTCACAACATCATTTCCATAAACTCTTTGAATGTTTCTTGCGGATTCACTAGTGTTAGATCCTTTATGGAACTCATACAGCATCACATGTCGAATATGCTCTTTCGTGTGCTCCATGTTTTTTCAATTACTGTAATATCGTAGGGGTAGCGTTGTAACTGTATGGAAAACACCAGAGAAAATATTCATTTGTCTAATCCTACACTAGCCTAAACCTACACTAGCCTAAGTCATTCTGTGTCGTGATAAAACATGTGCGAACCTGTCGCCGTGTGTATTTTGTAACATTTCTAAAACAATTTCACATTATCTTGAGGTTATTCTATTATCTATCGTCCGTTTTCTAATTTATGTTACAACCTGATATCATATTATATATACGAGTATATTATATTTATTATTTTTATTATGATCGGTCTCATCTCGAAAACTGGACGTGCTAGAGGAAAACCGAAAACAGATTTGGAATCAGCGTCCCAACACCTATCTAGCCCACCCATAATTATATCTGATGAAAAATACTTGTTGGCCAGTGTTATTAATTTATTGAATTAAATAACTACAAAATTGCCTCAGAATTGCGACAAAGCGTATTGGGAAAGAAATGATTGCCATACATAAAATCCCATATGTAGGCATTTTGGCCTGCATAACAAGAAAAACGAATTATTTCGTATCAAAATTTTCCATTGCGCCTATTTATTGATTCCTTGAAGCTGAGTTTGAAAGCTGTGTTATTCTATAATGGAAATAAATACCCTTCAGTTCCAATAGCACATGCCGTCCATATGAAGGAATTAGACGACAATATGCACCTGCTTGTGAAACATATTCAATATGGTAAATACTCTTGGCATATCTGTGGAGACTTGAAAGTGATTGCACTTCTCCTTGGTTTACAACTGGGTTAATACGAAATTCTGTTGTTTCCTCTGTGAACGGGACAGCCCAGCACGGGAAAGCCATTACTCAAAGAAACAATGGCCACCTCGACAAGCGTTGATTCTAGGGCATAAAGATGTTACCAGTCCACCTCTGGTTAATCTAAAAAAAGTTTTTTTGCCACCACTACCCATTAAACTTGGTTTAATGAAAAATTTTGTTTAGGCTATGGATCAAAATGGAAGTGGGTTTCTCTACTTGAAACAGAAATTTCCGAGGATCAGCGACGTCAAAATCAAAGAAGGGATATTTGTGGGCCCGCAAATTAGAGAAATCATGAGAGACGACGCGTTTGATGAAACTTTAAGTGAATTTGAAGGAGCAGCTTGGAGAGCATTTAAAGCAGTGACCACAAATTTCCTCGGAAACTTCAAGGCAAAAAAATTACGAGTCACTTGTTGAAGAACTTCTCAAGGTCTACAAAGTCATGGGATGCAACATGTCGTTGAAAATTCATTTTCTTGACTCACATCTCGACTTCTTCCCAACAAACTTAGGTGATATTAGTGATGAGCATGGGGAACGCTTTCATCAACAAATATCCACGATAGAAAAGCAATACCAGGGCAGGTGGAGCCCCAGCATGTTGGCTGACTACTGCTGGACATTGTCAAGGGATGGCCCAGAGGCGAAATACAAGCGTAAATCATCAGTAGCTACATTCATCATCAATGAATATTTTAGGCAGAAATTTGGTATGGCTATGGGAAACCCCCTCTCTCCTATTTTAAGTGACTTATATATAGAGTTTTTTGAAAGTTTATTAAGGAAGATTCTGCCAAATTATGTTCCGTGGTTTAGATACGTAGATGATGTTCTTTGTCTTTGGCCAGAAAATTTAAATCTTAATGAATTCTTACCCATGCTTAATAACACTGGTCTACAGCCAAAATGCTTCGAAATAAAAGTAGTCAATCTTTACTAATTTGGGGTCACTGAATACGAAAATGATGCCTAAAATTGCCAATTGGCTCTATTTATAAAGATATCAGGCAACCCTGCACCCTACTAACTGCACTGCATCTGTCGCGTAATATGTAGACGCCTGTGACACATCGACGCATTGACTCTACTGCGCATGCGCGGTTATATTTTTTTATTTTAATAAATTAATGTAAATATATACATATATATACAATAAAATGTAACTTTAAATTTATCTATTACATTATGTATTTCTAAATTATTTATTAAAAAATAGATTGGATCATTTTAACATATTGCTTCCCATAATGTTTTTGATATTAATATAAATGAAATACTAACCTAACTTAACCTTACCTAATTTAAAATTATTAAAATGCAGTGTAATTACATTAATTTATTAAAATAAAAAAAATATAACTACGCGCATGCGCAGTAGAGTCAAGGCGTCGATGTGTCACAGGCGTCTACATATTACGCCACAGCATCAGTTCATTCGCGGAAGTCATACAGTGCACCCTTGTCAAACTCTTTTTAGTGTTGGCTTTAGAAACTTAATTTTTTTCAGCCTAATTTGAACAAAGATGCCTTGTAATTGCGTGAACAGTGTAGATAACAGTGATGTAGTCGAGACCACCAAGTCCGAGACTGAGACCGAGACCTGATCCTGTGAGACCAAGATCGAGACCGAGATCAAAGGTTCGAGATCGAGATCTACCTTCCGAGATCGAGACCCTTAAAATTCGAGACCGAGATCGAGATCGAGACCAAGCTCATGCCCTTTCAATTTGTTTTACACTACTATGGAAATTAGACTATGTTAAGTATATTAATAAACTAATAACTACTTTCTCAGATGTAGTGTGTTGAATGCAAAAAGTGTAGCCTATAAATTAACAAATGAATATATATATATATATATATATACATACTTTTTATTTATTTACTTCTTTTATATCTGTTACAGAAGGTTTAATGAACGTACCCACTACCCAGTTTGACTTGTGCATCTATTTAAAGCATGATAGGTGCTCATTACACTTAAGGAACATCAGCATGCTCAGAAGATCTGCTGAAGTTCGACTTCTGTGGAGCCTTATTATTATGCCTCCATGGGTAAATACACGCTCAATTGGAGCACTAGAGGCAGGCACTGTTAAAACAGTCACGGCAATATTGGCCAGTGATGGGAATTTATCCCTTTTCTGGTGCCAAAACTTTATTGGAGAGCAGTTGTCTAAAATATGAGATTCATCGATCTCTAAGAGGTACCGCCGCAACTGTTCCCTGCGGTTCAAAATCTTCCCAGTTTCAACGTTCTTCTGCTTGGACCGATAGCTTTGATATTTTGCCATTAGTCTCGGAACTTTGGTTTGACTCTGTTTTATTTCGTCATCGCTGCTGTGAGAATGAGCGCTGTCTCTCTGTATCTGCTTATTCTCTGTGCTTGAGTTTCCTGTATAACATTTTTTTCAACACCATTTTATAGCCAAAAATTATAACGGCTGACCGATCAGACATATTTTAGTATGATTATTTACAAGTCTATAAGTCAAACTGAATACACTACACAGTTAATAAAATGGAATACAAAACTAAACTACACACTGTCACTAACAGCACGTGCCAAAAACTGATTAGGAAACAAAATAAATTCAGCTTAAGGGAAGGTGTGGCGGATAAAAGTTCCGCCGTGACATCATTGATGACGTCATTTTTTAACATTTACAATTGGCAATTGCGATTTGTTCTACGAATCGGTACGTTGTAAATATAAGTGATGTGAAGGGTTGTCGAGTTATTCTATGCTTTATTGAATTTATCAGTACTGTTTTCTTTATGCTGCATTTCTTGTATTATTTTTGTGTGAATCATTTTATTTTTTCAAATACATATTGGATGGGAGGATAATCGTTTTTATCACGCCACAGAGGTTGACACGCCGTTTGGCAACACTAAGTGGCCTTATAATATATACTTATATATATAATATATATAATTCTCTATTTAGTGTTTCCATTTTCAATAAAATTAATCTGACGGGGGCGACAAATTTTTTTGTAGCGCTAACCTAAAAAAATCCAGACCCACACCCCCCCGCAAGACAAACGTGGCAACTCAAAACAGGGTGACTGATTAGTGAATACCTAGAGTCCCTTACTTTTACAAACTTTCATAAACATTCTGAATTGTGTCTGTTCAACCGAGCCACCATCATGAGTATGCCAATAACATGTATTTTTCATTACGGTCTCGAGAGGTCTCGAAAGGTCTCGGGGAGAAAAACCGAGACCGCGTCTGTCGAGACCGAGATCGAGACCGAGATCTAAATAGCGGAGACCGAGATCGGTCTCAAGATCTGCAAATTGGGTCTCGAGATCGGTCTCGAGACCGAGACCGATCTCGAGCCCTACATCACTGGTAGATAACTTCTGTTATGTTTGTGGAGAATTGACTTTTGCATCACAAAAGCGTGCTATAACCGCCGTGATTAGGAAAGCCTATCACCTTTATTTTGGCTGTAAGATTGGAGATCAGGACAAGAGCTGGGCCCCACACATATGCTGCAATACTTGTGCAACAAACCTTCGCCAGTGGTTGAATCGGAAAAGGAAATCTATGCCTTTTGAAGTGCCAATGGTGTGGAGGGAACCAACAGATCATGTCAGCAATTGTTACTTCTGCATGGTGCCTCCAGTCAAGAAAAGTATTTGTAAGAAGAAAAAGTGGATTTTACAATATCCGAATATACCCTCTGCTATACGCCCGGTACCTCACGGCGAAGGACTACCCGTTCCTGAACTCCTACACTCATTCTCCCTGGAGTCAGAGGACGAGGAGAATGAAGGAACCTGCGAAACTTGTGAGCCTTCAACTTCACAAGACCCTGAATTTGTTTATAACTTGACATCTTCTAAACCGCACATGATAACTCAGAATGAATTAAACGACCTTATCAGGGATTTAGAACTGCCAAAGAGTAAGGCAGAGCTGTTGGGCTCCAGATTGCAGCAGTGGAATCTCCTCGCTGAAAATGTTAGTGTGTAAGTTTCGTGACCGTCAAAAAGATTTTGTCCCATTCTTCATCATGGAAGGTGACCTTGTAGCTTGCAACGACAGCGATGGTCTGATGGCAGCTCTCAACATTATTCACAATCCTGATGAGTGGAGACTGTTCATTGATTCATCGAAGTTGAGTCTAAAAGCTGTTTTGTTGAATGTTGGCAACGTATTGCCATCAATTCCAGTTGGTCATGCAGTCCACATGAAGGAAACACATGACAACATGAAGCAACTTTTGAACTGCATAGACTATGACAAACATCAGTGGCAGGTTTGTGATGACTTGAAAGTTGTTGCTATCGTGCTTGGACTGCAGCCGGGCTACACTAAGTATTGCTGTTTTCTGTGTGAATGGGATAGTCTGGCTAGGACTTCTCATTACATCAAGAAGGATTGGCCACTCCAACACTCATTGGAACCTGGAACAAAAAATGTTCAGTATCCTCCACTTGTAGAATCGAGCAAGATTTTGTTACCACCCTTACACATCAAACTGGGCGTCATGAAAAATTTTGTTAAGGCTATGGATAAAACGAGGGCAGCTTTTAAGTACTTCAGTGGTAAATTCCCAAAGCTCAGTGAAGCAAAAATCAAGGAGGGTGTATTTGTTGGTCCACAGATCCGCGAGCTTCTTAGAGATGAGGAGTTCGACCGTATCCTAGGTGGTGAGGAGAAGACAGCGTGGAATGCTTTCCGGTTAGTAGCAACCAATTTTCTCGGAAATACCAAAGCTGAAAATTACAGGGAGCTGGTGGAAAACCTGCTGTCGTCCTATCAAAAAATGGGCTGCAATATGTCTTTAAAGATACATTTCCTCCACTGTAGCCAATCGACTGTTTTTATGGTCATATTCGTTTTCAGCACCCCAAAATCCATAATAGGAAACACATTTTATCTCCGAAGCACAAACTTTTTCAAAATTTGTAGACCAGTGTAATTTAACTCCCTCTTTCAATTTTACAGTTGAAATAGAAAAAGACTCATCGATCCCATTTTCATATGTTCTAATATATAGGTCTAGAAAAAAGTTTAGGTACAGTATTTCCAGAAAACCCATTAACAATTGTTCCCACATACATTATTATTCGGCTCATCTCATTAACGTAAAACGAACCGTTTTTTCTACTTTGTTCCTAAGATGCTTACGAATTTGTAGCCCAGAGTTCATTGATGATGAAATTAGTAAAATATATAAAATTGCGTTTGATTTAAAATATCCAAAGAACTGCATAGATAAATCTTCTAAAAATGGCAAAGAAAACCTTGTACGAGGTAAAAGACAAGACTCTTTATACCACTAAAAACGTCTTAGCATTACCATTTAATGAAAATTTTCTTGAACTGCCGAAATTGCTGAGGACTTTTAACGTAAATATCGCGTTCAGAAATTTAGATGTAATTAAGAACATATTGATTAAAAACTTTCCTTTAAATGGAAAGGGTTGTGTATAAAAAATTCCCTGCATATTATGTAATAAATATGGATCTTTTCCGTTTGGGGGCTAGCAGCGAATTTTAATGAAAATTGGTGTACTAATGTAGTTTTGGTCACTGATTTAAAAAATAACTTTCTTTTTTTGGAGAAGTGAAAAACAAACATGTTAGAGCACTTTAAATAATTAATGTGTTTTCAACGAAAATATCATGACAACCTAACCAATCGTCAAGGGCGTACAGCTGACCTAACCGGACATTCAGTTGACCTAACCGGGCATTCAATTAACCTTAGTTATTTAATTGGTGATAATTCTTGATTTTTTTCTGCTACTTTTACAGATTTGCCGGGATCCTTCAAAACACGTATTCTTCGTTAGGGATAATTTAAAGTTGCACTTTTTACCGTTTGACCGACACTTTTGGCATGAAAAGAACCGGGTATTTTTATCAAAGGAACACACTTTCCCCGACTTAGAGCACTTTTTCATAAAGAGTAGCAGTTTGTGACTGGCTAAATTTAACACAATCCTCTGTAACTAGTTTAAGCTAGTTAAAACACATTAATTATTTAAAGTGCTCTAACATGTTTGTTTTTCATTTCTCCAAAAAAAAAGTTATTTTTGAAATCAGTGACCAAAACTACATTAGTATACCGATTTTCATTAAAATTCGCCGCTAGCCCCCAAACGGAAAAGACCCATAAATTTTACAATGGTCAAACTGGCAAGACCCTAGAATTACGTACTAAGGAGCATAAATATAGCATAAGAACCTGCCAGGAATCTAACGCCATTTTCATTCACATAAAAGATACCAACCACCCGATTGACTGGAAAAATGCCTCCAAGGAAAGGAGAAAGAACCTAAGTTACTGCGTTGTACTGAAAAGGTGTTAGTTGGTTGATTAGGAAGCAAGTAATTTTATCGAGGAAAGGCTATCGTTTAATTCTGGATTTAACTTCTTCATTTCAAAATTTTAGAATCCCATTTTATCAAGAAGTTAAATCCAAAATTAAACGATAGCCTTTCCTCGATAAAATTACTTGCTTCCTAATCAAGTAACACCTTTTCAGTACAACCCAGTAACTTAGGTTCTTTGTCCTTTCCTTTTTTCTCTCCAGTTGTAATTTGCAAATCTTATCATTCAGGTTAGTCCTTTTTTTTTAATTTTTTTAATTTAAAATTTTTATTTTTTTGTTTTATTTTTAATGGGTTTAACTTTTATTGTTTTATTCCCTTACTTTTCCAGATAATTTTTTGAAGCTATTTTTAATTATTTGCTTATTGTATTAGGTTTTATTATGTATAGTATATGTTTCTGACATTTGTATTTACTTTAGTTATATTTTTTATTGTCTTTAGATGCTTTCATGTAGTCACTGAAGATGGCCCCTGAGTGGACCGAAACGTTTGGCCAATAAATGTTGAGAGTCGTATCTCTTGTCTTTATATTCCTTTTGATTATATACACACACACACCTTGGTTAAGCTTCCGCCCAAATTATTCATTCTGACGAAGGTCAAGCTTGTCACTCCACCTTAGACCTACAGTTTAACGTGGAATCCGAACCACGCCCCACCAGCATCCCAGCGTCTTAACGGGACTTTTCCGAAATTTGGACTGTTTCCTATTTTTTTTAAATAAGATATTTAATGTAGATTTTTACACTGATTTAAAAAATGTGTCTTTTTTTTTTGGAGAAATTATTATTTTAAAAGTTACACGATATTCTAGTTTACGTAGAAATCATTATTTTAAAAGTTACACGATATTCTAGTTTACGTAGAGTTACTATTTTAAGTTACCTATAGTTACTGTAGAAAAATCTTTTGCATGTATACAGGGTGATTCAGCAAAGAGTACATTAAATTGGAGGATGAAATCCTTGGATAATTTTAAACCACAATGTCTCTATGGTAAAATGTCAGATTCTGCATAGTTTCCATGTTACAATTACATTTAAGATGTTGTATTAATGAGAGTGAATATGAAGTTGAAACCCTCGTAGTTTTTGTAATCATTTATTCACAGATCTCTACAGTGTGACCCCTCTTTGTTACAACCTAAAGGAAGTGTTCAAAGTTGCCCCCTTCTGCCTCAATGCAGGCCCGTACACGTTGTACCATTGAATGTCTGACGCGTTCCAGAGGAGAACATTTTGCCCGAGCATCAAGGGAATATCTGGATACTGTTTATCCCAACAGGTGGATAGGGCGTGGTGGCCCCGTTTCCTGGCCACCCCGCTCTCCAGATCTTAACCCTTTGGAGTTCTACCTGGGGCATTTAAAGACGTTGGTGTATGATACAGAGGTTCAAACAAGAGAGGAATTATGGCCACGTGTTCGTGAAGTGCGAGCAAATTAAACATAGTCCAGGCATTCTGGAACGCGTCAGTCATTTCAATGGTACGACGTGTACAGGCCTGCATTGAGGCAGAAGGTGGCAACTTGAACATTTCCTTTAGTTGTAGCAAAGAGGGGTCACACTGTAGAGATCTGTGATAAATGATCACAAAACCCAACGGGGTTTCAATTCATATTCACTCTCATCAATACAACATCTTAAATGTATTGTAACATGGAAACTATGCAGAATCTGAAATTTTACCATAGAGACATTGTGGTTTAGAATTATCCAGGTTTCATCCTCCACTTTATGTACGTGCTGAATCACCCTATATATTGATTGTCATATTGTTAATACTTTTTTGATAAATTTCAGTTTTTCTATAGATTAGATAAATATAAAAAAATCTTATGTAATGAAAGAACAAAATTACAATTGTTATTTTTGATAATTGAAGAAGCACAGAAATGCTTGCAAAACGAAGGGATTATTCCAATGGAGAAAAAGTGTTCGAAAAAGCATTTAGTGTGTGTGAAGAAAACCGAAACCCTCTTTAATTGGCGTTGTCAAAAAGGAAAGTGTAATGGAAAAGTAAGTGTCCGAAAAGGGACATGGACAGAAGGCACAAACATCCTTTCAATAAAATACTGCTATTCATTTGTTGCTGGAGTAAACAATACAGAAGTATAAAATTTTGTGAAGAACAACTTCACATTGGCCACAACACACCTAACCTAACCTAACCGCTCATTTCTCCAAAAAAACACTTACATTTTTTAAATCAGCGTAAAAATCTACGATAAATATCTTATCTTCAAAAAAATTGGAAACGGTCCAAATTTCAGGAAAGCTCCGTCTTAACCACTAGGCTACCCAGGGTGGTTCTCTCTCTCTCTCTCTCTCTCTCTATATATATATATATAGCGTGTGGTGCAATCCCTGTGGTCGCCTCCTGTAATTGATTATTATTTAATCTAAACACATTAGAATTGGACAAAAGT
Organism: Bathynomus jamesi; assembly: GCA_023014485.1. Lineage (NCBI taxonomy): Eukaryota > Metazoa > Arthropoda > Malacostraca > Isopoda > Cirolanidae > Bathynomus > Bathynomus jamesi. The sequence goes on along the minus strand of JAJOZX010001748.1, from coordinate 32,780 downwards.
GTGCTAAATAATTTACACGTTAAATTTACTTAAGTTTTGTAAGGAATTCATGTAATATAGAAAAAATTAAGTTTTGATACAACATCTGTTTATACGAATGCCTGTTAAACATTTAATTTAGAAGAAGTTGGATATTGTAGTCATTGTTTATTTTAAACTAGTGAAAAAGGCACAGGTAAAGAATTTCTTTCAATATGCCTTTCATTTGTCATTTGGACTCGCTAATGATATATGTACTTATTATTCCATCTTAATTAGTTGTCTAAAAACTTGGGATCACCTGAAGATCAGGGCCTCCAGCCTCAATTACCAAATGATATCTTCGTTAAAACTAAAAAAAATATCACGACTTAACCTAACCAATCGTCAAGGGCGTACAGTTGACTTAACTGGGCATTCAGTTTAATTTATTATTATATTTGGTACTGTAAAGTAAAAACAAGAATACATGGGGGGCCCTGAACTCCAGGTGATCCAAAACTTGTCATGAAAATTTTATAAATCAGTGCTGTAATTCTCGAAAGAACACACAATTAGTCTTTTTACGTGCAGATTTCGTTCGCTCTGAAAACCTAATTCTGTTTAGTTTAATTATCGATAAACTTGATGATAACCCTAACAGGGTAGCAATAATTTTAAACTGAAATGGCAATTGCCAGATGTTTTATAATGTTTAAAATGACTGAGGCACGTGACTATAGATTTGAGCAGGGCAAATATTTTAAAGTACAAAAATTCATAGGTCAGTACTGAAGAGAAATTATTGGACCTTTTCCAGTTTGTGTACCGTTTTTCATATAATTTATTTTTGAGAATATTTTTGTTAAAACTAACGAAAATATCACGACTTAACCTAACCAATTATCAAGGGCGTACAGTTGATCTATTATTAATTATAACATTGTTTGTTTCTGGAATAGTATTTACTATTTACTCATAGATCAACTGTACGCTCTTGATAATTGGTTAGGTTAAGTCGTGATATTTTCGTTAGTTTTAACAAAAATATTCTCAAATATAAATTATATGAAAAACGGTACACAAACTGGAAAAGGTCCAATAATTTCTCTTCAGTACTGACCTATGAATTTTTGTACTTTAAAATATTTGCCCTGCTCAAATCTATAGTCACGTGCCTCAGTCATTTTAAACATTATAAAACATCTGGCAATTGCCATTTCAGTTTAAAATTATTGCTACCCTGTTAGGGTTATCATCAAGTTTATCGATAATTAAACTAAACAGAATTAGGTTTTCAGAGCGAACGAAATCTGCACGTAAAAAGACTAATTGTGTGTTCTTTCGAGAATTACAGCACTGATTTATAAAATTTTCATGACAAGTTTTGGATCACCTGGAGTTCAGGGTCCCCCATGTATTCTTGTTTTTACTTTACAGTACCAAATATAATAATAAATTAAACTGAATGCCCAGTTAAGTCAACTGTACGCCCTTGACGATTGGTTAGGTTAAGTCGTGATATTTTTTTTAGTTTTAACGAAGATATCATTTGGTAATTGAGGCTGGAGGCCCTGATCTTCAGGTGATCCCAAGTTTTTAGACAACTAATTAAGATGGAATAATAAGTACATATATCATTAGCGAGTCCAAATGACAAATGAAAGGCATATTGAAAGAAATTCTTTACCTGTGCCTTTTTCACTAGTTTAAAATAAACAATGACTACAATATCCAACTTCTTCTAAATTAATGTTTAACAGGCATTCATAAACAGCAATGTTGTATCAAACTTAATTTTCTATATTACATGAATTCTTACAAAACTTAAGTAAATTAACGTGTAAATTATTTAGCACACTTTTGTCCAATTCTAATGTGTTTAGATTAAATAATAATCAATTACAGGAGGCGACCACAGGGATTGCACCACACGCTATATATATATATATATAAGAGAGAGAGAGAGAGAGAGAACCACCCTGGGTAGCCTAGTGGTTAAGACGGAGCTTTCCTGAAATTTGGACCGTTTCCAATTTTTTTGAAGATAAGATATTTATCGTAGATTTTTACGCTGATTTAAAAAATGTAAGTGTTTTTTTGGAGAAATGAGCGGTTAGGTTAGGTTAGGTGTGTTGTGGCCAATGTGAAGTTGTTCTTCACAAAATTTTATACTTCTGTATTGTTTACTCCAGCAACAAATGAATAGCAGTATTTTATTGAAAGGATGTTTGTGCCTTCTGTCCATGTCCCTTTTCGGACACTTACTTTTTCCATTACACTTTCCTTTTTGACAACGCCAATTAAAGAGGGTTTCGATTTTCTTCACACATATAAAATGCTTTTTCGAACACTTTTTCTCCATTGGAATAATCCCTTCGTTTTGCAAGCATTTCTGTGCTTCTTCAATTATCAAAAATAACAATTGTAATTTTTGTTCTTTCATTACATAAGATTTTTTTTTATATTTATCTAATATCTATAGAAAAACTGAAATTTATCAAAAAAAGTATTAACAATATGACAAATCAATATATAGGGTGATTCAGCAAAGAGTACATTAAAGTGGAGGATGAAATCCTTGGATAATTCTAAACCACAATGTCTCTATGGTAAAATGTCAGATTCTGCATAGTTTCCATGTTACAATACATTTAAGATGTTGTATTGATGAGAGTGAATATGAATTGAAACCCCCGTTGGGGGTATTATATATATTATATTTATATATATCGGGTCATCCCATAAGTAATGTCGTTTTTTAGATCGGAATTTGAAGGACAAAAAAACTCAACTGAAACTTTTTAATCTAGTATATATTTCCAGCGGAATCAATGACTGCCAACGTCCTACAAGCTTTTCAATGCCATGTTTATAAAATTCAGGCAGTTTTGAGGCAAAAAACGTACAAAGACTGGTGCGCATGTCATCTAAAGAAGTATACTGTTTCTCGTCAAGATAGTTTTGCAGACTCCTGAAGAGATGATAATCTGAAGGCGCAAAGTCTGGAGAATATGGAGGATGTGGAAGTTTTTCCCACCCAAGGTCCTCAATTTTTGCAGAAGTGATCCGAGCGGTATGAGGACGTGCGTTGTCGTGGTGGAACACGATTCCTTTCCGATTAACCAAAGAAGGTCTCTTTTCTTTTAGTGCAGTGTTCAATCGATCCAATTGTTGACAGTAGACTTGAGCGGTGATTGTTTGGTTGTGTGTTAAGGTTTCAAAGTGTATTACACCACCTTTATCCCACCAAACACTAAGCAACACCTTCCGAGGGTGAAGATTTGGTTTTGGCTGTGGTGTCGCTGGTTCTCCGGCACAAACCCACTGTCGACGGCGCTTAACATTCTGGTACAGTATCCACTTTTCATCACCAGTCACTAAACGGTGCAAAAACGGATCTTGGAGTTCACGGGAATGAAGAGCTGTGCTAATGTTTACCCGCACCCTCAGATTGTCGACCGACAATTCATGTGGCACCCATTTCCTAACTTAGGCACTTTCCCGAGTTATTGCAAATGTTGATGGATGGTGAGCCAATTCTTCGACAGTTGTTGAACAGTCTTCTTCAAGTGCGGCTAACAGCAGGTTATCATCAAACTCAGCAGGGCGTCCAGAGCGTGCTGCATCTGTTAAACAGCAGTCACCATTTCTAAACTTTTGAAACCATCTTTGACATTTCCTCACATGCAGAATATCGTTGCCATAAACTTCCTGAATGTTTCGCGTTGCTTCAGTAGCACTATTCCATTTTTTGAACTCGTAAAACATTTTATATGCCTGATATGCTCTTCTGATACCGCCATGTTTATGAGGGGTTCACATAAAGCAAAACACACGTCTTCACTGGTCAAGGTCTGTAAAGTATGTAGCGAAACACGATAGATCTCCTCTTAGATATAACCTTCGGAAAATTTATGCTTAAACCGAATAGGACTAGTTTAAACTTAATGTATCGTAAAAAACGACATTACTTATGGGATGACCTGATATATATATATATATATATTATATATATATATATATATACTTTGCTTGTACGTCGTGGGGAATGGACGCTTTGTTTCTCTCTCTGTAATAATATCCAAATAAGAAAGGAATAACTTCTCGGCGGTTTATTCTCTTTACACCCGAAAGTGTATAAAGTATCACTGAATCCGTGCATATAAATTATAAAGTGAAATTCATTACATTTAAGAAAGTGCAATACAGTTTACACAAATTATCATTAGTGTAAAGTATATATTTAAATCGTAACACAGTTCGCATTCGAGAAAAGTTTGAAACAAGGCAGGAAAAAGGTCATGAAACGCAAACGTCATAAAACTCTTGTGACTAACATCCAGCGAAAGAAAGGAAAAAAATTGTATGCGTTTCTTTTAGAGCGACCACGATAATGAATAGCATAACCACGGGTTCAAATTCTCACCTAATTTGTAATTTGTGTACTTTGGGAACAACTGAAAATGCGGCAATCAGGTGTGATTTCAAAAACTGCACGATTTCATCTGTATGAACTAGGATGATAGAAAAATATCCCTCGTGTCGAACGCCAAACAAATCACGGAGATTAAATTTCTGTGACGCATGTACCCTGACTGCAAACTCTTTTGCGCTATTTAAAGAAATGGAAAATGCAAATACGAGTGCTATGGAAAAGGAGGGAATAATGGGGAAAAAAAGAGTACCGAACTGTCCCAATACAAAACCGAGTGGATGAGAAAGGAACAAATAAAAATATAACATGGAATGAAGACATAAAAGAAAGAAAAGAGATAAGTAAAATTTGCGATATGGTAAAACTGCCCAACGAGGATAATGATAAAAAGATAAAAACTAAAAACGTAGAAAATAAACAGCCGACAAGAACTGGGAACGTAAAAAATGACAACGATAATAATAAAAATAATTATAATGATAAAAAAACGACCAAAATTTAAAACAAATAATGTACAGACGACAGGAAATAGAAGCGTAAAAAATATCGTGTGTAAATACTATGCAAAAGGGCACTGGAGATATCGGGATAGGCAATGCATCTATGCACATCCCACGTTATGTAACTTACATTACACAAATGGATATTGCAAATTTGAAAACAAGTGCAAGTTCCGCCATCTTTCTGTCTGCAACACCTATGCAAGATATGGGAGGTGCAAATACGGACAAAAATGCCGTTACCACCACCCTCAAAGGAACGCGACAGGTGAGCAGGCAAAATCAGCATCAAAGAGGGCTACCAAGTTTTTAGCCAACACAATTCAACTGTTAAATACCATCCAGCAAATAAAAAATCGACTGACAAATATAGGAATCCGAGAGCCGTACAGAAGATACACAAAGACATTTCATGCGATATCAGTACAAAGGTATCAAAAAAGATAAGAGGAAAGTTCTCGGAGGATCACAAGCCACGAAAAAGGCACCACCATTGGAAAACGAATCGCAACCACATAAATGGAAAAACGAGGGCGAAAAAATAAAAATAATTCTAGCCAACTTCAGGACCTTAAATCAAATCATTCTCTGGACAAAGTCACATACCTGAAAGGACTCGTGCAAGAAACCGGAGCAGACTTTGCATGCCTCACGGAAATCCATCTAAAGGACTGCCAGGCGAACTGTGAAAACTGAGAGTTTTGTGTTCACAAAAAAGAAATGCAAATTGACAACTATAACATTCTCTGAGCCGACAGAACAGCAAGGCGTAAAGGAGGATGTGTTATTGACACACGCGAAAGACGTATGGCAGAAGTGACTAGACGTACTTCAAACAGCTATGTAGAATGTGTAGCAGCAAAAGTTGTAAAATTAAATATGGTACCAATTGTAATGTACAGACCCCTAAACGCCACCTTAAAAATTCTCAGATTCCATTACAGAGGTCAGAAACTGGGTAAAAGTTCTACATTTTCCAACCCCAAATACTTTTCTCTGTGGTGATTTTAATTTTCCATTCATGAAAATAAAAGGATGAGAAATAATATATGACACCAAGACAAGGGGGGTACACGAGAAGACCAGGAGCAGGCAAAAATGCTCCTAGCTCTAGCCGATGAATTTATGTTAACGCAAGAAATAACAGAAAACACAAGAAAAAACAACTGCCTAGATGTGGTATTCACAAACAACAGCAACCTAATTGATAACAGAAATATCCCCAACTATAGTATCTGATCACAACATTATTGAAATAACAACCAATATAAAAACGACAGGAAAGGAAAGAACCCGCACTATAGAACGAAGCAAATTTGAAATTTTTAATTTTCACTCCAAAGCTATAAACTGGAAAGGTGTTGCATCCAGCATGGAAGCAATAGATAGGAAAACCATCTTCAAGGCCAAGACAATGGAAGAGATGCTAATGACCTTAGAGGAGAAGACGCTGGAAATTGTAGAAAGACATGTCCCAAAAATGTAACAAAGAAGAAAGAGAAGCAGGTTCGAGAGACAAAAAAGGTCAATGTTCCGAAAGAGAAAGAGTGACTGCAAAACTAAGAAACTGCAAAAACAACAACATCAGAAAAATATTAAATGATAAACTGCGGAGAATAGATTGCGTCATACAGAACCAAATTGATAAACATACAGAAAAAGACGACGACGACGCTAGAGAAGCGATAAAGGTTAACTCAAAGTACTTCTATAATTTTGCTAAAAGGAAGCCCAAAAATCACACGACTATCGGACCTTTGAAAAATGATGACAATGCTTTATCTGATGACCTAACAGAAGTATCTGAAATATTAAGAGCTCAATACGAATCATCTTTCAGTATCCTAAAAACTGATAAGTTGATATGCGACAGAAACGCGTTCTTTGAAGAACTACAAGGGGAAAGTATAAAGGACTTCGACCTTATAACAGATGATATTACACTAGGGAAACTCAAAGCACATTCGGCGGCCACACAAATGGAATGCCACACAAATGGAATGCCACACAAATGGAATGCCACACTGATCAAAATCTGCAAGAATGAAATCGATGAGCCCCTATATTGGATATGGAGACGATCACTAGACACGGGAGAAATACCGGGCAATGGGCATCCTGAAGAGAGCGAGGAGCATAGTCCCAATATATAAAGGAGGAGATCGATCCGAGGCCAAAAACTATAGGCCAGTGTCACTTATATCTCATTTCACTAAAATATTTGAAAGAATAGTTAGAGAAAAAATGACTTTCTGGAAACTCGTAAAAAATTAAATGATAACCAACATTGATTCCGGTCAGGCAGATCATTCCTATCACAACTAATGGAACACTACAACATTATTGATGCACTGGAAAGTAATGAAAACTATGATGTAATATGCACAGACTTTGCCAAGTCGTTCAAAAAGCGTTACGTAATCATAATACATAAACTGAAATATATGGGAATAACAGGAAAAGTAGGAAAATGGATATACAGTTTCCTTAATGAGCGGCGGCAAGTCGTTGCAGTTTAAGGAATATCTTCATCAGAATCAGAGGTCCTCAGCTCAGTACCACAGGGAACAATATTAGCTCCATTACTCTTCATAATCATGCTAACTGACATAGATGAGGACGTTACCAGAGACAGCAGAGTAACAGCCTTTGCCGATGACACAAAGATTAGTAGAAAAATAAGAAATCCAGAAGATATACGATCTCTACAAACAGGCATGAACAGAATCTACAAGTAGTAAACAAAGCAAAAAGAATAACTGGGCAGATACTGAACACCTTTAACCGAAGGAATAGGAGTATAATGATTCCTCTATTGAAAACACTGATCATATACAAGTTGGAATACTGCTTGATCCTAACATCCCCATATAAAAAAAAGAAGACATTAGTCAGCTAGAAGGGATTCAGAGAAGGGTTACAGCTAAGATCAATGGGTGCAAAGAACTAAATTACTGGGAAAGGTTACGTGAATTAAACCTATATTCACTGGAAAGAAGAAAAAGAGGTACACCATTAATTACACTTGGAAAATAATGGAGAAACTAGTCCCTAATCTTTCTCTGAACCCTATAACGCCCCAAACAATAGTGGAAAGTAGAAAAGGAAGCCTGTATCGTGTTCCAAAATTAAAGGCAAGACAGAGCACATCCTCAACCATGAAGGAAAATAGTTTTGCTGTGAGAGGACCAAGAGTGTTTAATCAGCTGCCCAAGGAACTAAGGGACACGACTGGTGTTGCGGTGGAGATCTTCAGAAGAAGATTAGATGCCTCGCTCAGAACCATCGCAGATGAGCCGGGCGTACATGGCTATGTGAGGTGGAGAGTACAAGAAACCAACTCTCTAATTCACCAGGCCAATTCGAGAGGAGGGGCGACAAGCTTGACCTTCATGAAATAAGGAATCATCACACGGAACATTTCAAAGGTGTATATATACACATATATATATAACTCAAATGAATAATGGGATAATAGTTATTAAAGAAGAGAAAAGTAAAATAAACGGCAATGAATTCAGGATTGAAATATATTAAAAACTTGGAATTTATACTCGCGAAACATTTACTTCAGTTCAAATATAACGGACAAAAATTGTAACGTTTATTTGGTAAATAAAAAATACTGAGTATATTTCTAAAAGGTTTATCAACGGTTGAGGAGATAAAAAGAATCTTGTATGATGGAAGGAGTGGAGATAAATTTTTATTCAGTATATAACCTTTGGTTAACCTTTTTGGTTAACTTCCGCCCGAATTGTTCATTCTGACGAAGGTCAAGCTTTTCACTCCACCTTAGACCTACAGTTTAGCGTGGAATCCGAACCACGCCCCATCAGTAGCCCAGCGTCGTAACCACTAGGCCACCTAGGGTACCCATTTATCTACCAACCACTTTATTGTGTGGAAGGATGAACGGCTGGGTTTTGCTGCGCGCCGGCTGCCGTCGGGTCTCGAACCCGGGGCCGATGGATTCGTAGTCAGCGATGCTAACCACTACACCACCATATATATATGTATATATATATATATACACACACACACATATATATATATATATATATATATATATATATATATACAGGGTGGGCCGAAAGTCTGGATCCATAGGAAAATATTTTAATACATAAATTACAACAAATGGTAAATACTTAAAATGAATATCAACTTTAACTCGTAAATGCGTATCCGTGATACTGTACAGTGGTTCGTACTCCAGTATAAACAACAAATTATAACAAATGCTCAAATTGGCGGCCTCTGACATCGAGACACTTAGGGATGGAATTTCTGATTTTTAATAATTCTTCGAATTGACGTTCTCGAGATGCGTGTTTCATTTGATAATCTTCTTGTTGACTTTACTGGACTATTCGTTAAGGTTTCACATACCATTGCAGAGGTATTTTCATCAGTTGCAGTTTTTGGACGACCAGAACGCCGTCGATCATGTACACTTCCTGTTTCTTTGAAACGTTTAAACAACTTGCCAACAGTCGCATGTGTTACTGGATGCTTATCAGGATGATTTCTATTGAATTCGGTAGCAACTTCTCTGTGTGTAGCGTCCTGTCTTGCGTACATGAGCACAAGTTCTACCCGGTCTTCTGTTGTTGGATTCGAAGCCATTTCTGGGCTGAAATAAAAAAAGTATTTGAGTATTTATACTGGAGTACGAACTACTGTACAGTATCACGGATACGCATTTACGAGTTAAAGTTGATATTCATTTTAAGTATTTACCATTTGTTGTAATTTATGTATTCAAATAAATATTTTCCTATGGATCCAGACTTTCGGCCCACCCTGTATATATATATATATATCGGAGGACCACACGGCTACAAAACACGCGAAACCAAAGGACAACGAACTTAAAATGCACAAGGAGCAATGCAAAACAAAAAATATAAAAATTGTCCTGGCAAATATTCAAGGAATAAAACCGAACTCACTAAATAAAGTTTCGTATGTGAAAGGTTTTATGGACGAAACAAGGGCGGACATCGCATGCCTCACAGAAACACATCTTAAAGACTGCCAAGGAAACTGCGATAACTGCGATAAGAAAGAATTGCATATCGATGGATTCAACTTACTAAGAGCGGATAGAACAGCGAGACGTAAAGGTGTTGTGCTATTTACATACATGAGTGGCATATAACAGAGACGGTAATAAGTAAATCCAACAGCTACGTGGAAACCCTTGCAGTGAAAATTGAGAAACTAAACGTGGTACTGATAGTCATTTATAGACCTCCAAACTCTCCAACTGAAAAATTTTCAGATGCCATTCATGATATCAGAACCCTAATAAAGTCCGTAAACTCTTCATCCCCGAATATAATACTCTGCGGTGATTTTAATTTCCCATTTATAAAATAAAAAAAGGTGGGTAGAAATATATTTATACAGCAAGATAAATGGGGGACAAGAGAGGACCAAGAGCAAGCAAAAATTCTGATGGCTCTCACAAAGGAGTTTATGCTGACACAGGAGATAATAGAAAATACCAAAAAAAATAACTGCCTAAAACTGGTATTCACGAATAACACGAAATAAATTTTGAATTGAATTGAATAACCCTTATTAATAATAAAATAAATACAATCGTTTCAATTTACAATGACATGAATAATTTTGAAACTCGACTATTTATTTAATTTAATTTGGCCCTAAAGCTTTAGGCTTTATTGGGCTCTTATTAAAAATAAACAGCGAGTTGTTATTAATTAATAATAAATAAATAAATAAGCAAACAAGCATTATCAACATTTAAAACATGTATTAATCCCAAACCACCACCACCACCGACACAACAAATGCAAGATAACTTGATTGCTGATATAAAAATAACCTCAACTATTATCTCAGCCCACAACATAATCGAATTATCAACAAATATGGCGAGAACATTAAAAGACACGACACATACGGGAGGAAGAAGCAAATTTGGGGCTTTTAACTTAAACTCCAAGACCATAAATTGGGAAGAAATCAGAGAATAAAACAACGGAGGAAATGCTAACAACCTTGGAAGAAAAGACACTGAAAATTTTAGAAAAATATACTCCGAAAGCACAGCCAAAAGGAAAGAGGAACTGGTTAGACAGGCAAAAGAGAAGAATATTCCGCAAAAGAAAGAGAGTAGCGGCGAAGTTAGCAAATTGCGGGGACAACAATGCCAGGAAAGCAATACAAGAAAAACTAGAGAGTATCGATAGGGAAATACAAACCCTGATTAAGTGCTATACAGAGAGGGAAGAGGAAAAGACAGTAGAAGCTGTAAAGGAAAATCCAAAATACTTCTATAGCTATGCGAAAAGGAAAACAAAAAAGCGCGCTCCCATCGGGCCCTTAAGGAAAGGAAATAATGAACTGACAGATGACCTAAAAGAAATATCTGAAACATTGAGAGCCCAGTATGAATCGGTCTTCAGTGCACCAAAAAGTGACAAAGCGATACCTGACATAGATGCATTCTTCAAAGAGAAATTGCAAGGAGAATGTATAACAGACTTTGATTCAGCTGCAGGTCCGGACAAATGGAAACGCACTACTGATTAAAAACTGTAAAAATGAAATACGAGGGCCACTCACTATATTTTGCCCCACCGTTTTTTAGCATTCCAAGTTTCCTTGTAAGCTCCAGAAATTTTGTACACAAGTAGTTACATACCTTTTTTACAAGTTTTTGTTTTTCCACATAGTCTCCATCCTTTTCTACGGCTTTCCTCCAGCTCGAAACAAGGGTCTTTATTCCTTGCTGGTAAAAGTCCGCTGGGTTCCGCTGGAGCTACCTCTTAACCTCCTCAACAACCTCATCGTCACTGGACAGATTTTTTTTTTTTAATCCATCTTTATTAATACGTTTTCTTTTCCAGAACCTTCCTCGGTACCTTAATTAAGTATATATTCATTTAGTATAAATTTTGGTTACAGGAACCTGTTTCTGCGTTTGAAGAACATTTTTGCCGGCTTGCGCAGGTAACGTCACAATAAGCACACGGTAGACCTACGTTTTATTTATTAAATGCTCCTTACTTATTCTAGGAGACTTACGTCGTTATTAGATTACTATTATTAACTCGATATTAATTTCCACACGCTCGTTTTATAATTAATAGTATGGCACCCCCGTCAAGTACTTGCAGTCGCTGGAAAGGAAAGTTTGCCGCTTACGCGTTTATTTTGGTTAGTAATAATGATCAGTTAGTTTGCAGATGGTACTCAAACATGGAATTGCTGAGGAACGAGCTAGAACGTGAGAGGGAAGCCAGAGTGAGGCTTGAAGAAAGAGTGGTGCTCCTGACGGCAAAGTTAGAATCCCTTGGGCCTTCTGAAAGGAATTATTCTTCAGTCACGTCGTCCTCTCCTGCCTCAGTTTCTACTAATGATATAAATAATACTGATAGCCCTCTCTCTTCTCCTAGTTCCCGACCCTTCGTGTAAGTGCGTAATGGAGCCCCATTGAGACAACCTAAGACTTGTCTACCAGTATTAACGAACAATAAGGTTTCTGTTTAGGGCTTCGAAGACGTAGATGAACCTGAAATACGACTCGTTGGTGATTCCATTGTTCGAGGGCAGCTCGAGGAATTCTGCGGAGAAACCCCCATCGTAGGTGCCGTTACTGCTACCCTGGTGCAAGGGTGGAGGATATAACTGATAGGATTGATTTTTTTACAGACGGAACCTCTGAGGATACAACGTATGTTAATCACATCGGTACTAATAACGTTCTAAATTTTAGATCGGAAGAGCTGCTGGCTAGGTACAGGGACTTACTAGAGCGACTAAAGGAAAAAACTGATAAGATTGTCTTAACAGGCATACTTCCTCGAATCCAACGTAACGAGTTCTACAGCAAGGCGACCTATATTAACAATAACCTAAAGTCACTTTGTCAAGAGGAAGGAGTGCATTTTGCGAATTTTTGGAGCAGTTTCTACGGCAGGAGGGACTTGTTCCTCGGAGATGGACTTCACCTTCATGACGTTGGAGCTGCGCGTTTAGGAAGACTATTTCATAATACTGTTTCTTCTTTTCAAGCTGCCGTAACTCGAACGGTCCTGGCGTAATTTCCTTAAAATTCCGTTGCGCGCGCGAAGGTATCGCGGTTACAAACAATTTGAAGGTTCTTTTCTTTCCTAGGCTCGAAGCCTACGAAATAAAATAGACAAATTTGTTTCTTTAATTGCTTGTAAAGTCTATGATTTAATTGCGATAAATGAATCGTGGCAAACACGTGACTTTGTAGGGGAGTATCAAATTAGTGGTTATAGATTTTTGTTAAAAACAGAATAGGTAGGTGAGGAGGCGGTGTTGTGGTGTATATCAAAGATAATATTGCGAACGTTAAAGAAGTAAAAAACAGAATTCCAGAACCAATAGATTCGACTGTAGCAGAACTTAAATTGAACGATTTCAAACTTCTTGTTGCTGTTATATATAGGCCCCCTAATCAAACAGCTGATACGGACGAAGCGTTATATCGTGAACTTAAGAGAATAATAGGTAGTGAGCAGGCCTTAGTTATGGGTGACATTGCGCCAGCGTGGATTACGATACAATGCAGGGAGACGCGGAAGGTAATCGTTTAGTTAATTTTCTCGAGGATAGCTATCTTATTCAAAAGGTTGGGAAACCTACGAGGTTGGACAATATTTTAAATTTAGTAATAACTACGGACGCTAGGCTAATCACTGATCTTCAAGTAATAGAACCATTAAACAATAGCGATCACAATATGGTAGAGTTTGTCCTCTCAGTAAGTTACTCGAAACCAGCTAACTCGACTAAAATTCCTAACTTCCAGCACGCAGACATTTCTAAATTTAGAAATGAATTGTCACACGTCAATTGGGAAAACGTAATGGGGATCTCCAACGCCAAAATAATGTGGAAATCGTTTGAAACAGTATTTAGGACTATAAATGAGGAATGTGTACCGTACAACTTTAAGCGTGCGAAAGTAAATAACAAACCCTTGTAGTTTACTTCTAGATTAGGGGATATTATAAGTGGTAGAGATAGGGCTTATAGGCTACATAAGTGCGATAAAGACAATTTGTGGTTAAGCAACAACTACATATCTCTAAGGCGTGAAGCGAAAAGCGTAATAAAAAAGTCCAAGCGTGATTTGAAATCTCCATAGCTCGTGACGGCAAAGAAAACCCCAAGCGATTCTTTCAATAAGTCAGTAATAGGAATCCAGTAAAGAGTGTCTTCGGACCGTTGAAAAATTCTGACGGAGAGCTAGTTCCTGAAAACAAGGAAATGGCTACCCTGCTAAACGAATTTTTTACGTCAATTTTTACTACAGAAGATGTAACGAATATCCCTACGGTCATAGACATAATACCTTTTGACAATGGTAATACTTTAGATAATATTGCGGTTAGTGAAAGGGAGGGAATGCGCTATATTGATAAAATGAAAATGCGCAAAACACCTGGGCCGGATTCCATATATCCCGTACAACTAAAAGAATTAAAAGAAAGCATTGTTGTGTCGCTAACAAAGATTTTTAATGCGTCTATTTCTGAAGGGTGCGGACCAGATAATTTCAAGTTAGCAAATGCAACACCTATTTTTAAGAAAGGCGATAAAGGTGCGGCGGGAAATTATAGGCCAATCAGTTTAACGTCTGTTGTAGGTAAGCTGCTGGAATCAGTAATTAGGGATCGTATAGTCGAACACTTGGAATTGCATAACTTGATTAGAAATACGCAGCACGGTTTTAGGCGAAACAAATCTTGCTTAACTAATCTTTTAGAATTTTTTCAAAGCGTGGTTGACGTTTACGATAGTCATCGGGCGGTAGATGTAGTGTATTTAGATTTTCAAAAAGCGTTTGACACCGTACCACACAAAAGACTCATTGAAAAAACTAAGGCTCATGGAATCACGGGTGTAGTAATAAATTGGATAGAAGAGTGGTTGCGAGGTAGGAAACAGAGGGTGGTCGTTGATGGAGCGGGGTCGTCTTTGGCTAATATAGCGAGTGGCGTTCCTCAGGGTTCCGTATTGGGCTCCTTGCTTTTTTCTTATATATATTAACGATTTGGATGTCGGCCTAGTCAGTACAGTTTCAAAGTTTGCGGATGACAGGAAGTTGGGTGGTAGGGCAATTAATGATGAAGATAGAGGTAAAATCAAGGAAGATCTGAACAAATTCGTTGATTGGTCAGTCACATAGCAAATGAGATTTAACGTCGATTTGTGCAAAATTTTACATATAGGTTCGCGTAACGGTAATTTTGCGTATAGTATGTCAGGGAAGGAGTTGGCAAGCGTAGAACAGGAAAAAGATTTAGGAGTTATCGTCACTGGTGATTTAAAAGTGGCGAAAGAAAGTACAGCAGCGGTCAATCAGGCGAACAAGGTGCTAGGTTTTATAGCTAGGAATTTTGAGTACAAATCGCGCGATATTATTGTTCTCCTTTATAAATCATTAGTTAGACCCCATTTGGAGTACGCGATCCAATTTTGGAATCAGCATATGCGCAAAGATATAAATAAAATCGAAAGAGTTCAAAGACGAGCAACTAAAATGATTCCGTCGCTTAGGTCAAAGTCGTACGAGGATAGACTTAAGCAGCTAAAATTGACTACACTCGAGACTAGGAGGGTAAGGGGTGACCTAATCCAGCTTTTTAAAATTATGAATGGATTCGATAACGTAGATAGAGATAGCTTTTTCGAAATATCACAATATAATAGAATTAGAAATAACGGGTGTAAGTTGACAAGTAGAAGGTTCGAGACAGCAGTTGCCGAAAACTTTTTTACGCATAGAATAGTAAATAGCTTGAATAGTTTGCTGGCAGAAGTAATTAGTAGCACGTCTATAAACATGTTTAAAAATCTATTAGACGCATATGTTGATAGAATGGGTATAGTTTAAGGTAGTAAAATTAAGGTTTTTGTGGTTCGGAACCCACGTAAAATTGTAGGTCCCCTCCGCCACCACGGAAGACATGCGCAATACACAACTACAACCACAGTTAGGTAGACCAGCCATGAGTGGATCCTAGGGTCTTTGTTGGTTTGAAATAATATAACTATATATATATATATATATATATATTAGTGATCGACCGGATATCCGCATCCGCATCATTTTTGACATCTGCATCCGCATTTCTGACTGCGGATGTTATGCGGATATTACCTCTAATAAATTATGCAATTTACAATTAAATTACCTTATAAAGTAGCTTATAAGGCCCAGTCATGCACTTTTCATGTAAAGTATTAATTTATTAATGAACAAACAAATATATAAACCTCAAAATATAAATACCTGGAACATAGAAAATTGAATGAAATTTGTTTCATTGAATTTTCTGTGGCTGAAACTCTTGAGAAAGTTATTATTTTTATCATAATGAAAACATTAATATTAATTTTAATTCTTATGCACTGCCTGCCATAATAGTAATATCACGAAATTTGAAAAATTATGTCATATATTCATAATTCTATATTATACTGATAGATTAACTAAATATCCGCATCCTCATCCGCGGATATTGAAATTAAAGTTCCGCATCCGCGGATGTTGAAAAACTGACATCCGGTCCACCACTAAATTATATATATATATATATATATATATATATATATATATATATATATATATATATATATATATACAGGGTGGGCGGAAAGTAGCTCCCTATTTTGGATTGGTAAAAAAATACGTATATTATCCATTTATTTCAGAAGAAATAATATGAAAAGGTAGGCATACATGGTAGGTTTTCTCTAAAATTCAATGTGGGCTCCAACTCTTTCCACCAGCTTCTGGAGCCGCCCAGGAATGGCGTCCACTGACTTTAGCAGGAACTCCGGCGGGATGGAGGGCATGACTTCCCGAATTCGGTCCTCCAGTTCTTCCAATGTCCTCGGTTTGGTGCGGTAGACTTCTTCCTTTACCCACCCCCAAAGAAAGAAGTCGCACGGTGTCAAGTCGGGGCTCCTGGCTGGCCATTGATGTGGACCACGACGACCCATCCAACGCCCAGGGAAGTGGGCATCCAGCCACTCACGGACAACAAGAGCGAAGTGCGGAGGGGCGCCATCTTGCATAAATATCAGATCGTCGATGTTCTCCCATGTGCTGACAACCGGCCAGACCTCGTTTCGCAACATAGCAAGGTACCGCTCAGCATTCATGGTGTTGCGCAGAAGGAACGGGCCCACAACCTGATCTGAGGTCATACCACACCACACCGTTACACTGAACCGATTCTGCCGTTTTTCAGCGGTAACCGTGCGACTTCTTTCTTTGGGGGTGGGTAAAGGAAGAAGTCTACCGCACCAAACCGAGGACATTGGAAGAACTGGAGGACCGAATTCGGGAAGTCATGTCCTCCATCCCGCCGGAGTTCCTGCTAAAGTCAGTGGACGCCATTCCTGGGCGGCTCCAGAAGCTGGTGGAAAGAGTTGGAGCCCACATTGAATTTTAGAGAAAACCTACCATGTATGCCTACCTTTTCATATTATTTCTTCTGAAATAAATGGATAATATACGTATTTTTTTAACAATCCAAAATAGGGAGCTACTTTCCGCCCACCCTGTATATAATTATATATATATATATATATAATATATATATATATATATATATATATATATATATATATATAGGAAAATGGTAAATAGAAAAATAACAAAATCATAGGACTTTGTGGTTTCTTATGCGTCAAATGCATGGAAAACAATAGAAAATTAGTACAGAGGGGAACACAAAATGTTGAAATAGAAGAATCAAGTACAGCAGCTCTACCGACAGAAAAACATGAAACAGAAAACGCCTACACAACCGAGAAGGAAAAAGAAAACACACTACAGGGAGGGGCGAAAGCAGCCTCAGAAAAAGAGGTACCCACGGCAGAAGAGGGAGATACGAAATACACACCAAAGAAAACAACCCCACTGAGTAGGGAAGAAGTGGTGGCGAAGCAGAAGGAAATCGAATCACATAAGACACAGAGGGAATTTAAACGACGGGCCATATGCGAATATTATAAAATAGGTGCGTGCAAATATGGCTCAAACTGCATATACAATCACCCTACAAAATGCTTCTATATGATGAGGAATGGGAAGTGCAAGTACGGACCAAACTGCAACTTTTTTCACCCTCGTATGTGCAGACAGTCAATTACTGAGAAAAAATGCCTGAACATAGAGTGCCCACTTTTTCACATAAAGGGTACGCAAAGAAGAGAACGGGAAAGAACAGATCATATTCGACATAGAAGAAATAGCAAGAGTAATGAAACATATTTTTAGAAGAAATGAGAATAATAAAAGCTCAGCTTGCCCTTCTAACAAGGAGAGACAGAACGCCGCAAACATATGCACCACAACATTACGCACATCACCCCCTATTCAACACCACCCACCAATAATACAACAACAACAGTGGTATCACGGGCCGCAACCCCAATACTCCCAAATGCAGCGGCCCAACCAATAACACCAAACAGGAACCGACATCGACCAGGAAACGACCATCATTTAGGAAATCGAACACGAAGATTAGAAGAAACCCGGTAAATGTATTATACACAAATATACAAGGCCTCTATACGGACCATGCAGACTGCAAATTACAATACTTGCAAAATTTAGCTACGGAAACCAGCATAGATATCATAGGCCTAACGGAAACACACTTACATAAGTGCGAAAAAGGCTGTGAAAACTGCATCGAGAATACTGAAATAGCATTGCTGGACTACAACATATACAGAGCAGATAGAGTGGCTAGACGAGGAGGAGGGTGTTGTATCTACGTGAAAAACACTTACACATGTGAAGTGAGGGTAAAGAAATCAAACAGCACAGTTGAAGTTATTATATTAGAAGTAAAAGAACTGAACCTAACCATTATGAACATCTACAGACCACCAAACACCACAAAAAGTGAATTCCAATTTGCTACAAATGAAATAGAAAACATATTAAAATTACTTGAAACTCCAGCAACAAATATTCTAATTTTCGGAGATTTTAATTTCCCATTCATATCATGGAAGAAAAATGACGAAGTTATATATGTTGAGAAGTTTCATGGCAACATTACTAAAGATGACAGAACCCAAGCAACAATGCTATTAGATATTATGGAACATTACGCCCTTACCCAGGAAATCTGTGAAGCCACGAGAAAGGAGAACGTTTTGGATTTAATGTGGACAAATAACAACGAGATAATAATAAATAAAAAAGTAACGCGCACAAAGTTCTCCGACCATAACCTCATCGATATACAATTGAAGTTAGCACCCAGAGGTCCGAAAACGCATCCAGAGAGGCAGATGGAATATTTGAAGGCTTAAACATAAATTCAAAGAAAGTAAATTGGGAAAACGTAAATAAAGATTTAAAGGAGGTAAATTGGGAATTGCTACTACACGAGAAGACTCCACAAGAAATACTATGTATAATAGAGACGGAAACCAAACCTATAATACTGAAACATATTCCAGAGAGACAGGAAAGAAAACGTAGCAAGCTCGAGAGGAAAATCAGGACTCTATTCAGGCAACGAAGACAAACCGTAAAACATCTCCACAGATGCAGAACTGATGCAAAGAGACTCAAACTAGAGAGGAAACTTGGCGAAATAGAAATGGACCTAAAGCAAACATTCATACATAAGACAAACGAGGAGGAAAACAAGGTAGCAGAAAACATAAAAAATAACCCAAAATACTTCTACACTTTTGCGAAAAGGAAAATGCAGTGTAAAGAGAGTATTGGACCGTTGATAGACGGGGAGGCCGAATACACAAATGACCCGAAAGAAATAAGTGAACTGCTTAGGGAACAATTTAAATCTGTGTTTAGCACCCCTAAGTCCGAGATGGAAGTGGAAAACCCAGACGAGTTTTTCGACATTGAACAGATCAACCAAGAACAAATCCCGGCACAAACCTATTAATGGACTTCGAGTTCACGGAAGGAGATGTAATTACGGCCTTATCACAGATGCGAGACAATTCAGCGCCAGGGCCAGACACATGGAGTGCCACATTTCTGAAGAAATGCAAAGAGAGTATTGCAAAACCGCTATACTTACTATGGAGGAAATCACTCGACACAGGACAAATTCCACTCCCCTTAAAGAACGAAATTGCCCCCCTATTTAAAGGTGGTAACAGAGCAATGCCCAAAAATTATCGGCCAGTGGCTCTCACCTCACACCTTATAAAGTGTTTTGAACGCATAATTAGAGCCAAAATTACCTACTACCTACAAGAAAAAGACTTATACAACCCAAATCAACATGGCTTCAGGGCGGGTAGATCATGCCTGTCACAGCTACTAGACCACCAGGAGAAAATATTAGGAACATTGTGTCG